>CM056170.1:6488769-7088769 GCA_029691765.1 Entomobrya proxima
GTGGGGTTGTTTGTTGTTTGCTTGGATAACTCGCTTACTTTCACCAGCTTTCCAAGCCACAGATGTGCCTACGTTTTAACCTAAGCAAATACATTGAAACTGTGTGTTGTGGTTGTTGTGACGGAAATTTTACATAGCTATATTTTAACAGGAAGAAATTCTTGACGCAAATTTTTTACATTAAAATACATAATTGCTACACATGTCATCCCACAACTAACCACATAAACGAATAGTTTCTTCTTTCAAGTTGGCGGGCATGTTAGGTCATGCTAAATGTTAACTTGTTTTAAATCCTACCTATGTGCATATAGTTTTGGAATATATTTATCAAGATTCAGGATGCGCTGTTAGTTAGGTATAGGTACTTCAGACTTTGACACATGCATGCATAGTAGTAGTAGATTTAAAATCACTGTTGGTAAACTAACATTGTAAGTCAACGTGGATTTGGAACCGTAAAATTTATTCAAAAAAATTTTCAAACCAATTCAATCTGCCTCGCTAAAGTTAATTCTCGTTTCGTCTCAATCAGAATTTAAAAAGTATGCGCTCATTACTATATAGCATATTCATATAAACTGTTATTGTGGACAAGAATTTTTCCAAAGAACTATGTAAGACATGTAACTGTAAAATGTAAATGCATTTTACTTGTGTCAAAATTTAATCATGCACTTATTCTTTTCAAATATGTACATTATGTATAGCCGGCACCTCAGGGAATACCGAACGCAAAACGTATAATCGGCAGTGATGGACATTGGACTACTTTGACGCAAACATATCAGCTGAAACTGAAGTCATGTCTATCATTCAGTGATTAAAGGATGAAATGTTGATTACGACTACTGTTTGCTATTACTAAATATATTTTGATTTCATGAACGTAGGAATAGTAAACCATTCATTTTAAAAAGAAATGTAATTGGGGAGCGCGGATTAAAATATCCTTTGAAACATATTGTAACAGCTTTTGATGTCTTTCGAATCCATTGGAACACTCAAACGTTCCCTTGGAATCCGAACCCGCCTAGCGCATATAGGTAAACGTCGTTTCTTCCGCATATATAGTTTCGTTTAGTTAGTTTAGTTAGCATTTAGCTGGTAAGTGACTAACGGATAAAAAAGGTTTGAAGTAAAATTTTCCGGACTTCAGTGCAGTGCAATATTCTTTTTGTCTCTCGTGTGCTCATTTCCCGTTATTATTTTTAGCATAAAAGCTTAATCTATTACAGTAACTTACAAAGTTTTCTAAGCACAAATAATAAAATTCCATTTATTCATATAAAACACAATAATATATTATGAGAAAAAAGTTATTATAATGTGCCCAAAAAAAGGAAATAAACTTGTGGAATATGAGCAAAGCCCAGAGTGACGTGTAATGGTGTAAAGAAGAGAGAAAAATGTTACATCTTCAAAGATAGAAGGGCCATAATTTCCATTTTATATAAAAAAGGAAAAAAAGAGAAAAGAAAATACAAGCAAAAGAAACCTCTTTCTCTAAACACGGAATGGAAAAAATGATATTAGCTAAAGCTGCTTAATATTTGTGCGGTATCTCCCATTTTCTACTACAACCATAACCACCACTAAGGCACGGTCGCTGCCACTTTTTACAACTTGCAATTTAAGGTAACTTCATATAGCCATATAAAACGAAAGAAGAAAGCGATGTTATCAAGGAGCGCTATCGCTATGGTGCATCAAGTTTTTAACAGCGTCTTGCATAGTGATTAGTTTCCAACATTATGGCATCCATGATCTCCGATTTATCATTAACTAAAAATATACAATTGTATTATGCATAATGCATATAATTAGTTTTTGTAATACGCTGCTTTATTTTAGTACGAGTACAACAAGCTGACAGGGTATTGGATATTGTCCGAAAACGTATTTTTAAACATACAAATTAATGAATAAAAACTCATTTTCATTCCAACATGTGCTTACTGGAAGTTGTAACGTTCCAAGTGCACTATGTACACTTGTCCCTACACCATAGCATAGCAGAGAGCGCTTCCACAAAATATTCTTAATCCCAGACCTCAACTCTAATACACTTCCACAGTGAGGAACAAAGAAGCATCTAGAACCTTCGGTCAGTGAGAAACGCACATAGTGTCTCTCCTGCTATACACTCCCGCAGTAACATCTCGCATCCTGCTCCACAGTAAAGCTACACTCACCGATCTCATGATCGCAGCACTAAGCCATCGGCAAGGACAAGGACGATGACATGACAGTCAGGCAGTTGAGCTCAAGCAAGAACCATCTGAGCAGAAGCAGCACCAACACTTTACTAATTTCTTATTTTGTTAATTTGAGAATTAAATGAAGTCAGTCATTAAAAGTTATTTTAATTATTAATTAAAGAATCCCGTATTGTGTTTTAACATCGCTTCATTGATTACGGAACAGTGGTTAGTTAATTCAGTAGATTAGAAGAACCGCACCGAGAGATTCAGCATATGCATTTCGCATGTTAGAATAGCTTTAAAGTTGTGTAGGGGCTAGTTAGAAGAATCATGAGGATTTGATTAGTAATCATCCCTAACCGAAGCCTAACACAACGGTAACACGGCGTTACCCCAACAGTTATATTACAGTTGGCGCCCAACCAACGGAATCTACTGAAAAAAGTTCCAGATGTTTTCGTAAGTATAAAAAAAAGTATCGAATTTTCCTGACAGATTTTAATTTTGAAACCGATTTTATTGTGAGCTTAAATATTCAAGTAGTCAAAGTTAATCACTTAAGATAGTTAGTACTGCACACACGTGCAAATAGTTAGTACTTCAGTTTAAAGTGTTAAAAAATGGGTGTCACCGCACTCAATCCTGTGAAATTAAAACAAAAGTGAACAATAAGTGAACATGAATCGTGAAACTGGCCATTGAGTTGTGTCAGTGTTCGAGCTACAAAATTAAGCTGACCATTAAGTTGTGTCAGTTTTGAAAGTCAAAATAACTGACCATTAAGTTGTGTCAGTTGTGAGCAAGTTTTCAAAAAACCGACCATTCATTTGCGTCAGTTTTGAATCCTTCTTATGTGTCAGACATGATCAATGTCAGACCATAACCGTCCACCTGAGACTCAAGGGAGTGACCAAGACAACGAAAGAATCCCACCTCCCACAGAAGGAAGATCAGCTCGCGCAACAACTCTACAACAACGAAGTATCCCGAGACCACCTATCAAGTCAAGGAAGAAGACAAATTCGGTGGAATCAGACAGTGAAGTATTTGAAGACGCTCAGTCAAGGGTGAATACAGAACCAAGAGAACCTGTAAAATTGAAGAGGAAAGCCAATACCCAGAACGCCAAGATGTCTGGAAACAACACATCATCTAGCAACGCCAACCAAGCTCAAGCATCTGCAGTGCCCACAACAATGCCAACCGAAATACTACAAGCTTTAACTCCAGAACTGCAAGCAGCCCTTTTGACATTTGTATCATCTCATGCCGCCCCAGTGGTAAATCCAGTAATCAATATACCACCCATCAAGGTAAAGCAAGTCAATACCAATTTGAAAATTCCAAAATATCATGAATTGAAGAAGACGGCATCAACTTACATAGCCGATTTGGAAGCATATTTCAAAAGTCAGGGCTTGGAAGAAACTGACTTCATCGAAGCTTTACCGGCAGTACTCGATGATGAAATTAGGGCATGGTTCAGGCATAAGAAGACATTGAGTTCTTCATGGGCAAACTTCAAAGCAGACTTCAAGGCAAAATATGATGCAGCTAGCTACCAGCAGAGAAGACAGAAGTTTCTAGTGAAACGGGAGCAACGAGACGATGAACCAGTAGAAACATTCATTTGGGAGATGATGGATCTGGCTCACCAAGTTTTTCCACAGGAAGAAACAAAAGCTTCGGTGGAGAGATGCCGCCAAGCCTTAGTTCCTAGACTAAAGGCCCACCTCGCCGGCTACACTTCATCCACCCCAGAGGAATTGATAGAGCGTTGCACCAATGTGATCGAGGATCTAAAGGCTCTTGACCGCCAAGAAGGACAAAGAAGTAAGCTACCACCCATTCATAAATACACAAATGAATTTCGAGGTAGAAGTCGAGGTACGCACTACGCCAGATTTCAAGGCAGAAGATCTAGACATTTCTACAACAATGGACACAATAGAAATGCAAATGAAGCTCAACCTTCTTTTCAACAACAAAGCAGTGGACACAATGGACAGCAACCATCAACCAGTGCCAACGCAAACCGAGGCTACTTCAACAAGCAACATTTTCGCTCGCAGACAAGAGGTTTGTTTCGAGGAAACAACCGAGGTGGCAACAACAACGCACAGCAACCGAGACCATCAACCAGCAGCAACCCACATGCAGATAAGCAATGCCATATTTGCAAAGAATGGGGTCACATTTCTAGTCAATGCAAAGTCCAAGCATTCTTCATGGACGAAGGCGACTTGGAAGAAGATCTAGCTATTGTTGAGAAGCCACCAGACAAGACTTTAAACGAAAAAGGGAGCAAGTGAAGAAGGAACCATCATTTGCGTGCCCAACAAAAAGTAAAGTAAAAGAAAATGTTCCTACTATATCTATATTCTCAGAAGCTTTTTCTATCCCCTCTTATATGGATAATGGTTGTGGTAAAAGCGCAATTCGAAAATCTTTAGCTTTAAGACTAGGTAAACCTTTTCAACCACTAAAAAAGAAAGATACAAAAATGGTTAGCATATGCGGTACCTTTATGTACCCAATAGGGACAGTAAACTTAAATATTCAAATAGGTCACAGAAAACACAATCATGACTTCTTCGTGTTTGAAAAAATGCCTTATCCAGTTTTCTTAGGTAGAGATTTATTAGCTAAAGCTGATATAGTATTATACGAGCGTGAAGAAACTTTTTGGTATTACGATGAACCTGATCGTAGGTATTCACTGAAAAATTATAGAGGTACAGGAGGTTTATTTTATTTAGGTCTTACTGATATAAGTACAAACGAAGAAGAAGATGAACGTAGGGTACAACAACTTTTGTCTAAATATTCTAAAGTAGCACCGACCGATGGTTACATTGGTCGTACTAATGTAGTTAAACATAAGATAGAATTAACTTCGGATAAACCGATTAGTTGTAATCCTATATTTTATCCACCTAAGTATTCTAAACCAGTGATGGGCATTCAATTCTCACTCCCCTCCCACTCCCACTCCTCCGTGTGAGTGAGGCAACCCCCTCGCTCCCACTCCACTCATTTATTGCCCAGATCCCGTCACTCACTCCCACTCCCACTCACCTAGGTAAAATATTTGACCACTCCACTCCCCTCTCACTCTTTCAAGTTTTAAGTGCCCAAAAATGTCTCATATTTGCTAAATAAAGCAAAAAATTATGCCAAAATTGCGATTTAATAAGAAAAACATGGGAAAAATTGCAAGTTTTTGCGTAAAATGCGCATTAAAAACACAAAAACTGCAAGAAAGTTTAGAAAAAATTAGCATTTTGGAGCAAAAATTACTAAAAGTTCCTTTATTTTCTGTCAATTTTGAACCCCTCACTCCCCTCCACTCAATTTGTTAGCAAAGTTCTACCCACTCACTCCACTCCACTCGCCATCTTGTTGAAATTGTGACCCCTCCACTCCACTCCACTCTTTCAAAGCCAAAAAATGCCACACTCCACTCATTTTTCCCACTCTCACTCCCCCTCAAGGAGTGGAGTGCCCATCACTGTTCTAAACAAATAGGTGAACAGATCAATGACTTATTGAAAAAAGGACTCATTAGGGAAGTAGGACATTCCAAATATAATGCCAATATTGTACTAGCACCTAAACCAAATGGTAAGGTTAGAATGACAGTTGGGTATAAGAAACTTAATGCCATTACGAAAGATAATTTTTATCCCATGCATAAGGGATCATTCATTTTAAAAAGGTTACCGTGTGGAGGTTGGTACACAAAAATAGATTGTAATAGTGGATTTTGGCAGGTAGGAATGGATAAAGATAGTATAGAATATACCACGTTTAATTTTGAAGGTAGACTTTTTCAATTTTTGGTAATGCCTTTTGGGTTAAAGAACAGCCCAGCGACTTTCGTATCTCTGATGAATGAGGTACTGAAAGGCGTGATTGGTCGTTTTTGTTACGTATATGTCGATGATATTATTGTATATTCAAAAACAAAAGAAGAACATTTTGCTCATCTCGAAGAAATCTTCAAAAGATTAGAAAATGCAGGTTTAACAATCAGTAGAGAGAAGAGTCAGTTTTGTATGAGAGAAATATCATTTTTAGGACATATCATTACACAAGACGGCATAAAGATGCAACCTGAAAAAGTATCAGCTATTGTAAATTTGCCAGTTCCACTAGACAAGAGTCAGTTACACACGTTCGTAGGAATGTGTGGATGGTATCAAAATTTTATACCAAATTTTTCAACGATTGCTGAATCTTTGTACAAGATTTTGTCAAAAAGAAGTAATTTTTATTGGGGTGTAAGTCAACAAAAAGCTTTTGAGCAGCTTAAGAAAGAATTAGTTAGTGATAGAATTCTAGCAACAATTAATTATGACTTTCCAATTGTAATTAAAACGGATGCAAGTAATTTAGGACTCGGAGCAATTTTAGTGCAGTATGTTGATGGCGAAGAGAAAGTCATCCATTATGCAAGTAAGTTGTTGAACAAGTCTGAAAGATTATTGCATGCATGTGAAAAAGAGTTATTAGGAATATTATGGGCAGTAGAAAAATTTAAAGAGTATATATTTGGTGAAGACTTTTATATAGTCACAGATAATAAAGCTTTGAAGTATCTCCAGAAATTTAAAGATGAAAATACGAAGTTAGGAAGATGGGCATTACGGTTAGCACCATATGTAGATAAGATTAGACACATCAAAGGTACTGAGAACACGGTGGCGGACGCGCTTTCCCGAAATTCAGTTCCAGAGAAGGAAGGAGAAAAAGACATTCATCAAGATCCAGATGAGATGTTTACTCCAGTGTTTGCAATGGTGGAAGCCAACCCATCTCTAGAAGAAATCAGAGTCGAACAACAGAAGGATGAAAGCATTAAGAAGATCCATGATAAACTCGCTAGTCAGTTGTCTGCAGCGACTGACAGCGCGTACAAATTGAAGGATGGAGTAATATTCAAAGTCATCAAAAGATCTCTACAGCCTAGAAGAAGAAGAAAGAAGTCCAAAAAGACGGGAGACAGCAAGGGAGCCGGCAACCCAGATGCTGAGACTCGTCAGGACCAAGATGTCACAGTTAGCACAGAAGCTACAGAAGGTGACAATGAAGATAACTGGAATAACGGTAAAATGTGTATCCTGGAAGTTCCGGTAATACCTAAATCTCTTAGATTAAAAATGCTTAAAATGTTTCATGATAGTCCTGAGGCAGGACATTTTGGTGTAAAAAAGACTAGGCTTAGGATGTCTAGCAGAATGTTTTGGGACAGTATGTCTAATGATATTAAAGATTATGTTAAGTCATGTGATATTTGCCAGAGGGTAAAATATACAAACCAGAAGCCAGCAGGGTTAATGGGTAATGCAAAACTAGCTAGTAAGGTTTTTGAGAAAATTTATATAGATTTCGTAGGCCCATTTGTTCCCAGCGCTTATGGTAGAAACCAGTATTTGTTAGTAATTCAGGATGAATTTAGTAAATGGGTGGAATTGTTCCCCCTTAGAAATGCTACTACGCAGAAAGTAATTTATTGTCTTAAAGAAGTATTTTACAGATTTGGTTTTCCTAAAACTTTGATAAGTGACAATGGTACCCAATTCACTTCAAAGTTATTAAAAGACTTTTGTGTAGAAAGAGGCATTGACCATAGATTTACTAGTCCTTATCATCCTCAACAGAATCAGTCAGAAAGGGTTAATAGAACTCTAATTCCTATGATTTGTGCGTATGTTAACGGTAGACATAATGAATGGGACAAACATATCCTAGAGTTTGCCTTCGCAATTCGTTCGGCTGTGCATGACGCCACGGGTGTCTCGCCAGCTCAATTGAATCTTGGTAGAGAGTTAATGTTACCTTATGATAGAATTTTTAATGATAATGCTGTAAAATATAGCATAGAAGCTTTTAAGAAAATGCAAGAAAAATTGAAACATGTTATGAAATTTGTAAAAGAAAACATGGAAAAAAGTAGAGAGAAAAATAAAGAATATTATGATAAGTCTCACAGAGACGTAGAATATAAAATAGGTCAGAAAGTGTTAGTTAGAGCACATGTTTTATCTGATAAAGTAAAAGGGGTAATGAAGAAATTAGCTGCAAAATGGTTAGGACCATTTAAAATTGCCAGACGTGTAAATAGTTGTATATATTTAATTAGTAATGATAGCGGTAAGATATTGGGTAAGAAGCATGTTAACGATATTAAATCGTATGTAGAACGAAAGGAAAATATCAATGTTCAAAATTCTCAACAGATGAATACCACGGTAAATGTTCAGCGTCCAAGACGCTCAGGTAGAACTACCTATATACAGGGAAGGTATAAGGTATAACATGAAAATTTCAATCTTAATTATTTCGTAAACTAATAAATACAGGTCTTTAATTCTTTGCGTAGTTAACAATTATACTATCCTCTATTAGATTAGCGTACTTTCAGTTTGTGGCATTTCGAAAAAGTGTCAAAATTTTGAAATTTTCTAATTAGTATGCTGTAAGTACTATGCTATGTTTATATAAGTAAGGTCAAAATGTTTTATAAATATCTCGTAAACTACGACAACAAGATCGTTAATTCTTTGTACAGTTAATAATATGAATCTCAATTACTTATTAAACCTAGTTTTGAAATTCGTTATTACGTAAAACCGTTAAAATTTTAATTAGTAAATTTTAGTACATGTGTGTTTTATGTTGTTTGCCTTATTATAATATGATTTCAGACTGTCAGACGATAACACGTCTGACGTCCAAACCTTTTCGAGTCAAGAAAAAAACAAGGAGCCTTGAATGGAGTTACAAGAGGGATTTCAAACCCCCGGGAGGACTTCAAGAGGTGGAGACTGTAACGTTCCAAGTGCACTATGTACACTTGTCCCTACACCATAGCATAGCAGAGAGCGCTTCCACAAAATATTCTTAATCCCAGACCTCAACTCTAATACACTACCACAGTGAGGAACAAAGAAGCATCTAGAACCTTCGGTCAGTGAGAAACGCACATAGTGTCTCTCCTGCTATACACTCCCGCAGTAACATCTCGCATCCTGCTCCACAGTAAAGCTACACTCACCGATCTCATGATCGCAGCACTAAGCCATCGGCAAGGACAAGGACGATGACATGACAGTCAGGCAGTTGAGCTCAAGCAAGAACCATCTGAGCAGAAGCAGCACCAACACTTTACTAATTTCTTATTTTGTTAATTTGAGAATTAAATGAAGTCAGTCATTAAAAGTTATTTTAATTATTAATTAAAGAATCCCGTATTGTGTTTTAACATCGCTTCATTGATTACGGAACAGTGGTTAGTTAATTCAGTAGATTAGAAGAACCGCACCGAGAGATTCAGCATATGCATTTCGCATGTTAGAATAGCTTTAAAGTTGTGTAGGGGCTAGTTAGAAGAATCATGAGGATTTGATTAGTAATCATCCCTAACCGAAGCCTAACACAACGGTAACACGGCGTTACCCCAACAGTTATATTACAAAGTCTACCGGAAATACACTTGAAACTTTCATTCATACAGAAGTCTTACATAGCAAGCTTATCTTTTAGTCGCTCACTTATATACGGACAAAACAACAGTCCACAAGTTGCACAAAGAGGTTGGACATTCAAAGTTAACATTTGCACACAATGCTACAATTTATGTAGGTACACATCTTCATTTATATGAGCTATACGCACAGTAATCTGGACTAGACTAGAAAGTTACGAAATGACTCTTTGCTGTTTACTTACTCTTTACTCCTACTACTACTAGTACATGCTACACCATTTCTATTACCTATACCATGAATGAAGCAGTAGAGTTAATAAGGGAGTACGTTTTGTGATTACGCTGAACTCAAAAACCCTTATACATGTACTAGGGAATATTTAGGGAAAGAAAGAAAAAGGCTTCTTCAACAACTGCTGTCGCTGCCAGCCTGCAAAAGTCCCTTATCTATTACTCTCTCCCTCCCTTTTTCCATGTCTTCCTTAAGGCAGAGTAACGATACAGATTGCCTTCTAGATGTTGACTCTTTGAGCAAGTATATTATAATAGTCTGGCAAGTGTATAAAAAGGCGTGCATTTGGTACATTGTTCGGTAGGTAGGGAACCGGCCGCAATGCCTTCTAGACTATCATCATCATATTATTATTACAGGCACAGAAACTGTATGCAATTTTCCTTAGAGCAAGCAAGGAAAAGACAAACTCTCATTCTCAAGTTTTAGTGTTCATAATGGAAACATGCTGGCGAA
Source organism: Entomobrya proxima (assembly GCA_029691765.1). Taxonomy (NCBI): domain Eukaryota; kingdom Metazoa; phylum Arthropoda; class Collembola; order Entomobryomorpha; family Entomobryidae; genus Entomobrya; species Entomobrya proxima. The sequence continues at coordinate 6,499,214 of CM056170.1, forward strand.
AGTAATACGGGCTAACTTCATTCCTGTATCCATTTGGCCCGTATCACATGTAGCATAACTATAAAGTATGCATTGCTTCTTTCATTCATTACAGATTTGTGTACATATATTAGAGAGGGAGGAATCAGAAGACAAAGACAATGATGATGATGGCGATCACGACGATGACAATCCAAGTTCGCAAAGAGAGAGAGAAATACTATCGTACAGACAGTACAGAGTAAAAAAATAAGCGGAAGGGAAGTACAAAGAAAGATTTCTTTTGTGGAAAGTAAACGGAAGGAAAGTACGGATCTTGCTCCCTCAGTCATACATGTAGTAAAAGTCGTTCATTGGCACAGGTGGCAACAAGCACCTTAGAGATGCCTTCGAGACCCTTCAGGGACCTTTATTTGTTATCTCTCCGGGGCACTGAAAAATCAAGCTGAATCCCTATTTCCGGGTACATGTTTCGAAAAAAGCGAACGATGCATTGAGCCTTGTTTGAATTTTTACCCAGGCCTGATAGGAAGCAAGGTTTAAAGTGACCATCTGTTTTGTTTTCATTTTATCATGATTATGCGTATTCAAACTGTAAAGTAAATTTATATATATATGAAACAATTTAATGTAAAAGTTTATATGCATTGAAATTTTAATAATCCTGTAATTTAAATAGATTTTGTAAATTTAAACTGTTTTCCATACTGACTTCGCATTTAATTTCAAGACTACCCACACAGGTTTCATTTTGCCCCACTGCTTTATGACTTCAAATGTATGTACAAAGTTTGTATCAAAACTAGGCGTTTTAACTTTTGGCGTATATATTAGGGAAATTATTGTAAATTATGAGTGTGATTATTCGTAAATCCTATGATCCTGTTCACTCGCTTCGTTTTAATTTTTAATATTCATGATGATGCACAGGTAGGTAGTTTGGTAATCATGATATGTATATAATATTGCTTAGTGTAGTGGAAATCAAGATAAATATTACCAGACTAGAACCAGTAGCAATGCACAAACCTAAAAAGCATTTTTCTTCTTCAATCTGCATATTTAAATCTTCTGTTCTCCTTTATTATGTGTCTATGAACTAATAATATACCCTAATAGCATGTTTGGCTGTAAATTGGCGCTGCATGGTCGCTGGATGTGGATTTTTTACAATCTCAAGTTACCCCGTGCTGGAGAGCAATCTTTGCGTAGTAAAGGGACATTTTCCACCTGTGCCCCCCGGGGGAAAATAACATAGTAACTGTGCCAATGAACGACTTTTTCTACATGTATGCCCTCAGTTTCATTTTGGTTCGTTTATACTACTTTTGTATTACATCTTCCTCTTAGAAACAAAGTTACTTGCTTTATATATGGCATAGCAATTTCATTGAATATTTGGCTAACTGGGTGTGCAATTTGGAAAAGGACACATGAAGATGAAAAAATGATATATGGTAACACGGAATAATAATGTTAGCACAGTTACACACCAGTGCACTATCATCGATCTGTGAAACGTACCATCTAATATTTCACACAAAGTAGTAACGGCAATTTTTTGTATTGCTTTGCAATGCACTGCTACTAGCTTGCTATTATTTTGTTAAATTCACTGCTGTAAAAAATAATCTTTATAATAAAGCAATAGCAAATGCAGTAATTAAGAATCGAAGATTAGAACCCCAGGGCGGGGCCTTCGGCCCTTAAATAAACGGATTTTAACAAATGGACCTCATATTTGTAATCCTGGTCAAAAACGGACCTAAAATCATGTGTCACACATGATATATCCATTAATTTGGAAAATTTAACAATTAAGGGCCCAAATCAGGGCCTAAATAGTTAAATTTTAACTAATGGACCTCATATTTGTAATCCTGGTCAAAAACGGACCTAAAATCATGTGTCACATATGATATATCCATTAATTTGGAAAATTTAACAATTAAGGGCCCAAATCAGGGCCTAAATAGTTAAATTTTAACAAACAAACCTTGGATTCGTAATCCTGGTCAAAAATGGACCTATAATCATGTGTCACACAGCATAGATCCATTAAATTAGCGGATTCGAAAATTAAGGCCCTGATTTCAGGACCTTACAATCCGAATTTTGATAAACGGACTGTGGATTCGTAATCCTAGTAAAAAATGGACCTAAAATCATGTGTCGTATGATATAGGTCCTATGTAAAAATGTTGAACCGTTGGTGACCTCTGACCTTCGGAGTTGACCTATTGACCTGAAATTCAATAGGGTTCTGTCCGACCTCCACTAGAGTCTGTATACCAAGTTTGGTGGAAATCGGAATAGCCATCTCTGAGGAAATCGCATTAGGACGGACGGCCGGACGGCCGGACGGACGGACGGCCGGATCAGGAAATTATAAAGAATCTTCGATTCTTAATAAGTATTTTTATCATAAATACGAATGGGCAATGAAAATCCACGCATGCAACTTTGAGTCTGCTTGATCATTATTGTATTACTTGAACACGAAGGAGCATGAGGATTACATGCTCTCTACAGGAAAAGTTGGCCATAGTCCATCTCCACCTCTCATCTCCTTTGCGAAAGAGGACACAACTTTCTCTATAATAATTCCTTATCAGTACTAACAGATTACTTTATGTGCTGTTTTGTACAAGTAAGGATATTAATCATACATGTTTAAAGGCTACATTAAATTAATGTTAAAAGTGAAGCAGTTTTGCTCATGTATGAAAAGTGGGGATGACTGTAACATTAAAATGTCATATTGTTATAAAGGATGTGGGCATTGGATGCAGTTTTATACAATTTATTTGCTCAGTAGGAATTTAAAACTACTACTGGATAAGGAGACCAATTTGGCAACGTATTATTGTCAATTACTATTACGATGCTGAGAAATGTCAAAATATCGCGGAATAATAAAGATATCAAGCTTAATGGATTTCAAATGGGTATGAAGTATGCCAACCAAAGCGATTTAAAAAGATATTCAATGGACAAGTGGTTGTTTTTGTGACACTATTTGCGGTTTGTCAAGTTCACATAAAATGTTGTAGAATTTTTGTTTTCATTTGTCATAAATTGTTTGCAGATAAGCACGCGTTTAGGAAAGCATGAAAATCTGAAAAACTTAATGTTGGATTGTTTTAGCAAGCCAAGTCATTAAACACAGAAGCACAGTGCAGTGTAAGGAAAAGGCTTGTAATCAATCATCTCTTTGAAATTTTACGAATTCCAAAGTTTCCCTAAGCTTATTACAATTGCTTTATGCTTGTGTTGTATTACAATATTGTTAAACCCCTTTTTAAATACGTATAATATTGGCAAAAATGCTGGTAAAAAATGATACAATGTATACTTGACGTTCCTTCTATTTCTATTGCTTCTGCTATTGTAACATGCTTTGTAGCTTTGTTGATGATTAATGATAAGAAAAATCATTTGAAAGACTTGGGACTTGGCTTCCTTGGAAAGCCGTCATCAGGACTTCTTGCACATAAGCACGAAACTTTGCAATCGCAGAAAATTTATATTTATATATCGTGTACTAGTACACATTCACTCGTGTTTTGGTATAAAAGAAACTGAACAGAAAGATGAGAATCTCCATTTATTTGTGATAATATGAACAGAGCTAGATATTGCCTTAGGTTCAACAAAGTGAAGTGCAAATCGGAAGCAAGCAACCACGTAGAGGTGGTGGTGAGTTATTCAATCGTATGTAAATGGATACAATTTTAGGTAGATATAGCATATGTTTCATTCCATGGGTACAGCAGTGCAGTGGTGAGTTTCATCATCACTGGGGAAAAATCGGTTTGACAGGTCATTTCTACTTCCTGATCCATTGGGAAATGAGCTGGAGAAAGTCCTGTAGTCCTGTAGAAAGGCAGCCAGAAATTCAGTAAAGCTAGCTGGCAGCAAACCATTCTTCGGCGTAGTTCTAGTAATATTCTAAGTCAAGCAAACAGGATGGCGTTTTCTTCCTCAAAAAGACGTGCCACATGGTACTATCCAATCTTTTCATCATATTTACCCAAAACATACAGCTATAAGACGAAGATGGTGATAGTAGTAGCGAGAAAGGTACATTATCTACGGTATTGCATATCGTAGTAAACTGGCACACTGGCGGCAGTGTTCGTGTGCTCCCAGGCAGTTGACTGGCCGAAAACTAGATGAAAGGTGAAGGATGGAAATGAAAACTGACAGGAAATGCACAAACATATACATAATATGACTGCAGTGGTGGAAAGTGTAGTAGGTAGTCAACACTCATGCATTTCTTGCCAAGAAGGAAAACATTTTGGAATTTGGATTGCATATTTTTGGAAATCGGTTGGATAGTAATAGGAAACATATGTATGAGGATATCACACCTACTTTGGCTCAATGATATAGAGGGTCGAAAAAGGAAATGTGGTAGTTAAGACATGACATACATGTACCTTACGTGTATTTAGTATATAAGTATCGGGGTTGATGTAAGTATAAAAGTCCGCATGTAAACCAAAAGAGACTTATTCTGACAGTCTCGGGATGACTCCTCGACGTCTTTTTCTCGTTATTTATATTACATAATTTATGTCCACACATACCTTTTGCATAACATATTCTTATTATGAGACTCCAAAATGCAGAGCCAGCTCGCGTGAGTTATGGATTAGAAACGTCAATAAATGCTTTACTAATGGTCCTGATATTGTGATACTCCAACCATTAGTATCGCACATATATCAGATGTAATGTCAAACTTGCTACAACGTCGGCAATAATGAGTCAGTTCGATGATTGAATTTCGTCTAGTATTGAGACCTGGATACATATAAGTTTTTATTGTCAGATGATGTAGTATAAATATCTCTTCAAAGTAATGTAGGTAGGTACTAAAAATGACAGCATATTATTGTACACAAGAACAACAAAAATACAAGAGATAATTTTTATTTACAATCTGTCTCATTTACATTCCTGGCTTGCATGCCTTATTAAGTAAAAATACATTGTATTTGTGTCTCATTTAAGATCTGAACTTGTATTCAATGTTTGATGTGATTTTCGATTTCTTTTGTGTACTAGAATGGAGAAAAGTTGCTCCTCTTGTGAGGCTTGACTAGCTTGAGTTCAACTTTGCCAAGTAATGTTTTCCCTAACTTTCGTTCTTTGTTTCTGCTTCTGATCTATCGAGCAAAGCTAGTAGAATAGAAGAAACGAATACAAATGAAAAGAGAAAAACACGCTATACTGCATTTTATACACTGATCACTTAATTTAGCCTTCTTGCATGAAGCAATCCATTTGTGGCAAGCATAACGAGAGAATTCTACGAGAATCCACATAGGACATGCAACGTTAATTGAGGAACAATGATTTTATTTTAATGACATTACTTAATTAGAAAATGAATATGCAGTGCGGCTTAAATATAGCTTTGATGATGCTTCGTATCGGCTTGTTATTAGCTTCTTTTTAAGTACATACTGAAATTCATTTGCATGCCAGTGCACACAAAGTCTAGTAGTAAAAGAACATACTACATGCAAAGTTTTAAAATATTAAAAGTACAGAACACTAGCATACTATCAGGTTCTATCAGAAATCAATTTGACTGAAATTATCTTATTTTCTGAACAGTTTTGTGAAAAGAAATTACTATGCACATCTGGCGTTTTCTGTTTATTGTGGATTTCGGTAATACTATATATGTAGCAAGTCTGTTGTACAGAGAAAACAAAATAATAGTTCCAAGTTTAACGTTGAATTTTGTGAAAGTAAAGTAGTTTCTTACAAAACCAAAATTCCCAGAACAATGATCGCCGGGAAAATATATGGCAAACACAAATAAAATTTCAAAGTCTTTTCAAAACGTACGCAGTTTATGTACGCAGTATTTTGCCTTTGCGCTAACTACTGTATTCCATGAAAAGAAATTCGGTACGTAAGAGAAACCATGTTATTGTATGGGTTTTACAGAACCGGATAACAATGTTTTAACGCTTTCAATAAAACATAAAAAGTTTTCCCAACCCCTTTTCAGCGATATTTTTATAACTATTGTTTGTATTTTTGAATAGTTTTGTATGAATTAAGTTTACTAGCTTTTGATAGAGAGATATAAATTGCCCTCGGATGGGCATTTTATATGCATGAATGCAAAAATATGGACATCAAAAAGGCTGAAAAACGAGGCATTGGAGCGAATAAAAACATCAACTCTTCCTTTTTATGACTTTCCAAAACAGGATATAAATTTGAATTTAAAAAAGTTTGTAATATTACTTTACTTCTAACTAATACTTGAATGTGAAGGTTGTCTCATGTTACAATTTTTTGGAATGCTACAATATTAACTTTACACTGTTGTACTTTGTTGTGTATGAGCATTTGCGAGTTCAAACAATAGTAACTACAATAGTAACGTTGAGTTTTTCACCCCTCTGATTATGCATAGAGAAAAACAAAAGTCACTACTTCATCTTCTTGTTTGTTTGGAACAAAACAAGGCTATAGTAAAAATGGTATTCATGCATTAGGAAATTTGCATTTTACTGGTGAAAAGAAGCAAGTGGGTGTGGATTAACTGAACAGCTTTTCCAACAAACATTTAGTATCCGAAAAAAATATTTTAGTTTAAATCTCTTGTGCAGGTAACTTTCTCTGTTAGTTTTTAAGAAAATTCCTAAATGCTGATTCTGATAAAAAAACAAATCGTTCTTATGATTGCATATTCAGACTTCCGACTGCAACCAGCTACGCAGATAATCGAATTGAGTAACTAAACTCAGTAACTAAACTATATTATAATTAAACTTATGTTTGTATTTATGATTATTTGTATAGATCAACCTACAGTAATATAGGACTTTCGGTCTACTTAAAATCATTGGAAGGTTATTCTAAATCTATGATGTGCATTAGAGCGTTTAAAGGTTTTGAAACAATGAACCGGAAATTAAAAGCAAACTTGTGCGTTTCTTAATTCTTTACTCAATTAATGATAAAATCAGCTTCATCTGTGAGAATTGGCAGCATAACATCTTTACTTTTTTGAGGTTATCATAATCGTCCTTAAAATCCCTACGGACTAGTTTCAAATAGCACACTTCTCAAGTCCCCACTTAAACAAAAGAGACAAAACTTGCAACGATAACAAATTATGGGACTTTCGCCAAACAATGCTGGCATAGCTATTAGCTAGAAGTATAGCTACCATTTATAAGCAACGCTCTAAAAAGTAAGAAGGGAGGAATAGAGTAATGGAGAATTTATATAAGTGCGTATAAAAAACTTTTAGCTTATTTTAATTTCTGCCGTAAAATAATGATAGCATATTAGACGCAACAAAGTGGTTTTATTACTTATGCGGTATTTGGAAGCTCCAAGTTGGAACCAGTCTTTTCATGAGCAACTGTAAGAAGAAAATCCATTAAGTAATCTTATATATTATAGGGAACAGAATACACACAAAACAAGATAAGCACGAGTGTCGGCTTGTAAATGGCTCGACACGATGAGAAACAAGGTAAAAGTTCATGCAGTAAAAGTTATTGCATTAACCAGTCTGCTATGCACGGTTGACTGCTGAAGATGAAAAAATTCAGGAATTTTCTGCGGTTGTATTTAGTAGCGATATTATGGTAGTGTGTGTATGCATGCTGAATTGCAAGAAAATTATAAAACGTAATGGCACGGGTACATAACCTGTCCCAAGAGACATAGCATTCCCAAGTCATCATATAATATATGAAGTCCAACAGAATAATTTCCCCTCTACCTTCTCATTGTGTGTAGTTTGCAGTCTTCAAAAGGAAAGCCACTTGTTTAGATTCATATAATAATATGTAGCGCAAAATAATAAGGGAATGTAACTTGGTAAGAAGGATAGTATCAAATAAAATATTGCATATGTGTACCAGTTAGTACATAGGTACAACATACACCCTTCGTAATTTCACTTTCACCAGTGACGCTTATAGTAATAATGTAGTCAAGCAGAAAGTTTTCTATTATTCATTATCATAACAAGGAAAATCGCGTTTTATTTTGGTGTAAGCGGCTATGCAGAATAAAAGCGCGATGATCCATTGTCCATTTCCGATGTCGATACATTACCGCCTTTTTAGTCCGGACATTACAACCACTACTAGTGTGTACTGCGTCAAATAAATCTCTCGTTATTGTAATGACCATGTTTTTGCAGTTTTATGACATTAGTTCCCATGCAAATTCATTTTGCGGTAGACAGTAGTGGCCTCAGTCATTCTCTTTTATAGATTTTCTACCTTTTAACTTCCCTTTTCTATTTTGCTCTCATTGTTTATTCGTCGGAAAAAGCGGGCGCTTTCGGCTTTTGCTGCATGCATCTACGAGCATGTCAATTAAACACTTGTTATGTTCAAAAACAGGCTTCCTACAATGGTTGCATTGTGTTCCGTGATTCTGGCTGATTACCAACAAAAGGCATGGAAAAGAGCTACAGAAAACTTACAACACATGCACCCATTCAGTCGGTGGAGTGAGAAAGAGAATAAAGTTTTCAATGTTTATCAATTTAATAATAATAATATGATGCACCCGCGCCTACAATAAACAAGTACTGATATATAAAATAACAGCGTGTAATAAGAAACTAAAACTGAGATAACGGAATTCAATGAAATGTTTGGTTTCCAGCTAAATGTCTTTTTCCCAACCAAAAAGTCGTATACCCTAAAATAATATCAATTTTGTCATAATACGAAGAAAAAACCTTATGAAACTTTTGGTATGTTTGTCTCATAAAGTTTGTCTATACTTGCAAGGTCGTTGGCAGGCAGACTAAACGAATACCGATGCCATCCACATCTGTTAAACTATTAAAAAGTATATGCGGTTCCTTCCCTTAATGAAAGCGTGTTTAATTTTAAAAATCAGCAGGAAATAAAGCTATAGCAACGCAGTTACCTTCTTTACCATTCTTCACATTTTAATGCTACTTAAAGCTTATAACGTAAACTGGTAAATATGAAATTGGTGTGTGCGTATGTGCTTTCACTTTTATACCTGCACTCACACGGAGAAAAATAATTGACTCCAGACCACGACGACACAGAACATTGCTTGTTACTTAAATGCGAGACCCTTTCATGGGCATCATAATAGGAGCGGTAGCACCAAGAGCCATTATCATATCATATAAAAACATTTTACAAAGTTTTTGCTCAAACAAGAACAAGCCGCTGGCTGTACACGACTATGAATACGAGAAAATGACCAAACTAATGGAATCGACTTTTTGTATAAACTTTCAGCAACTGGGTATTTTAAGGAGATACATTTTTGTTTGTAATAATAAAATAAGCTTTTGATTTATGATGGTAGTAAGCTTGTAACAGACATTTTTTGGGGTCAAACCTCTGAAGTTAAACACAAACACACACATACACACATAAGTTGCAATATAATATTACTATGACCATTTTCTTACTATACAATACACACCAGTCTGCCTTAGATCCCGTACTCTGACAAAAGCAAACTCATCTTCAACTAAAAACCATGAAAGTTCTGAAAACTCAGTTTTTACTTTTTGTTTAGGATACCGGGATTTCAGCACAGTTTTTTTAAGAAATACCAAAGAGAAATGGGAAGAAAGGGGTTTCCTCTTGTAGCCACAGTGGCCTCGCACTTTATGTAGCTATTATTAGAGAACTTTCTATTAGGCTGAACATATCACGGTAGAAAAAAATCGACATGATAAGAAGTTTGAAAATAATCTAAAAAATAGAACTACCAATGCATTGAGAAATAGAGTATTTGTTGATTTGATAATACAACAAATAATACCATACTACCAATTACTTTGTTTTCGTAGACTCATCGTAATAGTAATAATTTGGAATTGTGAACTGGGGCTACTTAATACGGGGTTGAGTTTTGAAGAATATTGTGTACCTACTAACTAACCATAGAAGTAAAAGCAGAGATGCCACTATGCCACGTGTATCATTTTGCCTGCTTGGATAAACTCAGAATTAAGAAGCGCCGTAAGACATAATGGTTTATAACAATTATTATAATGATAACGAGAAGAAAAGAAGAAAGCACTCCATTCTCCCCTTTCGTTAAGTTGACGCGTTAATCTTAAAAAAGAAATATGCCAGTGGGAAGTTAGAAATGATTTTAAAAAGTTTTTATGCATATTCAAGAGCACACGCTGTGTTCTCCTTTTCATTATCCAAAAAATATGTGATAATGGTACGGCTTGTGGTAGGAAGCATCGTGAAATACTCTTTTGGAGGAATAAGCTTCAATTTTTTGCCTTGCCTTGCTTAGTCATCACTAAACATAATACTAAATTGGTTTCTTCTGTCTGACTATGCGTTTGGTAGTAGCAGAGGTATAATTTTTAGCTGCGTCGAAACTTGTTGTAGTAAGAAAATCGGGTCTCTATTAAGCTTAAATGTTCCAATATAGCCTCATCATCAAGTGATGTGTAAAACAAAATCATCAGAAAGTACGTAACCAGCAACAATTTTACTCTGCACCTGTGTTACTTTCTTCCTCTAGAGAAACAAGTCAAGAACAGAAATTCAAGGAGTAACTTCAAAGGTAAAAAGAGAAAGTAAATCTTTCGTCTGTGACCAAAATGAAAACCACTTAAAATGATGCATTTCGTTGTCCATCGCCTATATGTTTACAACACATAGATGCCTCCCACTCTGCTTTGGTGTTAGTTCATGCCAGAAACCCGTTTATCAGCGGTAATACCACCAGGATATGACACTAGAAGTTATATTTTGCGACTCTGACCCGTTCAGATTTAACTATGCAATATCGTATACTATAGGTTATATCTATCGTACTTATTGCTAGTAAGTTTATGGCACTTTCCATAAAATAATGCAATATTTTATAGTTACTCCAGCTTTCTTGCAAAGCTTCATTAGATACATCAACTTCTACTGCTCTACTAGTGCTTCATAAGCGTAAAACGCAACCGTGGAATTTATCTTAAAAGAAGTGCATACACACCAAAATACGCTACTACTACTTACCTATTACTTATAGTACTTAAGAACACAAAAGCAAATGTTTATCAAGACTTGAGAGTGCTAGGAAATAAGGGAGGATTTCAGGAATGGTTGCCTTGTTCTTGATCGGTTCCAAAATTACCAAGTACTGCGTTTTGTACATGTCTAAATTTACACTTCAGATTACTTTTTGATCTTGTTCTGTTTTCTTGTGCATTCATTCTTATCTTTCACCAACTGCTGGTACAATGATATTTTATTTCTTCTTCCCCTTTCTAAATTCAATGTATTATTAGGTATGTAATATTTTGTAAACATACCACAGCGTACACCTAAGATGGTATTACATTCCTGCCGAAATTTCGGTTCTCAATGCAACAGCTAAACGAAACCATTACCACAAAAGTGAACGTTATAGTATTAACAAAATTTTGTATATTCTATCATATCTCGTGAAGCTCTTCTTGCTTCACCAATGTGAATGAAACTCAGAAAATGAACGACTTCATACTCACATTTATTTGTTGATGGATGATATAAGTAGTAGTTCAACAATTTCAGAACGATTCATCATTTCATTAATCATTTTACTCCTTCATGCTGTTTTCTCTAGAAGTAAGAAGTAACTCATAAAATAAATTCGAAGAGGTTAAGTTAGGGTTAATTAATCTGAACTGCTGCATCGCACACGTTACCCCACAGATAAGTAGTCACCACGTCAGGTTATCGGATTCTTAGTTCTCTCCATTTGCTAATGGTTTATTTGGTATACTATATGTCGTACTAGTAAGAGTTAATTATTCAAGTAAACTCAAAAATCTGTAAATGTATTAGTACTGTGTCATGTCGGCAACCATTCACCATTGTTAAATGGCATTGATAAAGTGATAAATCTTTTTCTAATCCTCATATAATGTCCGTTGTTTGGTGTGGTGAATCGGAAAATGCTCACGGCAAAAATATGCATTCGCCAAAAAAATGTATACGTAGGTTAATTTTACATAAATCTGTGATGATACTGTGTTCATTCTTGAGATCGTGTTTTGGTCCAATTATTTTTCAACCAAGAATTAAACAAGCATGCATGTCCATGGCGGAATATGACAACGTCTCCAAATCCACATGTCACGTCATTCCCATCTCAAATCCAAAGTTGGTGAATATTGCTGCGTGTTGTGTGCGTTTATATGTGCTAACATTAATGGGAAGAGTGCAAGACATGTCAAAACGCGGACAAAATCAACGGTCTCTATTAACTGGGCTTTGAAATAATATATTAGGCCTTTAGAAACTATGAGCCATTGGAAACTTTTCAATATCTACTGCTCGGAGAAAAATTGGGTGTAATGTAAACATAGGACTTACACTCTCTTCATGCTTGTGTATCCAACCAAATCCCAATCTATAACGTAAAGCTTTCGAGTCCCAGCACAGAATGGGATAATGGATCCAATCTCTGGCCTAACCTCTCGCACCAACAAACGAGTGAAAGTGATGAATTGGGCAATTAACAAATTAGATCGGCAGTAGTTGTCTCCTACTCTTCCTCCGAACCAAAACTTGTCATGAACAGGCAAAACCAAAATCCTTCCAGAAACGTATTACCCATGTGCTACTTCTACTCAGGGCTCAGGCACCCTTTTCATTTCCACCATTTAACACTTTATTCCCTTTTCATTTTCATTATCAACCATGAAGCAGCATGAAATTTGGCAGAGCAGAAAAAGACACATGGAAAAAACTTTCTCCGCATCCCATTTCCCACTTCACTTCATTTTAACAAAGTATAGCTCGGGACTTGGCTCCATTCGGATGCTTGATGGTCATTTTATTTTCAAATGTGGCGTAAACAAATTAGAAAAATCTTTTATTTTTGCTAAACGAAAAACTTGAACTACTAAAGAAACTATCAAAGCTACTATACTTTTTAAATCCCACCATTTCCCATTGATCATAATTCAGTTTGAGAAATAGCATTCCTCGATTCATTTTTCATTTAAACTCGACAAACCTTACAATTTCATTAAACCTAGACCCAAAAAGTGCTCCAAAACTTCCACGAACAAATCAAGTAGTTTTTGTATTAAATCCTGCAGCGCGGAGCCCTTAAAATGAAAGGGATGTAATTTTCAGTTGTATTCTAACTTTATGTCATGAAATGCAAAAATATTATTGACGTAACGTGACCGACTGATACTCTCGCATTCTTGGTGCATGGATTTTTATATGGCATTACTCAAGTAACGACCCAATATTCAATCAGTCTTTTATCCCTTTCATAATACAAAAACTGAACATTAGAAAGGTGCATAAAGTACGAGAGACGGTTTTTTTAGATCGGTTACCTTTTTCAGGCCGTCCGTAATTGAGCACAAGGATTTTGAAGAGGGGGCACATTGAGCATTAATGCTACTTTGAAGTAACTGGATTGAAGTAGAGGATGAGGAAGCACCGCCAATGCCAGTATTGCTGGTAGGAGCAGGTAAAATTACATTTACATCTGAAGACAGATCTTTGCAACTTGAGCTACGAAGATACGTAGGACCTTTTTGACTTGATAGTATTCCCAGTGGGATAGATTTCTGCAAAAAAGGTTCACAGGTATAGCATGTAAGCAAAAAGTAGTGATGAATTCCAGGTTCATATCATTCATGAAAATCCTAATCTAACAAAGCTCGTTGGTAGAAGGTAAAGAAAAACCGAACCGAAATATTCACATCAACTGCATTTTTGTGCTAACGTAAGCCTAATAGTAATAGTAACTTTGTATCTGTAAATTGAATTTTATGGTATACCCTACTATAGCGCATTGTATTGTATCTTGGTGTCGCAGTCAATAATCCTTAGAGTGCTTTGTTCCCATTCCATACACAATTCTATGGAGCAAAATAAATAAACCATTCGCAAATGGAGTAATTATGAATCGAATAAGGTGATCAAACTTAGAGACTCTGATTCAAATCCTTACGAATTTCCGTTCCAAGGTTAACAAACGGACATCCTATTCAAAATCCTGGTTAAAATTTACCTAAAATCATGTGCGTAGATCCCGTAATTTTGCATCTTTTACATTTAAGGACCTAATTAAAGGCCTTAAGATTCAAATTTTAACTTAAGTACTACAAAAACTAGTAGTAATCCTGCCCAAAAATGGACCTTTGAATCATGCGTCGCATGATACATGCAAAAATATTGGACTGTGTGTGACCTATGACCCAGTTGACCTATTGACTTGTAAAAGGTTCTGCGCCATGTCATCTAGTATCTACATGTAGGAAGATGAAAATTTAGCTTCATCAAATTTTGGCTTAGGCATTTCTGAAAAAAAAAACTCATTCGGACGGACGAGCCACAAAACTAGAAGGAATCCTCCGATTCCTAATAATACGAAGACGCCTTAGTACGCATCTGCGCTCAATATAAACAAAAAAATACTTTTTTTTCTGAATATGACATTTGAATATGCACGACAGGAGTAAAAATCGAAAATTGAATGAATTATTAGTTCTGAATACATCTAACTAGACCTATTCTAATCATAATTTCTATATACAGTCATTTGTATCTCTTGCAAAAACATCGCTACCGTCACCAGAAGTATACATTATAAACTTCCGTGTCTACGAAATATAAGGACACCAATTTCTGATCATTTTGTCACTTACCTGCGGAGCTATCGATGATGACGATGTTCCTGCTACTGGATGATGTTTAGATTGTGTACGGTTGACTACAGGTTCGTTAGTCATTGGTGGAGGAGGACATATTGCATTAGCAACTATATTAGGACTAAGTGGGGAGGATGGAGGAGGGGGATGTGAAATTACATCAAATGTCACTGAAAGATGATGAACATGCTCTTCCGACTGGGAGGAGGACACATCCGTTGGTAAATGCTCTCCATTCTTTTCCATGTCAATAGAATAGTGAAAGCTTCTCTGCTGCACAGGGGCAATATTAGAATGATATTTTTGCTGTTGCACATTGTTGGCTGGCCTGGATGAAACGAAATTCTGAGCTGCTGCCGTATTGTCCGGATTTTGCTGAGGCTCGTTTGATTGTTGGAGATGACATCGACATTCGTACTCTTCACTTTCTCCTGATTCTTCATCGATATTGATAAATCCACTAGTGCTTGTTCTTTCCAATATTTTTGATTGTGAGATATTGGCAGACGATGGGGCAGAAATAGTGGAAGACAAATTAGGTCGAAAAGTTCCTTGGGATGATTGTCGTTCGTTGAATGAAATATCGCCGTTAGCCTTCTTGTAGACTGTCGAATTTGAGGAACCTGTCTGGTCAGAACCTTCCACCAATAGCATAGGTACATCATTAAAAGTAACAGAACTACCGGTGGCTTTGGAAGTATTGGTTGAATTGGTTGTACTAGTTGTATTAGTTGTAGTTGGGAGTTCCCTTGATATGTTTGCAGCTTTCCTTCGAGCCATTTCTTGTTGGAATTTTTTAAATCCCTTGAGACCCGCATATTTTGGTCTAAGCGTACTCGAATTTGCTGAAGATTTTGCATTTGTTCCAAGGCTGAATGTTGAACAGCCTTCTGTTTCGTCATTATTGTCCATGGCGGCCTTTCCTGACCGCTGTAAGCTATTCTTTCTATCTTCAAACACATCACCAGCTTTCTGGGCTTGATACACTTAACAGACCCATAGTCAATAACATCTTAACATTTATAATCAATTTCATCGGTACGACGGTAGCAAGAAAGTAAATTAATAGAGAGTGGTAATATATAGAGTAGTAGCACTTTTTCTCTCTTTGGGGTACTGTGAGAATCAAGTAGGTTTGTAAAATTGAGAAAGTGACAAATGACTGTGAAAATACTTTTGCAGAATAGTTTCTACACTTCTCAAATAACCAGCATTTAGAGAATTAAATGAGTCTAATTTAAATTAGAATAAATGCAGTGAGCACAAGAAGGAAGAATGGAAAGAAGCGGACGACCAAAATAAGGAAACGTTCTTTTGACACATGTAATATGTAATTCAATTAATCAATTTGACACTTGAGATCTTGAGAACTGCCTCTCAAACACCACTGTAATCATCGCAGTTTAGTTTGTAGAACGAAAGTATTCTAAATGAGCTCGGGGAGACACATTCTGTCTATGCCTTATACGTATTATGCCACTTAAGTTGTAATAAAACTGATTTTACAGAGGATCAACTTTCACTCTGTGACAGTTCAACAGAGCAAAATGAAGTCTCTTTTTGCCCACGTTTGTACAGAAAGAAACGGCTGGCTGTTTCTCTGTTCTTTCTTTCTCGAGCAGTAAATACGTTGTGGTGAAAGCGTCTAGCTAAACTGTTACTACATAATACCCTGGCCTTTCTCCTCACTCGTTTTTCTTACTCTCTTCTATCAGACTGACTTTCGGATTCTCCAGTTTTCAGCTCTGTCTGCAGGTTGAATGAAAACTAAGGTCTGGGCCAGACTTCCCTCTCTTCCTTTATAGCAGATTTTTTGTTTGAGCTACGCTACGGGATGTTTTCCTGGCCAAACAAACCTATAGTGGATCATTTTGCCGAACAAGCAAGAAGGAAATGAAAGCTCCAAAAACTCGCTTACCTTTAGTTTATCTTTACATATAACGCAGTTAGGCAGCTGAAACGCTGAAATAAAAAGGCACCACTACTTAGCATGTCCGTCCGCCGCCGATCTGTGAATACCAACTTTAAAAATAAATTTGGTACGTTTATTTAATGACCACAAAAAACATCATTTTGAGCTGTCCGATTGGCCTATCATCTGAATTATTAATTAATAGGAGTGACAAAACAAATTCCCACGCAAACAACATAAAAATTACTTTAAGCTTGAAATAGTTGCACCTTGCAATCTACTATTCACATGACGGTTTCATCTGCGCATTTAATATTGAGAATGAATAATAGTCGTGATTTTTACCTGCTTTGCTTAACTATAAGTGTAAATAAATAAATTTAATTGTTAATTGATATTGTAGAGTTTGCTTGTACGTTACTGTATATAAGCAAGTAATGAGTAGCCGCAAACCAACCACCAAACATAGGTTAATTATCATACTGTTCACTGTATTGAAGTTTCTTTAGCTTGACCCGTGGCCGCCGCTCTTAATCATGAAACTAATTTAAATATGCATATGCATTAGGTAAGTTTTGTTTTAAATCATATTTTTAATTGCTAAAACATTAAAAATAACAATCATTCAATCATCTATTAAAGCCGACTTGAAACCTAAATTCCACATTTAAATATTATTTAAATAGGATTGGTTCAACTGTACTTCTAACAATAACTCTTTGCTAATTTTTCCACAAATTGATAACAGACCAATTAATTGTAAAAATGCGGACTCAATATTTTGAGGTAATCTGAGAATGCGTAACATTCAAGCCCATCTTCCTTTTAACTTTTTTGCCTTAAATGCAGGGTGAAAAGTCAAAGTTATTGTAATATTGCCTTGGTCATGTCATGACAGTGAGAAAGTTGAAAAGAGAAAGAAAGCAGCAACATGAGCAAAACAGACACAATCACAGTATCACTTTATCATAGTTTTGTTTGAGCGTCAAGTCAAACACTAATGGACGCGTAGACAAAGAAAAGCACTGACTCATGTTTCCCCAACTTCTGTTCTGCAAAAGGAGCGGAGTCGATTTGTGCATGTGTAGATGTTGTTTTGGTTTGTGACTATCACATGCACCCTAAAAGCGTTTGCATGTTTGTTGTTGATGTTCAGTGCAAATCTGCAAGGTAGATGTTCTTGTAATAAAAAAACAAGATTTGGAATTTCAGTAATTTCAGTTTGTTCAGTTAAGTGGTCAGGGACTTGCAATAAAGGTTTAAGGTGCTTTTTAGTTTAGGCAAATTGTGTGGGCTTTGCAGTGAAGCTGCTTGGAACTGTTGGAACATGTCTGTGAGCAACAGGAAAAGGAAGCGGAATCGGTACTAAACGAATAAAATTACAATTTGTGTGATGTGATTATAATGTATTGAGTATTGGGTTGATTGAAGGATTTATTGATTTATCATTTATTTCCTGTTGAAAAACCGAATTATTCGTTAATGTGCGTTTTTATGTATAATAGGTTGGGAAAATGTGACATGTGTCGGAGTTCGGATGCCCGATATACTTGTCCAAGATGCGAAACGGTTACGTGTAGTTTGGATTGTGTAAAAAAGCACAAGAAGGAATTGGACTGTGATGGGATAAGGGTCAGAACGAAATATGTTCCAATTGATGCGATGAACGAACATAATCTCCTTTCAGGTAAATCTATTTTTTAGATTGGTATGGGTAGCATATTTTATTCGTTTACATATTCGTTTGATATCTGTACCTAATTCTCTGACTTTGATTACAGATTATAGGCTACTGGAAGATGTGAAGAGGTGCATTGACGATGCAGAATGGCAAAGAGAATCGTTGGAGACACCATTGGAAGCCATTTGTGATACTACGTTTATGGAGCAACCCGTCAAGACGTCTGTACATAAACCCTTAAATAATAGCGGAGATAGTAAACAAGGCACTTTGACAAATTCTCACAACGACTCTGTTACGGGTAAACGCGTAAAGAAGGGGAGGAAGTCAAAGAAAACTTACGTTGACCCGATTCCCAAATCCGACCTTCTAATTGCTAAAGCTGAACGTATTCGACAAGAAGTTTTGAAACGCCAGGAACTTGCATTTCAAAAGTCAAATGGAAATGGTAGTGCTTCCGGAAAAATTACTAACGGTGTCGATGATGCTTCCAAGGACGATACTTCATTTAGTTCGTCATCGTCGACTTCATCGGAGGGATCGTCAAGTATGGCGGATGCATCATTTGAAGATGATATAGACGAAAGCGAAGATAGTGTTGTGTCTTTATCACCGTCTACCAAAACGGAAAGCACTCCAGTTCACCTAAAAGGTGCCGTTGAATCAAAAACGAGTAGTGAAAATCGGGATATGGCTAGAAAAGAACAAATAAAAATAAGAAAAGCACAACTATTAGAGGCGGTTACGCTTGGTGGACAGAGGAAAACTGCAGTAAGTAACATTTTGTTATAATTTTTAACCTTAAGCTAATAGGTTTAGGTTTGTTATTCTTTTAGCAAATTGTATCTCTATTAATAATTATTCTCAACTGTATTTTAATTTTTGCAAAATAGACAATGGAAGCATTAAGTAGAGCAGCCCTTACCAGAGGAATCTATTTATGTTCTTTGCCAGAAAAGTTTGAAAAGCATTGGGAAAATACATCATTTTACTTGCCTAACAATGACTGCATATATTGGCAGCTCAAAGTTTGCTTCATTAACGCAAATTTGTATTCGCTGACGTTGAAAGAGTGAGTTCCTCTTATTTTAAAATTTTAAGAAACATAACTGTGAAAGTGAAATATATATTTTATTATGTTATAAATGTACACGTTTGATATATTCCCAATAGATGTGCCGAAACAATGACATTAGAAAAAATACTGGAAGGCTGTTTTCGACAGAGTGAAGAATACTGGAAAAAGCAGTTATCGGAAGACCCCTTATTAACTTATAGAACGGTAGATTTAGCTAAAATTACTGTGCTAATGTCCGCTGACAAAGTTCCAAATAACAAAAAGAAGTATGTGTTAAACAAGTTTAAATAAATTTCCCATTCCTGTTACTTTGTAATCATAATTGGTATTTTTACTTTCAGGTTTTATGTTTTGGACTTATCCAAGTCGCTAAAGGAAAATTTCGTGGGCAAATGTATTGTAGAATTTCCCCAGTTATGCATTGCCATTGAAGATTGCCATGTTGTTTCAAAGATTCAAGAGAATCCTGTTTCTAACTTTTTCGGGGAATTGGAATTTAGTTCTGATGAAGAAGAAATGCTTGATAATCAATTTAAAAAGGATGGTAAAAGCTCCAAAAGGAAGAAGATTCGCGATAAAGCCAACGATATGTTCCAGGATGATTCTGACAAAGAAAGTGGAGAGCTTACAGATTCAAGTAATAGTGAAGACTCATTTAGTGATACAGACACTGATGAAAGTTCTGATGAAGAAATATTTCACGAAAGTGAATTTAGGTCGATATACAAGGATCTGCTCAACAGCTTTGAAAATGACTTGAGCCAGCTACGGAATTAAAACATATAGACATGGAAAAATTAATATTATGTGGAATGATAATGTAAACGCATTCTTTTATTTTCTAACATTCAACATTTAAGGCTTGGGATATGTTTCAATGATAGTCTAAGTAAATATTTTTGCAAGTTCCTTTTTGTTAACTTTTCCTAAATGATTCTTTGGTAATTCAGGCAGTGTCTTCAAAACGGTAGGGCAAGCGTAAGGAGCCAACCTTGATTTTGCCAATTCCCTTAGTTCGTTAGCTGTTAATTCTTTTCCCGTCCATGCAACTACAGCAGCCACCTAAGTTCACAAACGTCATTTAAGTCTTATCAACGTTTCTTTTAACATTTTGAATAAGATATATTTGAAGTTCGCTTTGACATATTTTTACCTTTTGACCCCATGTTGGGTCTGGAATTCCTAACACAGCAACTTCCTTGATTTCTGGAAGTGCTAATAATTGCGTTTCGATTTCAAGAGCGGATAATTTGTAACCGCCGCTTTTTATAATGTCGACAGATTTCCTCCCTAATATTTTGAATCCTTTATCAATGTACTCGACCGTGTCGCCTGTTATACAATAATAAATTATCGAACAAAATCACAATTGTAATCCTTTACATATGATTATTTATTTATATATGCTCATATGTAATCAAGTACCTGTGATAAACCAACCATCCTCAGTAAACTCCTTTTTAGTAGCTTCTGGATTCCCCCAATATTCCCTAAATACGGATGGCCCCTTAACCAAAAGATCTCCTATTACTTTTTCTCCCTTTGGAATTTTCACATCCATTCCTTTTGCATCCCCTACTGCAATTACGTCGTAGTCAGACCGAGTCCTTAAATCTGCTACCATTAATTTAACTGACTCAAATGGTCCACCAACAAAACCAGGTCTGCGTTCTCCGTGTAATGGGTTTGTTAAAGCCATTCCGATTTCTGTAAAATCGTGAAATGGTGTTCATAATTCAACACTTAAAAACTCGTTACAACTTATTAACAAATATAACATTTAGTCATGGCCGAGTTAGACTACCTGTCATTCCATATCGCTCAAGTGCCCTATGACCACTTATACTCTCAAACTTTTCAATCACAGGTACAGGTAAAGCAGCAGAGCCACTTATGAAAACTCTCATCTTCTGCTTGCATGTTTCTCGTACAAATGAGATTTGTGCTTCACTTTTGGCAAAAGTCTTTTCATATTCCTCAATTAATTTTACGTAAATTGTTGGAACCGCCATCAGTACATTTGGTCTCATCTCTTTTGAAGACAGCAACTCCTGCCAAGTTTTCCCTGCATCAAATTTACCGAGCATGTGGCATCTATACAAAAGTTAAACATTGAAAGTTAGTAAGAGAAAACTAAAATAAAATTCAGGATAAAAAATTAGGTGTTTCACCTCGCCCCCACGGATGCTGGACTTATCAACGCATGAATCAAGCCGTGGGTATGATGAAGGGGCAAGACGTGGAGCATTGTGTCCTTTGCAGTGATCTCCCACGCATCACAAATATTTTCCACTTGGGCTTGTAGATTTGAATGCGTTAGTAGAACTCCTTTGGGCATCCCTGTAGTTCCACTTGTAAACAAAATCAAACCACCTTTGCCCTCGTAGTTTGTTGAATCAAGTAGTGCTGGGGAGGGATTCTCATCGAGTTTCAAGGTTTCAAAGTCCACAACCAGCAATTCAGCTCCAGCGGCTTTGGCAACTTTGTTCATTCGATCTGCGTAGGTTTTGCTGGTCACGATAAGCTTTGATGATGTGCTTTTTACGAAATATTCCAGCATATTTTCTGGGTGTGAGGCTGACAATGGAATAGCTGAAAGCAAGAATTCACATTATACGATTTTCAATTCAAAACTGTTAAATGAGCTGTGAACAAGTCTCAATCGCTTACAACATACCCACATGTTGGGCCCACCATGTAGCTCCTAGCGTGGTTGGAAAACTAAAGTCTCTATCACAAAGAAAGGCGATACGCTCTTCCTGTCCAGGTACTAATGATTTCAACTCTTTGGCTAAATAAGCAGATTTCTTGCCAAACTCCCCATAAGTAAAGTTCTTTCCGGTATGATCCGTAAAGGCAATATCGTTTGCAAATTCGGGCTGTAAGGAACGCGCAAACAAGGGCAATTTTATGTTTGGTCCGGAGCGCGAGGAAGACCATCTACTAGATATTAATGAACTCCTGCATGATTCTCGAACACTGCCCACAACGCTAGCGGTTTTTAATGAAGACAATGTTCGCAGCATTTTGAAATTTTAATTTAAAACGATACGCCGGAGGGTGCTATGAACGTAAGACAAACAATGTCGTTCTAACTGCGACTTGAATATCTTTGGAACTCAAATTAAGCCGGCTGGAACAATTTCCCAAATTTTTAAGTACTGTAACATGCTTGTATCACGTTCTTGCTATCATTTGACACTTTGAAGTGTATGTTTTGTACAGATCAGAGATTGCTCAAAACAAACTTTTAATTGCTTTACAATTTATATAACAAATGTTAAATGTGTTTGTTTGTAAAGCAAACCGTGGTTTAGATTTAGGTTGGTAAAAAGACAGGCAGCTAGACATACAAAAGTTATCGAGCGCATAATAAGTGCCTTGGCAGAGTTGTTGACTGTATAAGTTCAGATGTGTTCCATTAAACGTATATGGAAGATGTTTACACTTATCAACACTGTAATAGCATTAATTCATCTGTATCCATCCACATGTTCCAAACTTTCACAGGTCAGTCAAATTGATTCCATTCCCATGCTTCATATATTTATGTGTCAGTCATGCATTCTGTAGTCAAGTGTAGCTTACTTATCTGCTATCTTTGATTCAGGTAGTAGCTTTGATTGGATTGCGTGTTTAGTTTAGTTTAATTAAGACTTGCACCATGTATTTCCCGTATTTATACGTGACAACTCTAACTCTGCACCCGGTCAGTCAGCTAATTGTATAAGTATCACTTCTCATCTGTTTAAAAACAATCCAAGGCAATGGAGCACACAATCACATTATGATGCCGAACTACAGTCAAACTTAAATGAACTGTAACTTTAACTTCAACTCCAAGCCATCTCAATTCTAGCTTGTTGGCTTTTGACAAGTCCGGCTATCATCTGTAAAAACATGTAACATGTGCTATGTGTTTTGGACTCTGTTTGTTGGATTCTGAATACACAGCCAAAAGGGAAACAAAAGTTGCCCCATGTTCCACTCTGAAGAACCCCACTAAAGAAGCGGAAGCACGTTGTATCGGGCAGCTATTGAGTGGTGGTCGTAATCCCGGTGGTCATAAAATCCCCGGTAAGTATCTTCTGCACCTGAGGAGATGCTTTTCGAAAATAAACAGTGTTTTCTTAATGCACCATAACAAACATGTCGGAGTAAAATGCGTGGAGATTGTTTTACAGGTGCACCGACCGAAAGTCTTTGTGCTAATTGTACTTGTCTTTTAGGAATATAAAAACCTGTCTAGTTAACATTAAGGAGTAGGAAAGTAGAAACAGATGAACAGTTTGTTAGGCAGGACTAGCGTGTACCTAACTAGCTGTTAGCCATACCAAGTTGTTATAATGGTGTTCTCAATGTAAAATCTTTACAATCACTTAAGTGGAACCGTTAACCCTTTCAGCGTTATGCTATCATACTTTAGGTATGGACATAATAATATTATATGACTTTTATGCATTTTGAAATTCCAGGTTCAGCACTTTATCCGTTTAGTAAACTATTGACATTTAATTTTCCTGTGCCTTTCAGATGTCAGATTATATGGCCATTTTCATACTCATGACTATTACCTGCCTTGTTGGATAAAGCTTGTGACGCCAGGAGCACAAGGTTGTCCAGAAAATGATCTGTGTTGTTGTGGAGGCTCCATTGTTTGGTTTGTGCTGATGCCTCTCTTCCAAGTAGCTTCCACCTCATTTTGTTTGTGGAACTTTTCTTAGAGAAGAGGACACCCTTTCTTGGGTTATCAGAGCGATGACGAGTTCTCCACCTCCCGCACCATCGGGCATACTGTATAGAGTTGACGGAGAAAGCTTGAACAGTTTGATTGAAAAATATGAAAAGGTTTTTTAAAAAGTTTAAAGTAGTAGAAATGCTTAATTTTCTAGGAAAACTATAATTATGTTGGATCATTTTGCAGAGCTTAAGTACCAATGCCTCTGAGCAGGAACGACTGGAAAAACTACGACAAGAATATTTAGCACTCAAATCTAAATTGACTACCTTACCACGAAAAGTGAGTATGTACATTAGTTTAGGTTTACATGTGTACAGATTTATATTTAATCACTCCTGGCTTCAGATATAAAGTAATATTATGTCAATGTTTGTAGTTGGAGTACAATGCGCTTGTTCCATTGTGCAGACGAGCTGTCTGTCCTGGAAAAATTATACATACGAACGAAATCACGTGCCTTCTTGGAGACAATTGGTTTGTGGAATGTTCCGCAGAAAAGGCTATAGAGCTTGTTAATCATCGCATAACTAGTAAGCAAATACACATGAAACAATGCTCTTAAAAGAATCACAGACTTTTAAAGAGTAATGAATATTATGTGATATAATAACCCTGTTTACCTGTAGAACTGGATGAACAACACGAAGGCCTTAAAAAGGAAAGAGAACTTATTAATAATTGGAAGCAAGAAGCAGAACGGCAGCTTGTAGAAACAATCGGTGAAGGCACTGTTGAAATCAGAGAAGACTACAATGAGGAGTATGAAAATCTGTGGAAGGAACAGCACCGTGAAAATGTTCGTCGTTACCATCAACAAAAGGCCAAGGAAAGGCTGGAGGCCCAACGAGAAAAGGACAAAGCTGACTACGATAATCTATGGTCAAGACTGGATGAATTGGAAATTCAAGAAGAACTTGAGGATTATCTAGAACAGGAATGCATTACCGATGATCAAGTAGACCAAAGTATAAAACAAGTCATAGCTCAAGAGAAACCACCTCCAACTCCAAGTAAAAATGTTAAATCAAATAATGTTGCTGGTACCGAACGTATTTCTGTACCTGAAAATACAGCTTCAGATGAAAAGACTGATAGGCTTTCAACAATCGGAAAGAAGGTAAAGTTCAGCAGTGACAACATTGTTCATAACATATCTGAAGACAGGAGCTTTGTGACTCAAGATTCTTACAATCAAGAAAAGTCTTCATCCACCACCGTACCTGTAGGATTTACTGACGACAATACAATGTCTAGTTATCCTTGTTTCGAGCCAATCATGATACGCTTTCGTCATAGTTCTCTGGTGGAAATAGAGGACGATGAAGATGCCAACACTTCTGGCACTGAAGAAGAAGACAATAAGCACCAAATTGTATCTAGTCCCGGGGATATTGTGAAAGTATTTGGACCTACTTCTATTTCTGCTATAAGTAATAAACCTTTGCCAAAGTCAATCTTAAAACCTTATGCTCCTCCACTTGTTGCGGACAAGCGTTCCAAGAAAGCTCAATCAAAAGCATTGTCCAAGAAAAAGCCCACGCTTTCATTTCTTGATGAGGACTATAATAGTGACGATGATAATGAAACCCCTTCGGCCATGTCAAAAGTGGTTACTGAACGTGTCCCAGTGTTTACCACTTTGCAAGTTAATACTCAAGAAGCAATAAATAACGAAACTGAAGACACAAACGTAGGTAAGCCAGTTAGTTTGTTTAAAATGCGCCGACAACAGCAGTCGGTTGGAGTAGCAAGTCCCGACTAGAAAATAATTCTTTTAGGCAACTAAAATAAAATTCCGTGAACCGTGTTGTTACTTGAGTTAATCCTGTAGTTGTATGGTTGAAATAAACCTTCTTGTATATTAATCATTTTCTGAAAATAACATGCATGACATGACATGTCATATTATTTAACCTTCTCTGTGGTAAAGTTATACTTTACGTTTGTGAAATTAATCGTGACAGGAATATTTGCGAACGATAAAGTTTACAATCTTGTTCGATATGGAATGTTGTTAAATAAATATTTTTGCAATAAACATTCAAGAAAATTTAACCTGCAACAAATTACGTAACTGGTTTATTTTGCTCACAATAAAACACGTCATACATCAATATTTCGTAATTAATAATACACGAATATTGAGACTTTAATTAGAGGAAACAGTCCTAAAATCGATGTGCATGGTAAATTGCGATATTCATGTACTGGAACAAACTTAGGAAAAGTTTTGACGAAATATCTGTAGATTCGTAATAACTGGTTGAATAGCAAACCTAAGCTGGAGTTGTTACATCCGAAAAAATAAAATAATATTCACAAAGTAATGAACTTGATTGTAAAAGTATTGAAATTTGCAATTAGTATGCAGATAAATCACACACACAAGAGATTGTGTATGTTTCCATAATACAAAATAAATATTGACTATTGCTAGTTACAATCATTGTAATGAAACAAAGAAAATAATTTGACGTATAAAAATTATTCGTATGTAAACGGTCATATAATATAAAACTGACGAAAAATTCGGTTCATAGATTCTGCTTTCGTGGAATCTTTTAGGTTTACAACAGAATCCGAGACTACTGGTGTATAAGCTCTATGATCTTTTGTAGCGATTTTAATTTTCCGTTGTCCTTTTCGAATAATATTAATTTGTAATATAAGTAGTGCTTCTTGTACACACCGAAATTACATGGAACATATTGTTTAACCTTTATAAAACCCGTAATGTATATATACTAAAGATTATACATCAAGTTAAGATATTCAGGTGCCAAAATTCTTTCATAATTGACTATTAGAATATCAACCAACTCCCCGTTTTTCGTACTAACTCAATGTGAATTACTTTTTAAAGATTCGTGCAGTGACATTAATTACCTTTACGAAACTGACTGAATGTAGATGATGACTAGACATAACGGTTGGATAAATTGGACAGTTTTTTTGCTTGGTTATAGCTTTGGAGCAGGAGAGTTTTACATACATTAGTTTGCATAGGTAGATAGCACATGGTCATTGGTAAATACATTTAGGACAATAGTTTGTTACCCTTTTGCTACTTTCGTGATGAGACAAGATAAATGTTGAACAAATACATTTAATTTCAAGATTCCATATTAACATTCAGAGACCATTACTTATTTCCTAGAAAGGTTTATACCTACTTCATTTTGTCCTACAACGTGCACTACCCAAAGTGGATAACTTTAGCCAAACAGAATTTTATGATGTAGTAATAAGTTGAAAAAGTGACCTTTTACAATTTTACATTCTTATTCCAAACTTCAAAACCTCCTTATTTAGCAATTACATTTTAAACACACTATACATCCTTGAATGTTAACCTGACTAGAAATGGTATTTTTAGGTGAAGAGAATATTTAATGTAAGATATTGGTTCTTCTCAAACGGGATTTCCAGGTTTCAAAATAATTTTTAGCAACAATATCATAAAGCAACCTTTACTGAGGATTCAATTTGGCGACCTGGCGTCCAACAAGTAATTTATAGATAAATGTTGTCTGCCCTTCAAAATTAATAAAATAAACCTTGCAATATTTTCTAAAAACTTCCCATGCAAATACTGTCAAGATTCAAGATGTCAAGTCGTTGTACTTACTAGGGACAATAATTGATATTAAAATTTTGATATAATATATATAGTAAAAAGTCAACCTGTAAAAACATATTCAATATTGAACACTCGACATATTTGAACGTAAATGGGACTGAGAAAGAGAAATATATTCAAAAGTACTATGCATAATACGTATGAAATATTACGTCCATAATTAGCAAACCCTAATTTTTAAAATATTGAAATGCTAACGTAATATCTTTAAAAAGAGAATAGAAATATTCCGTTGAAGGATTCTAGTTCTTCCTTAATAAATGGAACCGTTCACCTTTATGTTTTTGTTCATATTGATCATATAATATGGTAGGTATAAATAAATTTCTAGAGATTTTTTTTGTCTCACCTCTCTAGCATTACTGTGTGCTGCTGTAGACTTTCTTATGACTTTCATAATATTATCATGACTAGAGATTGATTTTTTGGAAAGTCATTATTCTGTATATCTTGTGGTTTGACTTTTGTTTAAAATTTTATCAATTTAGTATTTTTTTTCTTAGAACGGAAGAGTAGATGAGAACATTGCCTCAATAGCAGGTGGAGCCGGAATGAGATCCTCCAGTTTCAGGTAAAAGATTCTTTGCAGTCCTTGCACGCTAAGACTTCTTAGCTCAGGTAGCTTCGCAAGCACACGAGAAAAGTAGTGAGGTTTCTTCTGTGCTTCACAGTTGTACGTAACGTGATCGCGTAGAGAGCCAATAATTTTCATTTGGAGTTGTTCCACTTTCACCGAATCTTCCAACGAATGGCGATCTATAAACAAAATAAAAACATGAATCGATTTTATTGACATTTTTCTGCCAACTTAATTTTCTACTTTTGACAAATTTAATGAGGTATTTATGATGATGATGGTTGGTATCTATAAAATTGATCTAGAACTGCCTACCTGTGACCAAAGCAAGTGCTTCCAGACAAGCCATGGTTGACAAATCCATTTGCATGGCTTGAAGGGAGTTGCTGAATTCAATTATGGCATCATACCAATCTCCAAATACTGGCTTACATTGCTCACGGTGAAGAACGGTGCCATTGCAAAAGGTTAGTGTGTTTTCGTTTGGCTGGATTCTAAAATAAATAAAAGGAAAATGACATTTGGTTTAGTTTTAAATTTAGCATTAAAAACATTTAAAAAAGTTTTTTTGTTGGCATTTCCGGCGAGTTGTATGGATCAGTAATAACAGGCTAACATGAATTATATGTAGGTGTGGTGGGAGTTTAAAATGCCTGCTTTTCACCACCAACGCCGCCACCGCACAACCAGAGAATAAGTTCTGCTAAAGCCTAAAATGGTGTTTGTACGTTTTGCTGATTATTAAGAGTCTCTCACCTGTATGCAAGTCTCAGAACAAAGAGCTCCAATGACGCACTCTGTAGCAATAATTCTTGATCATGTTTGGTAAATTCAAAGAATCCTGGAATTTTCTCTGCCATTCCCCTGATTACTTCAAAGCAGCTAGTAAGCAACTTAAAGAAGAACTGAATATGCTCAGGGTGATTCACAATAGAGTCTTTGTCTTGTGGCAGGTCATGTTCCTGGTAGGGTGGCTCTTGGTACTACAAATTGCACAAAATAACCAAGATTTATTAGCTTTCAGACACATCACGCCAGTCACGTTGCAATTCTCGGGTTTATTTCTCAATATATCTGAATTAGCTTGGACATATACTATTGTCTATATAGCATGCATGAATCTTGTACAAAACTTACCATGGAATAGTCTTTTGTTTGCGTATCGGGGCTACTATCAAGATGAGCTCGAACCAAAGCAGTAATTAGGGATACGGGAGGGGATGGAGGACCTAATGCAGCAGGTCGTCCTCCTGTCACTCCAGAAGCATCTTTGGGTTTGGATGGCAGTCGACCACGTCTTCCTTTTAGGGCATCGGTTCTGACTACCTCCCTAACCATTCCTACCTGAAATTGGAGAAATTTCATAGTGCATATTATAGTACTTATAAAAATATTTTAAATCACATTATGGCGTATGTATTTTAGAAATGGCATGCTTACAGCTAGACATTTTTGAAATCGACAAAATTGGCATCTGTTTCGTCGTCTTTTATCCACAGGACAGTTTCGGTTGGCCATGCACACGTATTTAGCACCTCTCTGTACAGTTCGCTTAAAGAATCCCTTGCATCCTTCACACTACGCAAACAGGAAAACAATGAAATTGCATTTTAAAGATTTTTAAAAAGAATACTAGTCACTAATTGTTAATAATTACTAATTATGTTACTATTTAATTAATTAATTAATTAATGGTTGACTGACCGTGCGAACTCCATAATGTGAGCAAGCGGCGGAATCTCCACAAACAGCACATATTTTTTCACTGGAGGGTGATTTCATTGCCCCAAGAACTGATGAAGTACTGGCAGCCTGTTGATGTTGAGTGTCCATTGCCTCGATATGATGCATTGGACTTTGTTGATGGATCATTGGAGACCGGGGTGCTTTCTCTACAATCCCAATGGCATCAGTGGGAAGCTCTCCAGCGTGCCCCGCTGCACTAGCAGCTTGACATTTGCTGCTACTTGAGGTAACGGTGGCAGACGCAGGCGCCTTCCTGGATTTTGTAAGCGTTGCCATTGAGGGTTGGTTCATGGATTGATGTGATGTGGGAGGAGAATGCAAAACCTCAAAGGTGGGTGATGATGGTGAGTAGAACACGTGGTGATGATGATATGCAACTGGGGTAAGCGGACTAGGAGCCGTTGATGAAGCAGGACTAGGGGAGGTTTGTTGATGAGATTGTCCACTAACTGGATGCTGGAATGTTGGCGTATGAGGGGTGCTGGAACCCGAGCTTCCGGGTGTGGGTTGCTGATGATATGGGGGCGATTCAGTACATTCTTCAAAACTAAATACATCGCTACGACGATAGCGGGGACTGTAAGTTTCCTGAAAACTAGGCAGAGGAGTACCCACAGGTTCAGGCTGTTCTAAAGAGACAGAGCCAGCGAGAGAGGGAGACTCCAAGAGAAAGCAAGATGGGCTTTGTGTCATTCCTGAAGAAATTGGTTCAGAGCCTCCATTGCTGCTACTGTTGGAATTTTCATCCATCATGATATGTCTATGCATTGATGAGATTGCGTTGATATTGCCAGAGGAGCCGTAGTTTCCACTGGGCGTAGAAATGAATTGAGGGGATGTTGAGTAAATTGAAGCAGCAGACAGGGACGAGTGGCAATTTAGGGAAGCACCACTCTGAAGCTGGTCAAAGTGAGAATGCGGAGAAATAAAGTCGGGGGAATCGTATAACCCTACAAATGAGGATCCTCCAATTGGAGGCGTTAGAAACTCGGACTCAGAATCTGAGTTGGCTAACACGGATTCTGCGTCTACTAAGGCATCTAAGAAGCCTGGTAATTCTGTGAAACCTGGCAAAGAGACCTGAAAACAAAAGACACATTTTTTATTAGTTTCAGCATAAAACCAATTTGGCAAACATCAATCCTGGCAAGTTGTCTCTTAAGAATTTGTAGCAAGGACAAAATTTAAAATTGTAATAATAATTACTTGAGGCTGAAGAAGAAGCATGCTGGAATTTGCCGAGGTGGAATGTTGCTGAGACGTCTTGTGGTGGGCAGATTGACTATTATTTGTAGGATACTGCCGAAGATGATTCGTCGTGACAGGTTCTCCAGCGGGTTCAATAATCAGTCCCCTGTCACCCAAATCTTCACGCTGGCGTACTGCAGAAAAAATAAAACCGTTCTTAAAGTTGCTTACCATGAATATTATGTGAGCTTTTATGAATAACTGACAAATTTGTAAAGAAAGCCCTCACAGATATGATATGCACTCAGTACTCCGGACATGTTTCTTAATGCCCCAAAGTTTTCTGATTTTCGTAACAATCAAACTTATGACTTTAGTATTGAGGACGGGGTGAAATGCACATTATTGAAAGCTTTGCAAGGAGAGAAACATTTTCTTGTGCAGTTAATATTTTATGATGGTCTTACACTGGCAATGGCTACTCCAGAAATGAGATGAAAATTGAGATTTAGCGTTCATATTTATATGAAGTCATAAACAATCATCTTTTCTCCGGAGAAAGAAATCCCCGTACCACTATACATGATGATAACAACAATGATGATGAGCAACGAGAACGGTTTTCCTTTTGCAAGTCCTGATTAGCCCGAGATTCGTTGTGGTGGAACAACAACAGAATGGAGCAGGCGGCCCTTAGAGATTATGATTACAATGTAGTACAACAACAGGAGAGTGAAAGCAATGTTACACAAGCTTGCACACGTTTCCATGATGTGATGATATACATGCTTGGTGAGATGATTGTCAAAGTAGTCAAGGGTCATTTACTTAATAGCCATATTATGTTTGAAGATCCTTGTGAGGCATAGCACAAACTAGTATATATGTGTGTGGCAAAGTAGCAGTCGCCTCTTTAATAAATTTCCCCAACATATTGTCCTCGTGAATGAAATGCCCACTTTCCTTTTGTCAATAGGCTCTTGAAGTACATGATCATTTATGATGATACTCGTGATGAAGTAAGAGTATTAATAAATCTATAACAAACGTTTTCATAATGAAGTTGTGAATTTCCTCGCACATAATATACATTGTTTATATAGGATGTTTCCATTGTTGAAGGATATAAAAAGCAACATATTATGGTTTTCCTCTACTACCGACAACCACCACCGTAGCCTATTGTTACAAGCTCTCCAAAGTCGTCACTACGTATTTAGAGCTCCGCGTATCCCACGGGACTCATCAGAAGTTGTTGGCATTTCCAAAATCTTGACACGGTCTATGACCATCCATTCATACTGCTCCCCTGTCTCAATTCAATTTTGCTTCCTTCGCTACTGTAACGCTCCATAAATTATCAAATCGTTTATTATTTCACTGGTGAATTGTTGTAACTGGTATACTGCCTGCATAGAGAATGAAGACGTATCTGTTTCATAATTGAATGTTGCGAGAGGGAGAGAGTTCCAAGTTCTAATCGTGCTACCTAAACCGGGTAAGATGTTTATGAAGTATGCAACATTGTTATTTGCATATGCTGCCTGAGGTGCGGGGACGAAAGACTGGGTATATACACTTTTTTATTGTCAACAACAATGGATATGTTACACAAGTATTATATAATTGTGTCATGTGCACGAAAACTCGTCACTGCAAACTATAGGAGTTTTCATCAACTCATCGTACCTTGTCAACTATTTTCTCAGAATCAAATGATTATGATAACAACCGACGAGTTCATGGAAATTATCGTAATCCTTGTAAAATTGCTTGTTCTTGGTCATTACACATCACTGCTACTGTCAGGCTTTCCTTTCATGTTTTCCCTTTTATCTACTCTTCTTCTCTTTAATGGGTTCCTTGCAAAAAAATAATTTAATAAGTTTTGGATTTAGATAATTGAAAATAAATTCAGGTTTCTATTTCCAAATACAAACAGTGGAAAGTTGAATAAACGCATATTATTTAAAGCATTTCATTAATTTAAATTAAAATGATTTTATCTTGGTGTTTGGCGAGAAGAGACATGAAAACAAATGTTCTGGTTATTTTTCGTAAGATGCTTTCCATTAAAACTGGTGGTTGGATTTCATGAATAGAAAAAACTGATTATGCTATTATTATTAAGGGAAAGAAATGGTTTATTTGCAGAAGGACTTGAAGATCTAGTTTCTCAAGTGTTCTAAGACGTTATTATTATCATTATAAAACAGGAAATGATAATATGCTTATAAACCACCTGGACAAGTATAAACGTACCACATACTTAATGTATGTATTTTCTACATACCCCATTAAATTGTTCCAGGCTAAGACCTTGTCTTTTTCTTTTAAAATGTCATTTTCCAGGGATTGCTTCCCAGTGGCCTATTCTACATGTTTAATAAGCATTTCAACAGAATTTGTCCCATGTTTCAAAAATGTTTTCCTTCAAAAACAAAATAATACTCAATTTTTCCCAGGAAAACTGGAACGCCTACATACGTTACATAAGAAAACAGGAAAATGGCACATTGTTCGTCAACATGAATCCTGTCCAATAAATCTCCACAACAAAAATGGTACTAACTATTAAGAAATTCAAGTGTGAGACACCGGCAGATGGAATAGTGAAATCGGATACTTTTTTTCACCCTCCAATTTCGGCCCCATGACTGTATAATAATATGACAATTCTTTGTCGAGATGAAGTGCGATGTGATCGTGTGCTTTTCTGACGTATTCCGCAATTATAGCGTACCATTTCCTTTGAACATACATGTGAT
Organism: Entomobrya proxima; assembly: GCA_029691765.1. Classification (NCBI taxonomy): domain Eukaryota; kingdom Metazoa; phylum Arthropoda; class Collembola; order Entomobryomorpha; family Entomobryidae; genus Entomobrya; species Entomobrya proxima. Next base: position 6,533,201 of record CM056170.1, read on the forward strand.
TTTTCTGGCTTAGCCGGATCGGGTTATCAAATGTAAGCCCACACATGAAAATCCTGCCTGTGGTATAGCCCCATTACTGGATTCTTTATCATTTGTGCGCTCTTTTTTTATGACACATAGGCTTCTATTTGCCGATGCTGACAATTGCAAAGAAAATCCCCGTGCTGTTATATTAACCAACTTTAGTTGCTGAATTTTACGATTGTAAGAGGTAATGATTTCCTTTTCTTTTCAGTTGTAACATTGAAGTAGCATAATATGTTATCTAATGAAATATAGCTAGTATTGGATATTGTACGATTGGCGTAATTAATAAACTCTACAAATCATTTCAAAAAGATATGGTTTGAAACATTTATATACAAGATTCATTCAGCATCCTCTGCTTGTATTGTGTGTCTAGAAAAATGCTTGGACTTAAAAGTAGGATTTATTTTCAACCTAATTTCATATAACTTATTCCCGTTTTGTTTGCCGGTCCATCATGAGAAACTAGTGTGTGGATTTTGAATAGACGTCACAAGTAGAAATTTCAATATTGCATTCCACCTCTACATTTTATTTCCAGATACAAGCATTTGACGAAAAGGGAGTCCTACTCCTTGTACGCTCTTTTTCTATGGATCATGCCGTCAAAATTATTACAGTGCTTGCTTTATCGTTTACAATCAACCACACATATGAAACAATGTTCCTCATAAGCAATGTAGTTTTGCTCAAATGAAAACATATTATTTTATAATAATTTGTTCATCCAAATTATTAGGTTAAAGCATCAAAAGGCTATTATTATTACGCACACATTGTTTAAGCAAAACTAATTATACGGTGCATATATATTCTCTTTTACTATAACAATCTCTTTGGAAGAAAGTGTGGATGCCTCACACGTCAGTCGACAGGGTAGGTTCCTCTGTGATATTGTGGTCATTAGTTTCCAATAATAGCATAAAACACCCTACATAAAATTCTATATTTAAGTAATTAGATTCAAAAATAGCTTCTTCTACCTAACATATAATGTATCGTATGCTTTATGCTGTCAGTCTAGTATAAAGTGATTGCTACCACAGAATTAAATCTTGAGATTTAGAGCTAGAGCAGCTTCTAACTTAGCAGTATTTTCAATGAGAAGAACAAAAGAACCTACAACAGCATACATTTTTTCCCTTTATTATATAGCCTGCGTTTTATGCAAAATTACCGAAAAAGTATCTAAAAGTGTATAAGGGGCAATATGAAAAACGTTTCATGCGTTTGTAGCCAAAGCATGGCTGTAGTATGTTTCATAAAAATCTTCAAACTATATGGATGCATATTATGCAAGTCTGCGAAATTGAGTTGGCGTATATAAATAAACTCAATTTTTCATTGTCTGCTGGAGGTATAAATGTGGTTTGGCAAAAAGTAAATTATTCTGTAAAAAATAAACTAACACCCAAAAATATTAAAATATATGAGTGTTAGTATTGATTCTGTGTGATTCTCAAAAAGCTACATACAGCATATCTCTTGTTTCATCCTCCATCCTCCAGCATAGCCGCAAATTTCATATATGGATACACAAAAACAACTGGAGAAAATGCTACTGTGAAAAGTTTTGTTTGAAGATAACACTTCCCCGCCTTATACATGCATTCATTGCATTCCGGTGCTTCTATACTACTACTAACGCAATGCTAGTGTGCTGTTTACTGGTGGCGGTTGGATGGTGGTACAAACCAGAAAAAAACTGTAACTTTACCTCGTCATTGTATTCGACTATACACTTTGTATTGTCATCATCACCTTCCAATTGCTTCCCACTTCTGCTTGCAAAATATAGCACAGCTTTAGAAACCAATGTGTGCATAGAGCTATCAAAAGATTGCTTTATATCCCCTATGAAGTTCTCTTGTACGAAACGCATAAATTGTCAGAGTGAATGTAACGGTTTTGCCTTGGCAGTGCAGCGCTATATATAACACAACGCAATGTACCAACAGCAACTTTTCTTTAAAAAAAAAATAGGTATTCTTATACTGCACACATTATTTATACACTGCTGTGTACTGTGTGCCCATATTTCACTCTCTATCCTGTTATCAAGATAGACTATGCTAGTAGAGTCCTCCACCCTGTCCAGTTGGCGTCATTGGTCAGGGTAATGACGTGGGTGATGTGCCTGCAAGACCCGGATTGACGTCATTACAGACGCTTGCCGTACCAATCTACCCGCATCCCATGCTACTCCTAGTATTAAATATAGCATGGCAGCACCAACAAAATATCCGTTCTTTTGTCGCGCTATGAGCGTATCATGAAAGCAAAGCAGCATGGTTTGTCTACCGACTTTAGAGAAATCATACCTATTTATTCGCACTGCACATCTCGTGCAAAAATACTATGCATTAACTCTTTCATTTCTCTTGATTGAAAATAGCGTATAACTGACTAAAAACCAGTGTGGAGTGTGTGTCTACTGTTACAGACGCACGTGCTTTGAATCGCCACTGAACACTTTCATTTTTTAGAGTAGTGCATGGTTAACATCTGTGCGTTCACACACACACCACGCGAGAAAAGTAAATGATGTTATTAATAGTAAGTACAAAAGTAAAAATAGGAAAGCAAATGATGTGTACTCAGCGCGAGACGCTATATTACGCTACTTAATTCTATGCAATGAATCATTTTTCATAGAAGCAGCGGTTAAATTTAGGTTTCTGTTATAAAATGATGATATGCTTTATATACAAGTGAGAATGTAACTTGTGTTTATATTTCGGTTTTTACACTCTTGTTTTTACAGGGAACATTAAACCGTACGCAAAGTCATTTAGTCATATGATGGGTTTTTCACCAGTGGATCATGATCACCATGAAAATCTTGTGAGAGCAAAGAGAACGAGACTTGTCGTGTGTATCATGTGAGCAGTGTCGCAAGTCACTAGTGTCGATGTTGTTTCATGTCATGCGGCTTTTTTACTCTATTACGCCAATGCAAATGTAAAGACGGTTGAAGAACGCGTCCTTTCAGAAAGTTGCATATAATATAGGCAAACGTGCATACAATTGCATATAACATGCAACTTGTTCATGTGATTTCATGTGCGATACAAAGTATATGCCATGGTATGCGGCTTATGCAGGTGCGGGAACAAAGTAAACGTGTGCCATATGAAACGGAATCGAATGCGTTCCCTACATTGGCGTTGCCACACAATACAATTACGTCTGCTGATTTGATTGTTTGACACTATATTCATGAATCTATTGCAAATTATTCTATGAATTCGGCCTATTGTTGAGATGCACAGTAAACAGATTAAGGTTGTTATTTTAAGAAATTAAATCTTACCTGGCAGCTTGGAAGGTAATTGGTATACATGTACTCACGGTCAAGAAGTTTTTGCGAATTGCTTCACGCGTTCAGGTAGCTTGAAAGCTTTATGATTTTTGACTAGACAAAGTTGACGGTTTGATTTAGGCAGGTATAACGAGACTATTCAGTTTTCCACTTTTCACAATTCACTATCACCAAAATATTTACACTGTAAATAAATACTTTGAATACTTATGTTGCTCTAAATACGACTTCAGGTACCATTATCATATCAGATGTCCAGTAAAGTTATATTACTATGAATATTTCATTGCCACTAATCAGTCAGGTATACACTTTGACAGGTACGAAAACCAGAGAAATGTGTACTTTAATGTACTCCCTGTTTTATATTTCTTATCACAAATTGCTCAATTAGTTCACTTTTATCCAGTATCCATACTCAGCAACTTTTTTTCACCGAAACAGAGTAGAGTATCGATATTAATTAGATTTAATTGCTATTTCGAGACAATAAAACTGGGATGCTTGTCATGAACTTGTGTTCGTCTTGGTTGCTTGCAGATAAATTGACAATTTCCTCTACTTTTCATTTCTCTAATGTAACTTCTGAGAGGTAAAATACTATATGGAAAGTCAACGGAGCTGCTATTTATTTCTCCACCGTTTCTCTGTGTCTGTTCTGCTCAAGCACGTGTAATGTTTTGAAGAGCAAATCCAAGAGCTTAGCCTGGTTTTATGCTCAACTCCCCGGTTTCGGGGTTTCCTAGCTTGCAAATAAAAGGCATGCAATACTCTTCTGCGAGAACATTGGCAAACACACAGGCAGTTATGAACTCACAAAATCAAGCATAAGCTAGAATATGGCTAGTACACGAATAACGATGACGCCATCGTTTTCATGCCGTCATCATTTGCGTCATTCTTACTCCCCAGCAATAAGCTTGTACTTTCCCTTTCGTACTTTCTCGTATCTCTGCCGTGCTGCACCAATATCCTTTCCTTGAGGAGAAATTACACCCGTTGTGGGGGAGTGCGAATATCCGCATTTTGCATACTTTATGTTATGAAAGCACGGGGGTTTTTCTTTTCACTTTGTTGTCGGCAAAATTTGGAGAAAGCGGAGAGAATACATGTTTAATACATCACTACTTCAGAAATGTACTAGGCTATACATAGAAGAGGCAACTATAACGTCATTATTTTTGCTTGCCTCTGCACACGTATTACTTCAAATTCAATAACAACTCCAGCGAGAACCCTTACCTAAGGTACTTTCTCCTACTAAATATAACGGACATGTATAATTTATTGAGCATTTGAATAGATATTATGTATATATAAGCGTGCATGATATATCATTGGAATATCCTTGAGCTGCGGGATAAGTTGGTGGTTAAAAGAGAGCCGTAGTTTGGTTGTTGGTTACATGTAATGGCATCACTATATCCGGAGAATGTTTATAATGCGAAGGATTGCGCCCAAAGCAAATCGTGTCCTTCTCTTTGTTTTTCTTACTTACCTCATCAACATCCTCCCTCTGCTTTAGATATATTACTATTGCTGGTTTCTGCTTGTGGAGAAAGCGGAATTCAGCCTGACGGCATTACTTATGTACAGCTAATGTATTATTTTCTCATGGTGCCACGTTTGTACTAGCCAGACATGGCATACCGACTGGATTATAAACATGTATGAAAAAACTATGGCGAAACCGAGTAGGGATTGTTTACCGTTTGTGATGTGCTTAGGGTTTTTTAAGCCCTGTAGAAAATCCCCACCTACTCTTCCCATTACGGAACTTTCCCCGGCCAATTTTTACATCAATACACTAGGTTTCATGCAGAGAGTAAGGCTTTCCATCATTTCTGTTGCAGGAAAACAGTGTAAATTTGCAGTTAAGCGGAGTTCCTATTTTGTCCTTCTGAGAAAGCTGGCGTACGGCAAGAGTTCCTTTCATGTTGTTGTGTGTATATATATTACCGTGTATTTTCCTCCTGACAGAGTCCACCGCTTAAAGCTTTTTGACTACGGAAGAGAGAACAGTGAAAGCAAAAGTATTTATTTAAGAACGGCTCTCTACTATTAGACATAGCCGTGTAAATAATGAAAACGATGATGTAGTTGTTTATCCGTGACGTCATGGATTTCATGCCGTCATCATATACATGCCTTTCTACATGTCCACTTTATACTGTATAAAGTTGTTTTGCTTCGCACAAAAAGGAAAAAAAATACTTTTTGTATGCTGGTTTCTTTGATATGACACGAGTCGGATGAAGAGATAGGATATTAGTATGTGTGTCGTGACTGAACGATAGAGTGAAAGTTTTGTAATCTTCAACTTGGTTACATTTAGAGTCCGCAAATTTGTCTTAAATCCTTAAAATGTAGTACGTGTCCCAACAAAGTTGTTTATTATGGTTCGTCGCTTTTTCTGTGAAATTATAGACGTAGGTTAAGTTGAAGGACAAGTGGAAAGAGAGAGAGACAAAAGAGAACGATGACGATATGACAACTTTTCAATTTATGCTTGGACAAATAATGTAAACAGTAAAATTGTACAAATGACAAAAATAATTTGTTCTTGCAAAGGACGCATTGTCACACATGCTTCACAGCTATTACCCCAAGTAGTTAATCTATTTATATTATGTTGGCTTTCACTCTCACCAAAACAGTCCGAAAAGCACGCACACAAGGATTTGTCGTCCATGCAGAGTGCACGCAGGCACCTGTGAATATTTAATGTACGAATAATATCAACAAATTCATATGCAAACATTTCATCCGCATCATCACTCCTTCAGACAAACAGAGAAACCAATGTGGGGGATAATTGTAGCAGAAACAATAGTAAAAAACTATTTTCGCCGAAAGTACTAGAAAAGCTTGTTTTGCAACCGTTTCCACTCTCGTCTATTTGCTAACTTGATGATGAGGAAAGCGATTTTTAGGTTGTAATGCGTTGGTTAATATTAGAACAGATATGTCATAGATAATAACTCATGGTCGTACAGATATTTGCTCATTTTGTCATCACATGGATGGAGGCATGAAGAACTATGAAATATTTTATGCCTCAATAAATCTTCCCTACACGTGAAGCTTACATGATAATGGTGAGTAATATGACGGCATACCTATAGGTGCAGGGGACGTTGTGTTATTTGCATATTATTTTTTTGTGTACATGAGTAACCGCTTGTAGCTTTCTCCTGTAGAGAAAAGGAAGTACGCTACCTTCATCGTTGATTGTGATATGTGATGTTTTCTCTCTACGTAACTACTCAGACCCAAAAACAGAATATTATGTCCTATCGCTTATCTGATTTTATGACGCATTATTTTTTGGTCATTATACAGTTTCTTGGAAATTTTAAAATTATTTCTGCCCGTTTGTCCACACTGGGTGGCTTATTGAGTTGTCCAATTTTGCAGGTAAATTGACAGGTAGGAGGTCTCAGGGTACCTAGTTAGTTGGTAATATTGATTTGGGCAAGCATCGTTCAGCAAGTGTGTACCATGCGGCGATAAATGTATTACGGAACCGCTTTTAAGTTACCATTAATCCTTTTCAAAACAATCTGGTTAAGGTGGATTGAGTTAGGTGCGTAATCATTACCGTTTTTAATGGTATATTTTTGAGTTATTACGTCGTTGACAAAAGTGAAAACGTGGACAGGATATCTACGTCAAATGCACACACGTATCACTTCCTTACGTAAAATGAAAGGAATCCCACATTCGGAGACACGTTCCTTTACCAAACACGACACACTAGACGTTGTTGTGCTTCATGATTCATGAAATCAAGCCAATATCAATTTTTCGTGCAGTCTAGCTGTCTAGTAAGCTGATATGTTGCTGCTGAGCTTATTTCCATGCTTTTGATATTATGTTGCCTTTACTCCCACCACACTCATCATCACAAAGTGGTCCTCAGTCTTGATCTCATCTTTTTATAGCTCTACTCTACATTTTCCTTTCTTATAAATTTATGTAGATTTTTGCATACCGGATTCTGCTCCATTGCCTCATTGGAGCAATTGATTATTACTTGATCTTCTTCCATGTGTAATAGGAACACGTACGTAAGCCGTTCAAAAAAAAGTTCAAAGAAAAAGTGAAACCTTTCGCATTTTTACTTTCTCCTCTCGTGCGTCTTCTGTATGAAAATCACCTCTGCTATTGTAATCACTCAATTTGATAGAAAGAGGCTGGATGGTGAAAGAGTTGTAAGAAGGGAAAAAATAGAAACTTTGACGTACATAAAGACGAAAAGAAATCACAGATGAAAGGACAGACATACGTACCTTTTTTGTTTTCTTCGAAGCATCGATAGGACAATGATCATAATATATCGACGTCAATTGAGTTGCCTGGATGATAATCATTCGGCGAAGAAGAAAGTATATGCTAAAAATAATTATTTCCTGCCATGTCGCACTTCTGAAATCACGTCATTTCAGTCAACGAAAAACGGGTTACAAGGTGTGCGTAAATACATACTCATTTGCGCTTTTTCCTTTGAAATCGTCATGATTCTGCTTTCGTCATGCTTATTAGTTTTGAACTATAAACGTTTGAAATTATTGGGATATGACCATTCCTGTCGCAACCTGCTGCCAATGACGTCGAAAGTTTAAAATAAGCACAAAGCGATGGCGTGTTCATCGATAAAGGGTTTTTAATTTGATGCTTAATATTTTATTCATACACTTTTCCTTACACCTTAGTTTCCTGCGTAAACAAATGACTGTATAACCTGTCCCTACACTCTATGCTGGATGAAAACAAACGGCCATAAACACGTAAATAAAAAATTCTTTCAATGAAAATAAATTTATTACAAATTTTTCGAATGCTCTTATCATCAGTAAGTTTTATTCGCCAACGGCTCGTATTCAATACCAGTAACACCCACATTACTGGGATCTTTGAGTAACGTTATGATGATGATAAGATCATCACATTATACTGACATTTAAAATTCATTCATCTTGATCTTAACATTTAAAATTTTTTGCAACATCTTATAATATAGTGTAGGAAGATGTATAATGTTGAATTTTTACCTAGTAATTTTTTAGAACACCTTAGTAGAACTTTTTTTCAAAGCTTCTAACTTCAGGGAAAGTGGCATTTCAGCGCGAAAGAATAGCACGTATACCACCTTGCAGATCATGTTATCATATATGTGTCACATTTCTTTCTAGCACTATGTCTGACTTTGGTGAATCCTTTTGCTATACTCCTCTTTGCATAGCCGCAAGGAAACAACGGTAGAGTCCAAGTCACAAGTCAAAAACACTATTGTGTACACACCTTTCTCTTCGTTTTGATACTAATCTAAAAAAGGGCACAAGGCAGAGAGCCACAGTGTTTATCCTCTGTTTAAAATTTTATGAATGTATTTGACATTAAAGTGAGTGTTGGTGGGCGTGGGTGCGTTGTACTACAACCTGGCTTGCTTGCATTTATGTACCCTTTTTGAATAAAATATAAATCGCAATCCTAACACAGTAACATGTTTTCATAGAATGGAAATGAAATAGAACTTATAGGTAATTAGTACAGTTGATAAAGTGGGTAACCTTTTATCGATTTCAAAGTATATGTGCTTATGTATTTTTCAATGAATCAAAATGTCACTAAGAGGTATCACAAACAAAACTGCTTTCTAAAGTGGACAAAAGGTGAATGAGGAAAAAAAGTGCACAATGCGGTAAAAAAAATTTACATGTACATCATAATACATTATAGTCTTTATTTCTTGAATCGACTTGCTATAATTAAGCTTTGCATATTTTGGACATAATGTTACTCTTCTTGCCACAACAATATACCACAATAGTACATAATATTTGAGTACGTTTGCAGCTATGTTGCAAAGCTTTGTCAAACTTAATATTTTTTGTAATTATCGAAATGATATGCGATTTTTATAAAAGTAGGTTTTGTATTTTATTGTGAAAAATTGAAACATATAAGCTATTTTACGAGAAACGATAATTGAATTGCCTTTGATGATTGATATAATACCTATGTCGTATGCATTTTAACCGAGTCAAATCGGAACAGCGTTCCGTCTCGAGTAAAACCAGTTCCAAAACTCTTATAAAATGGTATAAAAAATATTACATCTAATAATATCAAACATGGATAAAAAATACCTATACGCTATGTATGCTTGAATGAATATATTATTTTTAAGGCACATATTAACCGCTCTAAAAGTTACATAGAGAAAATTTCGCGACAGGATTTGTTAAAGCAAACTTTAAAAAGAAGAACATTTAATTGAAAGAGATTCTTCATGTTTCATTAGTTTTAAGAACTATGTACAATAAACAATAATAATAATTCATTCTAGAATAAAAATTGACTATAAACAGTCAAAGTACAACCGCCTTAGAATATAATAGGAATGGATTGACTCTTTGAAAGGCACAAGAAACTATATTTTATAGCAAATGAGCATTTTGCAGTTAAATGTGAAAACGTTAATACCTATTAGGAAATACCATCAATGTAGCTCTACCGTTTACAATATAAAAAACAATAGAAATTATTAAGAAAATAAATTATACGAAATGTATAAAGTCAAATCGATTAACAGGTAAAACAGTTAAGCTGAAAAAAACGCGCTTAGTAGCGTTTCAATAATATGCATTATGCGCATTTTACAGTAGATGCACAGCTAAAAGTAATGAAACGTGAGCTGCGAGAATGTCAACCCTGGATGGCTTCTTTTTACATTTGACTATTATTCCTCCTCGGTAAATGATCATAGATACCACCTCTGGAATGAGAATCTAGCATACCCACTTCTGGATCTCTCCAATTCTGTGAGTTTCTTCTGCTCTGCTGCACAGCGTACAACTGAATGTCTTCATCTGGCATGTAGCCCTGAAATTTGATAAAGATTTTTTTATGTGCACAATGATATTTTGTAGGACTAAATGTTGTATAAATACAGAGTAAAATGGTTTATATGTATACCTGATTCATTGCACCTGGACCTACACCGTGATTCCCATTGTTGAAATCAATGCTGGTCACTTTAGGTTTTGGAGCTTTTCCTCTATTTCTAGACGCCCCAGAAGCCAAAGTACCTCCATTTGGAGTTTCACCATTGTTCAGTGGAAGTATGGGACCCTTCAAAGTTTCCATATTTGACTTCTTTCTCTCAGCTCCAGAGCTTCGCCTTTCCAGCACGTTTGTGCGTCTCTCTTTAAGAGCTTGGAATGTAACCTGCAAATCTTGACCCCCACCAAAAAGCCTAGCCTGCTTGTCGGGTGCGGCTAAAAGAAACAATAAGTTACATTGGAAAAAATACATAAGATTCGATAGGAAAACTAGCTAAAAAATCTTGAATGAATAAGATATCATCATAATGTCATCATAAACTATCGACACGTATTCCATATTTTCTTACAATTCAAAAGTTCCTTGAATTTCTTTTCAAAGGCAACATCAAGCGTTCCCACTTGACGTTTATGGTTCTTTTGCCTTTCAAGATTGTGAATGGTCTTCCTTCTAGCAACATCTCCTGGTAAAATTCCACCGCGAGTGCCGCCATTGTCACTATCTCCTATTAGTAAATTCATAGCATTTTAAAATTTGTATGTACTATAATATACGTATCGTTCCCTATTCCAAGTGCAAAGGATGCAATCTTTGTTACTAACCATCCAAGTTCTTCAGCTTCTGGAACTTTCGTATCAACCGTACTCCTTCTCTTTGTACTGCTAGATCCTTGCCACCACCCACGTTGTCAACTTCCTTGCTGCAACCAGTTAGCTCCGTTGCTGCAAGAATGTGCGACAGAGTTCCAAAACGATGGAACAACATAGCGCTGAACTGAATCACGATAATGAGACCGAAGAAGGCAACGAACACCAAACCTATAGGTTCCAGCTGAAGGTATTCTTTATGAACAATGACCTAAGCAAAAATCACATAAAACTCACATAATCATGATATTTTACAACAGTATTGTCATGAACATAGAACACGTAAATGTCTCTCATACATGACCAGTGAGTTCTTCAAAGGTAACGTTTTCCTTGGTGCCCCACGGCCATTTCAAATGCAAAGCGTCCTTGTTAAGCTGCATAAGGAAGACAATGAGTACGAAAATGGCATTGATCATGAAAAAGTAGAAGACAGATCTGTCTCTTAGTTCAGCCAACTCCTTTGCTATGCGGGCCTGAAATGAGAGTAAAACAAATTGAGAATCAAATTTACACATGGAAATAAATAAAAACCAGGAAAAATGTTCTATTAATTTTTAGAGTATAATATCTTACCTCCTTTTGCTTATCTGCATCAATGGGTTTCAAGTATTTGTCGATAAGGTCCTTCCAGAAACTGAGTTCATGTCCAGAAAGGTAGTCTACTTCTCCCCTCTTGAGTTCTCTATCCTCAATCCAGTAAGGATTGATAAGGTCGTCTCGTTTTTCCCTTGTATCTGTGGAACAAAAGTAATTTATGGGCTATATCTTTTTTCTGCATTCATACACAGGATTGGGGCAATGTGAGAAACTTGATCATATATGGCTATTTAAGTATGTAAACGCTGTAGTACCACTTGATGAAGTTTCGTCATCGTCATCCTCCTTATGTCCATCACTTCCATCCTCATGTTTCTCTTCAACTTTATCCATATTGTCCCTACTTCTTGGACTCATTGCTGATGCTCCAACGGTAGAGACTCGTCTTCCAATTGGTGGTATATCCATTGCCCTAATATATGAAAAAGCATGATTACATTGAGTCTGAAACTATTATTAGAAATTATCTGAACCTTTCTAGTAATGACACTTACTTTTCAATAGCATCCAAACGTTTGGTAACTTTATCCAATGAATCTGCAATTCTCAACAGTTGTTCTCCTTCATTAACTGGTTTTGGGTGCGTACAACACATGAGCTTGAAAAGGCCAGCGAACGAAAACTCTAAAGACCCTTCAGTATCATCAATATTCTTTCCAGGAATGAATCCAAGAAAGCCTGATTTCTTTGCCCGTTTTTTGGCTTCTTCTGCTTCTTTCTTTTCCGCTTCCAGTTCTTGTTTAGATTTCTTTGTAGGCACCTCACGAGTACCCCAAGAGACAACATTCAGGTTGACCAAGGAATAAATGATGAGCAACAAGTACATAGATGGAATGGACAAGAAATACAGTGGAAGGGGTAATATACACGAAAACTCCTGCGGATGTAGTAACGCTGCTATTATAAACGAACTCGACAACGATATCAAGAAAATAGCAGATGGAGATTGAATTCCGTCCTCGCCCAACTGGAGTGCCGTACCCACTATGACAGCCATCATAACCATCACGTAAAACGTTGACATTATTTGGGCAAATATGAGCTGAAAATTAATTTGCAATACATAATAAGTTTTTGTAATTTGTAAGTAGGTTTTTGTATGAAATAAATTGTATTATCATATTATGCTGAAGCTGCTTTTACCACTTACTTGTATATCAGATTTACATGTGAAACAGATAAACATGAAGAAAGCAATGGGAATGATGTTATAGTAGAAACTGGTCCAATTGTCAATCCTGAAGGCAGCCACGAAAGCACCCACCAACATAAGGAATATAGTTCCGGGTCCAAGAATAGTACCAAACATCAACATGAATTGGTAAATGATGTAAGGCATGGAAATGTCAGGGTTAACTTTGATGGTTCGTTTGTAATCCATAAGAAGATCCATAATATTGGCCATTGTAGAAGGCACCCATCGACGACGCTGGTTGTAGAATTCGTTGAAACCTTCTGGGCAATGAGTTTTAGCGTCACTAGCAGCAGAATATTCGACCCGGTAACCTCTTTGTAAGAGCAATGTACAAAGCCAACGATCCTCTCCTAATCATATGAAATATAATTTCGATTTCAATATTAATATGACAAAATATCAATGTTTTCAAAGTTTTAATGTCTTATATAATTTACCCTGATCGTATTGTACGTAATGCCGGGGCTCATCAGACCTGATAGTGTACTTTGCCATAACGTTATCATCCATAAGAGCTTTGCCACGAAACAAAGAGAAGCATCCGGGAGAACAAAGCACACAGCCAATCATGTGTTCAGTTGCCTTTTGGAGCCAATGACCAATTGCATATTCGAAAACTTGATACCACACCATGGGACCAGTACCGATAGGATGAATACGCCCACAAGCGGCACCCAGATTCCTGTTCTTTTTCATTAAATCGACCAGTAACTCAACGGCATTAGGGTGAAAGTCAATATCTCCGTCCAGGGTGAGTAGGTAGGTGTTTTCAGCAATCACTTCCTTCCGTGCAACAGGAATGCTGAGTTCCATAAGACGATGTCCAAGTAAGTAGTACATGTACATGACCTGACTCCATCGTTTCCTGTGTCTTATCTTAGATTTGTCCTTTAAGTGAGCAATCATTTTCGTTTTCCCAGGAAGAATCCACTCCAAGCGACCGCCATAAGGTGTAGGAGATTTTTTGGGAGGACGGATACGCACAATGGTCTCGTGAACGTGACAAGCAGCCTCTTCAACGCAGCTCACAAGTAGCTTTACGAAAGGATTTACGATCATGGGAGAGTACAAACTTCCTTCGTCACGTAACTCGAAGGCGTCATCAAAGAAAATGTGGGCTAAACACGTACAAAAGTATGTTTTAGCTATTTATTTTGTTTATGTGGTTTATAGCTTTCGGCAAAGGTCAATAAAATACATACTTTCAAACTCATAGTATCCTGGGTCGACCACTTCGAAATATTTTAAAGCGACACGACGAGCACACTGATCTTCATCCATGCGGAAAATACTCTTCAACATCTCCATCATCTCTTCCTACAAGTACATGCAAATAATATTTATTTCAATTTATTTGTACTCGGATTCATACAAAGATACCAATCGGAAAAATGATTTCATTCTGATGGTATATTTATGCAAAGTGCGGAAAATGTAAAGGATGTCAAAGATTTTTTGGTAAAAAAGTACCTTAGTTTCGTGCCACATTGTAGCGCAAGCATAAATCCTAGGAATTGTGTCGGCTTTGTACTTGACTTCTTTTTCCTTGTGCGAGGAATCGATTGATCTGATTTCCTCATAATCGGTCTCCGTTGGATCTTGCTCAACTTCATCAGCTCTGATGTCATAATCATCCTCACGCTTCCGGTTTAATGCTAATGACTGGTCAATGAGAAGCGAGCTGTACATGGGAGTAACGAACAGCCTTTCCGTACTGGCTAAACGCTCACATTTTGGAGTCCAGATATGAATCGCTATCCAGGCTTGGGACACCAACCACAATAGCCACAGCCAAGAGTGCTAAAACGATAATATAATATTCTTTTAATTATCATGTACCTTTATTAGCATAGAATATAAAAGCTAGCAAGTCGGTCTTCTGACCTCTTTTGTCAAAAATCCTTCCACAAAGTCATCATTTGGACAGCTCCAAAACAAGTATTGAGGCATACGATTTTCCCAGAAACAAGCGTTTTCAGAGCGGAGACCACATAAGGCAATAAGGATTGAAAGAGTAACTGGAACCGCTAAACTGACTGGGAAAGCGTAACTGAATCCTTGAATGCAAATTTTGCACGCAAATTTTCCTATTAAAAATGAAAATTGTTAGTTTATTCAAATTTGCAGTTTATTTATGAGTAAAACTTTTCAGAGTGTTACTAATTTAAATGTACCGAAAATGTAACATATATAAGCGGCAAGAATCTGTATAAGCAAAGCATATTGCACTGCATATTGATTCGATCTCTCTGGAATCACATCAATCAACAAGCCGGATCCAGGAATATCTGGAAGAACTCCACTCTCCGGCGGTCTAATTTCGGTGACATTGATTCTATGCGTGGCAAATGCATCAGACGCCTTTGTAAACATGTTGGAGACATTTCCGTGTGTAAGCCAAACGGACATGATCATGAACGTGAAGAAGACAATCATTTTCCATACTGACAAGAAAATGTACGTAAAGTAGCGGGTGGCTACAAGATTTTTTCGCATTCTTCCAAGAGCTCGTATGGGTCCTACAAGCAAATGACAGTCATCATATAAAAAAGTCTTATGAAAATAAAAGTATAGGGAAAGCTTATGGGGCGACGTGAGAAATCTTCATACCAAACGGAGATTCGCTGTCGACGTAGTTTTCCCACCATCCACAGGAAATCAGAATTCCAGATAAAGGAAGCAACCATGGCCGAGGCATAGACGACAAAATTGGCCACACCATCAACCCACTAACTTGAAAGATGACGGCAAGAAGATCGATGGAACATTTCACGATCCATGTTCCTTTGCTTTCCCTTTCAGGATAGCGAGAGAGCATACCTATAATAACATTAGAATTGCATTAGAAATGACAAAACTAACAATAATGCAACATTATGGAATTGGAAATAAGAATTAAAACTAAAACTGTCATTCTTACCAAACAGGCCGGGTATAAGACAGACACAGTTTGTAAGCATCACAGCTTTTAAAACATTTACAGATGGCAGAACGGCAAACACAAACAATGCAAGTCCAGCTGCATAGCATGTCTAAACAAGTTCATACAGTTAACACAGTTATAAATTATGAGTCATTTACCAAAAATCATAAAAGAATTAATTTCCTTTCATTACCTCGAAAAACAAAGGTATCACAAATTCAGAAGTAGAGGGCTTTCTCCAAGCTTTAAATACGCAAATACGAAGGGATCTAATGAAAGAACCAATCTCTGGAATTAGGAAAGCAATCAGAATTGCCCAGGTCCAAGAAATTCTCTCAAACTCAGGAATAGTTGCCTCAAATTTTTTATCTCTCCCTAAAGATAAAAACATGTTTGTTAAACATATATTGTGCTTTGAAATTGCATGGCTCGAATCATTTCACTTGTGACATTAACATTTTGACAAGTTTTGTTTGCTCGTACCATATTTCTTGTTACAAAACGGCACCGATCTATCTGGCTCCAACTGAGACGTCATTAAAACAAGACTAATTTTGGCTAGAACTGCACCTCCTAACACAGCAGTAAAGGTTACAAGGTAAGCTAGCACCTAAAGGAATTTAAAAGACATGGCGAAATTATAATAACATCAATAACATCACGGCTTACATGAAAAAATATTGAATAATGACGCTGCATGCAGTTAATTATTAAACACAAAAGTAATTTTAAATATTTAATGACGACAGCCCTTTTGTTGTGTTGATTTGAAAGCAGTAGTGATCCCAGCAGCAGGTAAAATTTTACTCATCGTATTCAAGAATGAAATATATTTCAAAGGTCACGAATTTTCCGAGACCTCCCATGAACATCAATTTCCTTCTTTATTTTTTGACAAGTGAAGAACCAACAAAGAGTGCCTTCGCCTTTATATATTTTGACTGATTTGGAATTGGAAAGAATAGATGAAGCTGTCATTGAAGAAGCTTCCATCTTTTTCATACATATTCACTTAACACTTCATTTATTTTGTTGGTTTAAGCAAAGTTAGAAAGATTCTACATTTTTGCTGTGATAATAAATAATATAGATTGCATAAAACATACTGGACATGCACAGCCTATATATCTTAGATATCTCAACGAATAGCAATATAAAGTTTCATTTTTATGCTTCATCATTGATTAATTGTTGTTAATGCTACTTAGAAATACTTCGTCTCTATCCGCAAGGGCAGGCGTCATGTTATGCTATATAGATTAGTAGATATTTCATGAAAGCTTTTCATTGAAAAGGTGTACTTACTTTGAGAAATTTTATTACGAATAGGTAGCATGTTTGGTCTTCTATAGATTCACTTTCCGACTCAACAGGGAGATTTCTGAAGACGTCCCAATTTCTAGTGTCTACACTTTTATGGCTGAAACGCAAATCAAAAAGTCAATCATTGAAATTAGTTCCACTTCAGTAGTCACTTCTTTTAATGACCGTTTAGAGTTCAAAACTTCATTTCGATTGACAAGGAATTTCAATTGAATTGAGTTGTCTAAAGAACGGTATCAACGCATTCATATTATTGAAAAGGAATGCCAAACGGGGCTTTATTGTTCTTAAAAGACTTCCTCTTCCTTACCTTCCACCATAAATGTCGTGATTAGTCAACGGGGTTGATTCATCATCAGTGTATTCGGGCTCCGAAGAGGCATCAAGTCTCATGGACGGCATCTTGATAGATTTTTTTGGTCTACTATTTCGCTATGTCGAGAGAGTACCGTGTTGAAGCTATTTGTATTGTATTCAATAAATGAAACGTGCAGGAAAAACGTTTCTGTCCTCCGGCAAGGAAGTGATGATGGACACACGGAAGGATGATGATGAGGACGTTAACCTCACTTCTCCAATCCCTGCCTGATTTCAGTCAGTCTTATGGTAAAAAATGCGGTTGCTTTATGGAGCTGCATGAAAAGTTCAAAAGAATTTGTACATGATTAGTATTTTGCCATTTTGTTCTTGCAATTACATATCACGTTTTCAAAGTGGTAATTTCATTAGGCTTGTATTCCATTCCAGCAATCTTATATGAATGTAAAAGATGTAATCTACTATATTAATCATATCTCACGTGAGTATATTCATATATTTTCTAATGTTTCTAGTATTCTGTACGAATTCAGTTAACTGATTTCAAAATCATCTTACTACTGTAGTTTTTAAACAATGCTTCGAATGATTTTATGCCAACGTTTAGATCCCCTGTGCTATTCATAAATTCATTTGTGGATAAAAATTACAAAAAGCTCTTATTATCATTTAAAACCATCGTGTTAACTTGCTACAGGACTGCACTGCTCGCGTTAATGAAAGATGCGTTTATCTTGTAAGCGTATTAGTAGGTAGCGCACAGACCTCGCCCTACCAAAAAGTGTTTTTCGTGCCGCTTCCTCATTTAATTCAAGTTTAAGGAAACGCTACAGAGCAGGATGCTTTACCTACATAGATTGCTTCTTTCGAAAATATAAATAACTTTGGATGCTAGTAAAAGTCTTTAAAACTTTAGCTCTAAATTATGATGATTAAAGCCTTCAATCAGTGCGTAAATTCCTACGTAGAAAAACCAAAGAACAAATTAAACATCAGAGGGTGTCTAAAAACCGTTTACAGTCAAAGTTTTCTTTTAGAAGATACATAGTTAAGTATTACAGGAATAATGCAATATTGGTCAGTACAAGAAATATTGCTATTAGTATTTTGTGCATTTCCGCAAAAGTTTTCTGCTAGCAGTTTCCAACATTTGAATTTGAAATTTTGTATATAGAGAGGTAAGTTATATATACATCCTTGAATAGCCTTTCTTAAGACAATTATCCCAAGATCTTTATGCTTCTCTAGATTATAAATCATAAATCATCTTGATTACATGTTTTAAGTAGGTATGCAAATCCATCATCATCGATACTGCAGGCGGTTGGCTCTTTTACTTTGAAAGGGAAAATGTTCGCAATGTTCTGTTGAAGATTTGTATTTTGTGTTTATGGATGGACGACTATTTGAATAGCGTCAACGTTTACTTGGCATCACACAGGCGTTACCATACAAGGGCGTGTGCGGACATCGTGATAATAGCAGCATAACGCATCTGATCAAAACAAGCAATCATCTAATGTGTGATGTGATTGTGACATTGTTGTACAGTAAAACGATGCTTCGTCAGGAATTCTTACATTCTCAAAATCTACACATAATATACATAATGATAATGATGATGGTCATGAAAAACATTGGTAGAAATTATCACGTTCAAAGTTGGCATGCATTTACACAATTGCCCACAAGCGAAATCATAATGGATATGAAAAATGTACAGCCGATACGTAGCATAATCACTAACCAAAAGAAAAGAAATAAAGAACTGATGATTCAATCAAGCAAAATATGATGGAATCGTCGAGAAAGGACAAAGTGATAAATGAAATTCAAATATTGAAGGTATGACACCGTTCTAAGAATGCCTTTAATCTGCATTCAAAAATTTGCCTTTTGCTTCATTTAAAAGTTTACCTTTAACCAAAATACCATCTCGAATATTTAAACTTTTCACTGTGCTCTTTCGCCCGCTCTAAATACGAGCGGTTCTTTAATTTGATATCTTTTTGGTAGAATCACAGCCATTCTATGAATGATAAAGCATAAGTCGGATAGTTTTGACCACCTTTTCATAGTATGCCATTGTCATTGCAATTTACATTAAGAGGTACCTCAATAGCATTACAAGGCATGATTATGATGTTTATCAAAAGTGTCTGCGTCTCCGACAACTCCTCACTTAATCCTTTCTTTCAAACACTTGATTTTAAAACTTTTTAGTTAACAAAAAGGAAAGCATTTCAAAGCTTAGATACTTAGAATACCTATGCATAGGTATGTATTCAACAAGTAAAAGTATAAGAATTTCTGCCAAACGAAAACTGCCAAAACCGTAACGCTCTCCTAGCAAAGCTTAAATATAAAAACGAGCACTTTCAACACGCACGGAAGCGCATTAGCAGGTTTTACTAAAACACAAGAAAATACGTTTCAATGCCTGTGTATGTATGGAAAGATTTAACTTGTAGTTACAATTATAACTATTAGCGGATAATTAAGGGACTTATTTACATGTGCCAGTCTGATAGCAGCAGGTAATATCAAGGAGATTAGCAGAGCTACATATTTGGAGAAGGGAAAATTTGAAGTTTAGCAATGCGTACTTTGGTTGATTCTTCTAGCAAAATTTGCAATATAGTAATATACAAATATATATTCATTTGTATAGGGAACACAACTTAATAATAATAAAAAACGAAGGGAACGGATGTAAAATATATTGGTAGTACGTACTATTTCAATAGTACTGTGTGACGGCCTTATCACTATTATTACACTAACATCATCAGTTTTAATCTAGTGAATTCGAAGAGGAAATTGATTGTGAGTGCAGCGACGCATACATAAAGGCACTAAACGCATAGGGCTACTTTAAAGATATTATCTGAGGCATTCAATAAAGCATTGTTAGCATGTATGTACTATTTTACATGTGAGTAATATTTAATAATAAAAAAATTGTTTCCCTTTCTGCTCAAAATTATCTTTACTTGACACTTGCGACTTGATTTAATATTAGCTACGAACGGTAACCGGCTATTAGCTCCCGAACCAACTAGCTCCCGGTGGTCAGTTAGCTCCCCGACCCACTTGCTCCCAGACACATTCGCTCCCCGTGCCATTTGCTCCCAGGTAAGTTTCCTCCCATAACCACTAGCTCCCGGACCACTTGGCTCCCATGCCAACTTGCTCCCTGTTCCATTTGCTCCCAAACTATTTGCCCCCTTAGGACTTTTGCTCCCAGGCAAGTTTGCTCCCAACAATTTACTAAACAGTGCAAGTCCTTGGGATACAAGTTAAATTTTAAAACATAGACATTTCTGAACAAACAGACTGACAAATTGCATCCTAATAAACTCCTTTGCAAAGATGCGAGATAAGAAACTTATTCGTTTAAAATAACCACAGAAAACATGATGATTGTTTGCTATCCACGTAACTTTCATTACCACCTAAGTAAACTATTAAAAGATAGACATAAATCGAGGAAATAAGTAAAAATTAAATAATTAGTTTTAAAGTAAAAAAACGCAAGCCCAGTCAACGTAAAAAAACCAAGTCGGAGATTGGATTGATGGTTGATTGATAGAAAATAGTAGATCAATCTAATTCATTTGCTTTAAAAGAGAAAATTATTTCCTACATGGCTCTACATATAAACTTGAATACTGTATTTATTTATTATGCAATAGAAGCTCTCAAATTATCCAATGACAATATAATATGCTAGGTTGGTCAAAATTTATGAGAAGCCGTAACTAACTTTATTAAACGTAAGGTTAACGGTTTTATGTTCTTAGAATTGGAACTTCTATCCCAAGGACTTTACACTGTTTAGTAAATTGTTGGGAGCAAACTTGCCTGGGAGCAAAAGTCCTAAGGGGGCAAATAGTTTGGGAGCAAATGGAACAGGGAGCAAGTTGGCATGGGAGCCAAGTGGTCCGGGAGCTAGTGGTTATGGGAGCAAACTTACCTGGGAGCAAATGGCACGGGGAGCAAATGTGTCTGGGAGCAAGTGGGTCGGGGAGCTAACTGACCACCGGGAGCATGTTGGTTCGGGAGCTAATAGCCTAGACCCCTACGAACAGTACTATTTGTTTGTAAGCAGAATAGCAATATCAGGTAAATGCATGTTTGAGTAGTGGTGTTTATATATATGCCAATTTGATACTCTTACATCTTATTTAATAATAGACGATTTACATACTAAGTTTGATTTTTCCGATGACCAGTAATATGCATTTGCTAACAACTGTACGATTTTATCTAGCACTTTTTAGTTTAGTTTGTTCGACCAACTATTACCAACTTTGTAGATACCTAAATAGATAGAAATTAACATTCATAAAAATGAGGAAGAAAATGTCTTGTGTATCTAATAAAGTTGATCCTTATATTATGGATTTTAGCCCTCCAACAGTTTAATTGGTTGCAACTTTGTGATGTTAATCCAATACATTGTCTTTGCCCGTGACTGATAGCAAAATCTAGTTTTAAATTTATAAATCTAAATATTGTAAAACAGTATGAATAGAAAAGAGTTTGGCTTCAGACTATTTTCTTCCGAGTTTTAAATTTCATTTTAAAGAGGAAAATACAAAACAGAATGTTCTGTAACATATAAAAAGTCTTGCTTTAATTATTTGCTTCCCCTACTACACCTACAAATCTGCGTAGATGCAGAACTAAATTCTCCGAGCTTGAGTTTGGCATGAATTTGAAGGTAAACTGTTGATTGTGTGTTTTAGCAAGGTAAATAAGCTTTTTTTACTCTTTAAACTAAAATTTGCATGCACGCATTCTTATAATAAATAAAACGGATACACAAAAATATTTCATACGCGTGTGCTGGTGCTGTGCACAGTTTGAAACTGTAAGTGATACGACGTGGTATTGCAAAACCTTGAAAATTCACTTAGTTAAGGGATAGTTCAAAATAATGCTATGTTAGTAAATGATACTATTCTTATTTTAATCGTCGTTACCAGCATCATCATCCCTTTCACAGTTGCATATAAATGCACTGGCATGTAGAGCGCAGACAGAATGGAAAACTGCGAGATGTGGTATTCTTGGGATGAAAGATAAATTGCACAAGGTAATGTAAAAGAGGAAAGGATACTTCTGAACAAGCATTATTGTATGCAATGAAAAATTGTAGATTAATAGAAAGTGATGCATACATACTGCATTTTGCATTCCCTCATATAAGTGGGCCAAAATAAACGAAGGGTTCCACTTCTACGATTTCTTGTGGCCCAGTTTTACCCAAACTAAACTTCTGCGTTATCATTTTAAAATCTATTTACTACACGTTAGCAAGAAAATTGAAGCAGTATTCTAAAATAAAATAAATACAGCATTGTGATATGCGAATTCTCACCAAAGCCGTTGTGGTTTGCGGTCTCTGGTTTGTGATGGAGACACGTTAACTGATGACTGAGATTAAAAAAGGTTTTTAGATGTTAATTTTTGACTTAAGGAATCCAATCATTCATTTATGGTTTGTAACATTTTAGAATTCTATATACCTATTGTATGTTCGCAAAATTCTGCGCATACAAGCATTAAATTCGTACCACCCATAATGAGCCATTCAATGGTCTTAATGACTACGGAAAAGAGTCAAAAGTCAAAACAAAGTTCCAACGAATTTTAGGAATGAAGACTGTTGGCTGTTGGATCTTACTTATTCGAATAAAGGCAATTAGCTAAATACATATGTGTGTCTATTTTAGATTTGTATCAAAAACTGGAAATGGAACTATGATTATTTGCTTCCTTATGAACTGTAGTGTTTATCTTACAAGAAAATGTCATCTCAAAATACCTTACCTTAAGACAATGAAGTTATGTAATTAGGAAATAGTAGATGATTCCGCTGCGACGTCGCGGTTCCATCCTTAGGTCCATGTTAAAAGTGCATCATCCGATTGATTTTTCCAACAGGATACGTCAAAATTAAAATGCAGGTCAACTAAAACAAAAATAAATAAGTAATAAATGTTTTGAAAACAAATTTAATGCTTTAGCGTTTTAAATGTGAATATGTATGGAGAAATAGTTACTTTTCTTGACAGATTTCATTGATGCGTTCTATTGAGTATGAAACGATAATGAATGGAAAAGTTATTAAAAGTTTTAGCCAAATGTTAAAATATATCTTTATTATTGGATATGTATTGAGTTGAAAATTTTTCATTTTATTCAACATGTCATTTACTAATCATAATTAAATTTGAAACATATAACACAGAATAAATTTGGAAGCAAAGATACTTTAATATAAACATGATTAATTTCATTAAATGCAATTCTTAGGACTGCCATTTCTGCATAAATGACCATTCGAAATATCAAGTCAGCTCGATTAACTGGCACTTAACGATGTCTAAGGTGAATTAAAGTGGACCTCAACACAATAAACTATAAACTATAAAGGATACCTGAAAACATTATATATTCAAGTTTAATCTGCTACGTGCCAAGACAGTGAAAAAGTATTTAATATTAAACTTGCAGCAGAATTTGGGTACACTTTGCACTTTTGCTAATTTGAACTGCACTATTCAAAAAAGGTCCTTAAAGGTATTTCAAGGTGCTCTGGTTCTGGCACGCTACATGACTGCAGTGCGAGAGACAGGGTACTCGTAAAAAGTGCATAAGTGTTCAATGAATTCGCATGATATCTGATTGTCAAACAATGCACTGAAAGCTGTTTGCTGTACAATATTAAACACATGCTTCTAGAATATACGCAACACTTCAAAGCAATCAATACCGTAGTCACATAACCGTTATATTAAATCTTGCTTCAACTGAATGAACTGTTAATTATTATGAATAATATGAACTTTACGAATTTCAATAATCAGCACTGAGTCAATTATCGATTCAAGCCTTTTTAAATATAAAAAACAGTAATCAAACAAAACTTACATTGGACAGGAAGCAGCAGAAGAGCTGCAAACTGCCGACGGTAACAATGCTATATGCAATACGTGGATTAAAATTACATTCACTGGACTAATGTCTAACTGTCACGTATTTCTTCCCCTCTCCGCGTTTTTCGGAGGAACTAAAATTGTGTACTCGAATAAAGCATCCTATAGTTCAGTTTGATCTGGTTTTCCAAACTCATAAGTTGGAAAGTAACTAATATCTTATTCTTAAGTCTCTATACCCATCATTTTACAAACATACATTAGAAATAAATCGTGAATGGGCAGTACCAAAGGACGAGAAATGCTTTCAAGTTTACATATGCAAAATTCTTTATTGTAGATTCTCAATCTGAATGTTTTAAGGTTAGTGAATTTAGTAAAAATAAGCTGCTGCTGATAATTCATTTTATAATAGTAATATGGAGGGAGGAATTGGATGGAGGTTACATACACATACCTACATCTATTCAATTTACATTTACTGATGATAACCATTGTCAAACTGACCACGCCTAAGCGAATAGCGCTGCAAGTACGTTAGGCGACATCTTAAAGTATCAACCATTTGTAAAGGTGCTGCTGCTGTGATATCTTTGTTACATTTAACATTTTAAAGTAGTTTTTATTTAAATTGGAATGCGGCTTTTGTTAACCTAACAGCAGACTTCTTTGTTTTTTGCGACTGGAGTTTCCCCTAATTCCCACTACGCCTTCAACTGATACCAAAATGCGTTCAGTCTTCCATTCTCCAATTTCTGCTTGATGTATATATCTACAAATTTTCAGCCACTACATGACATTCATTCCACATTCCACATCGACATCGGTTCCGTTGTTGTAATTCAATATAATTAGTGCAGTGAGAAGCCAACCTATTATTGAGCTTTGGAATCCATTCGCATGAAATGCTTTGTTTGTGCACGAATTTGCATTAGCATACATGAACAAAGTTGGTATATTTCTTACCATCTTACTAGTTAAAAACTACGTTGCTATTGTTACACAAAATAGCCTTCAAATCTGACTGAACTAGCACTCCCCGACACGATGTCTATAGGAGGTAAACTTATAACCACTGGCTCAAACCAAAACTAAAAACGACTATGACTACCTATATTGTTCGTTCGTTTTGCAGTTATCACTATGGCTCATTACTCTGGTTCTTCTTACCTTAAGATCAAAGGGACGCATGGTTAAGGAAAGAATCTAGGGAGGAGACGAAATGCACGACGCTACAAATTGGAAGAGTATATATTATCATATCATCTTAATCTTATTGGTGGTGGTATCTCTAAGCTTTGAGCAACATGTATGAATATACGATGATATGCAATATAGCTTGACAAATGAAATGGCCTTCAGCGTTCTTTTAAAGTAAAAAATGTCTTTGATGATATAAAGTTGGCCTGCATGATACATATTATCGGGTCGCTTTTTGCATGGATAAGGAACCAAAACGATATGCTTAGTTGACGCACAAACTACATTACTTATAAGTAAATAAAGTACTTGCATACAATTTTCGTGCAAACGGTGAAACTTTAGGTAAAAAATGAAATGAAAGGACACTCACACCCTATCTCACAATACGGATACGTGTTCATCATGCCATTCATTACACGACATTCTTTTACATTTTTTTGTGTAAAAAATATCCAAATGGAGTCGGAACTCCTTTGTTGTGACGACATGTAGAGAACAAAGCAAAATGTATAAAAAAGAAGGAAAACTGGCTTCCATCACCAAATTTTGTAATAACTGGGCCGATAGATTATCCCAAACTGTATGATAATGTTATGTTTATTTCAGCAAATAATTGGAAACCATAAGTACTGCAGATATGCGTTTTCTGCTCTGACCATAACCTATCAATTTAAATTAAATCGCATTTGATCGTTTTGGTAAGTTTTTGTCGATTACCATGTAAAGCTCTTGTAGCTAAAGTTTATCTACAATGACTAAAGTACAATCAACGGCTCAGAGTATGAGAGCACATAATTAAATTCGATGCTATATATGTACTAAGCTCGTTAATTGACAATTAAAATGTATTATGAAAGAAACAAATAATGTTTGATGAAATTTTAGTTTAGGTAAGTTACTCTTTAACCACCATGGAAACAAAGTCCCATACATTTTAAATGGGAGGTTAGGGGAAGGTCTTCCCAGCAGTTAGGATTTATTAAACATGTGGCTGGAAATTTGTATCCATGGTGACTAAGGAATTACTTAGAAAATATTTCATTAAACATTTGGTTGAAATAGTTTAGAGAACAAATTTTAAATTAATATCTTTTTATTTCCTAAATGAAACAAATGTTTAGGTGGATTAATATCTAAGATTCATATTTCATTTTTAAAAATTAGCAAGGTCGTGTGGGACCGGTTAAAAGTAATTTAATCAAAGTTTATTTTAGATCTTGAATCGGCAAAAACTCCATCTATCTTGATCGAAATTTGAAACTTAAAGTATATTCCTCTATACTATCATTTCAACATACGTTTGTTACCTGCTGGTTGCCAATTATAATGGTATTGGACACTTTAAAAGGAATTTTCTTATAATATTTGCAGAACAGATAAATGCGAGAATCAATGCAAGTATTCTTGGCAGCCATCCTAGGTTTTTGCGATCTATGCATCAAACCTGAAAGTAATTTATCCTTAATACCTAAGTAGTAAAAAGTGAATGGAGTTTGTGCAAGTCTACCTGGTGGAAAACCCATCCATGGAGCGAACGAAAAACAATACATATTATTGCACTTGGCAGTTTTTTAATATGTATCACTTTTATGAGACCAGATAATAAATTGAAGGGACAAAGGATCTGCACTTCAGAGTAACTGTACTTACGTCATCTAAATTATAAAGTCCTAAAAATTATAGTATGTTTTATGCATCTTCGCATCAATTCAGCTTACAATTTTTGCTCTTTGTGTGTGAGATGAAGAATAACCGTAATCATTTTTATTCAATCGAGCAACTAAATGCATTGACTATCTGTAAAGAAGATGATCAAAAAATAGTTTGATGGGTAGGTCGCCAATCTTTGATAGAGTGCTATTGTCATTATTGCATTTTATAAACTATCTCAAAATAAATACCTACCTATATAAAAAGGACAAGTTTACAAGACATGATAATTGATATAATTCTGATTTTTTCCATGCTAGCATTGCGAAAGAAAATTTGTCTGATCATAATTATTGGATTTGGATATTGTTATTGGAACTACCAAGATTGCATTTTATGAAAGTATTTGGCTGAAACTATGTTTAAAATAGCACATTAGCTAGCAGACGCCGCCTCAAAATGTAAAATGAAACAAAGGTAATGCGAGAGAATTGCTCAGAACATATTATTATATATATTATTTACTTTGATTATCATTTACCTATCATCCCATTCATTCATCCATTACAAGTAGACAATTTAGTTTAGTTAGGGTTGCTTTCCACACATGAAAGAATCTTGTAAATTAATAATTATTGCTTTTATAATGTCCAAAAGGCAGACATAAAATATTATATGTTCGCAATGAATAGTATAGAAATGCATGCATGCCTACTATGCTTATTCTTAAAATATTTGGTTGTCAACAAATGAAATTTGCAAAAAAGTACAGACACTTTGTATTGTCCGCATATATAGTCGAGAGTCATTTGAAATATAATTTCCTTTATTATTGTACGTATTTACAACAACATCTGGCGTTTAACTTTCTACGCAACATTAAACTTAACAATTCAACAACGTTACAATACATTGATAGTAAGTTTATCGTGGTAACAAAGGAGGGGGAGTATGATGAATGTGGTTCAGTCAGTTAGGTGGTTACCTCTTATGATATTCGTTTGGCAGATTGCATGAAGATACCTATATTGTATATGCATCTGAAGGATCGCTCGTTTTTGAGACACTCACGAATGCACAAACAACCAACAAGTGAAAACTTGGGACGTGCAAAGAACATGTACTCACGTAAAATACTGCTACATGAAGCTACATGTAGTAATTATGACGGACACAAACCTGCAAGATAGTATTGTGACATTGTGTTTCTTGCTTTTTAAATAGAAAATTGTTGTGATTATAATTTTGTAAGTTCATATGTACAGCAAAATAAGTAGAGAGAACAGGCTATTTTCGATCATATTTATTCTGAAATTCAAAAATCCTTTTCTGCATGATTTGAACCGACCATTGGCTCCGAAGTTGCAGGTTGGCACTTCATGAAAATATTGATTTCGATTTTATTATACATTGTATTTTTTAATGAAATTGGACAACGATATGGATGGAGGATATTGTAAACATAAAAAATCTACGATTCTTTTTATATCTCGCATATGATTCAAATATGTCATTTCTTACGAGTTCTAAAATAACGATAGTCTA
Source organism: Entomobrya proxima (assembly GCA_029691765.1). Lineage (NCBI taxonomy): Eukaryota > Metazoa > Arthropoda > Collembola > Entomobryomorpha > Entomobryidae > Entomobrya > Entomobrya proxima. The sequence continues at coordinate 6,561,969 of CM056170.1, forward strand.
ACCATGTTTTTCAGCTTACATGCATTAAAATTTTAAGCATAAGTACTTATGCAATACCAAATCGGACATAGAAAACTAATTCATAAAATATGTACCTATGTGTACTTTTGGCATATGAGTTCAGTCAGATTAGTAGTGAAGATCGAAATTACATAACACAAATGAAGTCAACTTCAAAATTCAATGTCTTCTATTACAGAATTTTGCCGACTTCAAGCTGTAAGTTGTCTTCGTATTATATTGCATAGTATGTAGTTTATTGTTCCTCAGCTATTATATCATTGCTAAGGAATGAAAAGACTTTCTTGTGCACTTGCTTGGCATGAAATGATCACAGTCGCTGTCGCCTTATCAACCCATTGCCTAAAACCTGTTATACTTGTTATTCGTACAGTACCACAGACTGGTCGAAGTCTGCATTGTTATATCATCACTAAGTGCCAGCGCCAGAGGTACAATACCAATGTTTGCAGTTTGCACGAGTTTGTAGCAAAAGCGTGTCTTGTGAGAAAACAGCATCATACTACACCAAAATTGAAATGCATAAAAAATATCCTTCATCAGAGACTGCCATTTCAATGTACGCAGCATAAATTGTGCGTCAAGATTTCAGATTGAAAAAAACGACAAACACACGATTGAAGGAATGCTTAAAGACAATAAAAGTGAAAGGACTGCTGTACAACAACTGTATAAAGTCCAAATGCACAAATATGTCGCGTACACACACCTTTTACACAGCAGCCTATATCCCCTGAAGAGACTAATAAACTAGTAGTCCAATTCTAGTTAATCATCATCCTAAGGATCCTTACACTAACATTTAAGTGCAGCGCTGTAAAAGACTGTTGCTGTTACAGTTTAACAGTTTCAGCATACGAAATAGTACATTTTTCATAAGCGCATCTTTCGTGCACACGTATATATGTCTATGCTTTGTCGGATGACAGAACCTACACAATTATTTTTCAAACGCAGACATGACATGTGTTTAGAAAAGTGGTAAATCCATTATTAGATGGAGTTGTAATTTTTTGTCCCATCATTTCCCATGAATACGCATTACGCACTACATGACTTAGCACAAGTAACATTCCTTAGTGTTGATGATACTTTTTAATGCGAGAAAAGGAGTATTCTTGCTGCAAATGCGGCATTGTTGTTGGGTTTAGTGAGGCAGAAGTATATGCAATTTACAATTATTGTTGTCGACCATTAAAATTTACCAGTATGTGAAACGTAAAGCTTATTCTTGCCACAACTGTATCACACATCACACGCATGCTTTTAGCAGGCACAATTTATTCGTTTCACATTATATAAATTTATTTGTTTGAAATGTAGTATCTGATTTAAAACAGTGGTGGGTCGTCGCATGTAATATTCTCCCTTTTCAATTCCGTACAAACAATTCATTAATTCATGCTTATAAATAAAATATACCTAACTATTAGAATAGACTTTGGCGAAATACATAGGTGTTCTTACGGCTTCACCCTACAATAATTTATTTCTATGTATATTATATTCTTGTAGATTACTGCTTAGGCAAGTACTATGTTGGACCAAGCCACTTTTTTCATTCTACATTGCTATCATTATGATACAATTTCTCATGGGTTATATAAATGTTACTGTAGGCAGTTATTGAAATGTACCGTTATAAATGCTAACCGTAACTAAAATGTCAGCAAAGTAAATGGTAATCTATTTAAGGTTGGTCTGTCTACGATTGTTGTAACAATGCACAAAGCAATCTGCAAAGGTGTGACAAAGCAGGAGATCAATAAGATTACTATAGTCATCATAAGTTATGATTGCATGATAATATAACACCAATATAGTCTATTGGTTTACCACTCTAGTCGTGCGTTTTTGGCAGTCACCAAAATAGGTTTGGCAGTTCACTTTTGAGGGTGTAAGCACCGCACTTGAAAAATGCCTACGTACTTAGCAGATCAAATCCTACTACTCCCAAAGGCGGAATTCTCGAAGGATAAGCGATTTTTTGCTAATAAAATAGTTTGATACAATGCAGTGGAAGATCCTGAATAATTGACTCGCGGATATTTGAACACGTAATCTCAAAAGGCAATTCTTGTGTATGCAATGTAATTACTGAATAATTCATCAGATACGCACACTTGAAATGTATTGATGTTGTTTTATTGTTCCCAAAAGTGCTAAGACATGTCAAGAGAGTAAGTTTGCGGATTATAATCTACAGTCTAAGTCTGGAGTACACGCGCTCATTTCTCATCAAAGTTTGTTCTTGGTATTTGACAAGTGACAGCAAAATAATCAAACATTGACCACACAGAACAACTACCAACCTACATTTTTATTTACAGGTACTTCATATAACGCCTACTTTTACATGTATCTTTACAAAAAATGAATTTAAGTTTTCTACGAAAAACAATCCTGAAAATTAAAATTTGTACGCGTCAATAACACCATCAAATCAAAATTTGCATAAAAATTGTACACTAATGTTATTATTTCAGGAGAAAACAATGAATGAGCAAAATTATGACACAAGAAATAATCTGGGACTTATGATTCAAGAGATAAGCATGAATGAACATAAACACGCTTTTAATAGTAGTAATAAAATGGTCTTAACATGAATGAAACAATTTTCCCACACATTTTCCCAATCAGTCATTCATAAACTGTGTTGATTGCAAATATGTGCTACATATATACGAGAGTGGACGTTGTATTATATTTTACGATTAGAAATTATTATTATGTCAATTCAATTTTTGCATCTCTGAAGCTCAAGCTAGGGGACATGTGCTTTATAACTTGACAAAGAACTCATACTTTAGGACTTTATTGATGAATTTGCCTTCATCATTATCATGCTCTATTGGAGCTCCCCATATAACATCGTCTCACTGCACTCCACACTAGTTTGGATCTTGGCTAAAAGCCTTGCACTCGTATATAAAAACTTTTATTTTAGACACTGCAACTCAGAGGCGAGAGATAATAGCACACATAAAAGCATAGTAATGATGATATGGAAATGGGGAAGGTGAGGCAATCAAATCGAGAAGACACGTAAAAGCTCATTCTCTACTATTTTAACCTATTATTAGTCTCCTTGTCTTTGAGTAGTTCATGCATTAGAAGGTGTATATGCTGGGACACTGCTAGCACCAACAATAAGATCTTTGCATCCTAATATAAAGTCCGTAATAAGTTTTAAACTAAATCGTTGCAACAATCGTGATTGTTATGCTTATGTATTGAGTGCACAATATATTTATGGTATATGTGGGGACTGCAAGAACACGGCATAAGCATTCTCATAATATAATGCCTAATGTGACTCACTGAAAGTTTGCATGCAGCAGTTTACACCAAAATTATCTACTGAAAGGTTAGCATTGCTAGCACACCAATTGCTATTTAACAAAAATACAGTTTTTCTTGAAGACCTAACGCAGAGAACTCTTGCCGTTTTCAAATTAAATTATGGGAACTAGAAAGAAAGGGATAATTAAGTAATGCTTCTACAGTCATCTACATGACACAGAGTGAGACGAAATAATTGCTTTAACTGCTTGCTTACATCAACAATAGCGGTTATACTGTGCAACTCAAGCATCTTAAGTATTGTGGTTGGCTTGAACTCAGCAATATTTAAACTTTTCGTTTTTATGTAAAATTTCATTATAGGTAAGCTACTTGTTTACATTAACAGCCAGTTCCATTTACCGTGCTTTACCAATATCATATTATAGTTGAAGACAAAAATCTCCAATAACTTGCTTACAATAATAGCTTGGACGGAAAGTTTATGTATGGTGTATCCCTCCCAAATGATAAGTGCAAGTATTGTTATGTAAGTACGAAATCACGATTTCTCATGACCTGAAGTATGCTTTTGAAAAAAAAAATCATAGACGAAGGCACCATCCTGTAAAACAACGAACCATGTCATGTTACAGAGTTGTACTGAATATAAATTAAAGCACCTCCTTTAACAGTAGTGATCTCTATGATCCGATACGTTTCAGTATATATCATGCATCAGGAATATTTCCCGAGAAATTGTAATTTTATGAAAATACACTTATTTAAGGGCTATTTGCATGATTTCATCCCTTCAAGTTTAGTACGTGCTTGACCGAACAAAGCGTACTTGTAATATATATCAGCCACGTAGACTAGGCTGATTAAAGGTGAGATCATTATGCTGCTGTAAAAGCAAGGTCTCTGCGCTGTCCTCAGAAAGGCATAATACCTGCTGCAAAATGACCTTGGATTTAAATACCTTTGGAACTTTCTATTTTTGTACAAGGATGTAGAAGGTTTCATGTTTTAAAACCTTCAAGTTCTAAATGTTCTACATATAGCATTGCTTTACTTTTAGGTTCTATTTTGATAGAAAATCACCTTAGGTAAAATAGAGGTTTTCTACCTAAAAAGTAAATTGAAATCTTAGGGTAAGATGAAACTCATACTTTTATAGCTGCATACAACAAATGAAATGAAGTTTTCACTTTCTAGATTATGTAACTTGTCAATACATAAATACATAAGTAATAGAAAACATCGAATGTACTTTATTGTATTATTATGTGGATTTAATTAGTCCTCAAAAACTAAAGATTGATTACTGGTCTCGTTTTACAATATTAACGATGATAACGGAATCGGAAATAGTTTCAACATTATGATTATTTTACATAATTGTAACTTTCTGTATTCATAATTCACACTGCTGTAGTAATGAACATGAAAGTAATTTAGTAACTTTGCTTACAGCAAAATGCAAACTAAACGAATGCAAAAGTAGGTACATTTTATTAAGTTTGCGTTTCTTGCAAAGTCAACTACAGTCATATTGGTATTAGTGCAGATTAGCAGCATTGTAGTAGGTAGTAATTATTGTTACATTGTTGTGAAAACTGTCGTCACCTCTACTTTTACTTGTCTTTTCAGGAATGGGAAGCATATTTTTGAACATGATAATCATGCAATGCAATAGTGTTAATTTTTAATGGTTTACCACGCATTTGAAACTCGAATATTATTGTTGGTGTGAAGGCACAATTGTGGTGGTATAGGACTTTAAGCAACAATTGCATGTCTTTGTTTGATGCAGTCGCAGAAATTCGATGGTACAAACAAAATAGCCACTACCTGTCAACGCGCCAGTTGAATTCATATATAACAGTAGAAATGTTAAAATGCATTTAAAATCAATTCATCACACTCAATTTAAAGGCCGTCTTCAAACATTTTATAATCCATATATAATAAATGTCATGTAATTTTTAAAGCACAAATATATGTGGTTGAATAAATTATACATGCAATCCATTTATAATGAAAAACGGAAATGAAACTTTTTCCACAGTAAAATTGCTATTATGTTTTATGAACTATTGAACAAAGGAACAAATGTCATATATGCGTAATATACCATAATATCTAGTAAAGATATACATGATTATAAGGACATTAGCGTGACAGTGAGAATGAATGTTACAAACTTTGAATTACATTCCCTGTAACACTTGTCTTAATGTTATAAACCAGAACATAACATTTTTATTGCTAAATATATCATAAATTTACCATTTACTCAAAGCATCCGTAAGAAAACTCAAAAATGCAACAGTAATGTACAACATAATTAGCAACTTTTCAAATTTCACAAAAAATCCGACCAGACTTTTAGGGTAAAAGACGTAGAAAATGAAACTACCGAATCTTGAATTAATTCTCGCATACGTCAATTGATCTAGAAGTAGTTAACTTCTGACTTTCTAATTTTGTTAATTACCGGTACAGGTAATTATAATGGCTGTTGACTAGTCTTGCTTACTGTATGAAGTATAAACTGACATATTTCTTCACTAGAGGAGTAATGAGGTAGAATTTTCTTTTTTGTAGGCCTGCAATATAATGTTTATGATTTCCGAAAAATAAAACATTACTTTGACGCACTGACACATGGCAAACTGCATTTGATGATGTGATTTTCGAAAAATCAAAAAATTACGATTTCCGAGTCTAGCTAAATATTTGCATTTGCTAATAAATTTTACATAAATCTGCCCGACTAATATTTCAACGCTTGCTTCTATGCTTTTGAAAAGTTTAACAAGACGGCTCGAGTGAAATTATGCTGAGAGTAAAATAAAGCACCGAGTCTCCCTACAACAGTAAGCATTTTTATTCATTGTTATGTAATGATATAGCAATGAAGAATCCACTTACAGAAAATCCGGTCAGGTAAGTTTGACTACCCGACTTTCCACTTTTGTTTCACGCTGATAAAGTTGCAGAAAGGGAAATCACAGAACAGGGTAAAGTAATGATTAATGTGTATTATTCATAGCACAAGAGCACCTTTCGTTTTCCTAACCTAATTTTTAATCCGATTCTAGGATCACTCCTATTTCATATAAGGCAGTGTTCCTTTCTCTTTTAAAGTTCTCCTCCCGGTAAAACAAACTGCTTTAAAAATCGTCAACTACAACTTTTTTGCATTGAAATAAAAAATGCTAATGATATGCAGACCATAAGGCTGCTCTAGAGAAGCATAAATGTGCACTCACTTTTAGCACAAGTAATACAGATCACAAAAAGCACCAAAAACATTGATTCCTCCTTGTCAAGTAAGCTCACAGAGGCCTTGTAACTTTTTCCAGCAAGATTATTCACAAAATTAGGTAAATGACCACTTGTATGAAAACGCAAGGATGTAGACGGATGTTTGCTCCTTGTGAATTGTAGTCTCCTCTGTCATGAAATTCTCGGTGTGATATGCGTGCACAAGATGTATATGATAATTTTGAACACTTTACATATCTTTGAAAATCTATTTTCGGATTCTTTCGCTGGTGATCAAGGAAAACCTATCTATAGCACCAATAATATTTTATGCACTAGCTACACTTAATCAGAGGACATTTTTGAAATGATTAATGTGCATCGGATCCTGTGTATAGCAATGGTGCTAATATCCAAACGAAGCTTTCGCTTCCCATCCCATGTAATGTGACAAAATCTTCGAGATTCTATGACAAGAGGGATGATGGCAAGCAAGAAATTCCCCAGGAATTTTGTGCATTTATATAAATCTCTCCTATTTTTCTGTGGCCGTACCTGCGTGTTATTGTGACTTGAACAAATTTTTCATACGTACTTGTACGTACGTCTGTGTACCTGCCTCCTTTCAACTACCTGCAGAACGCATAACTAACTAACAATCCAACCCAACTGCAACAAATAGTACAAGTTACAAAAACAAAAAACAGAAAGTCCCAATCCCTAGATATGCATTTGTGCACAACAATCATCCATTTCTTGATGGTGGTGGTTGTAGAAGTTGTAGTGAGTGACTCCACTCCAAGCCAACTCCAAATAGCATAGATCATAGATTCTTTAAGAAGTTAGACCTTATACTGCATAAGGCATTGGTCATTATATTTTTCAAATTCACGTCTAGTCTAGGGAGAGTGGATGCTCCTGCACTTTGTTGTATAGGTATTAATAATATGATATGCAAAGGTGTCCTCCACAAAGGCAAGTGGAAAACATCCACGGTGAATATCTCAGTCTCTCAGATTATTATTATGAAGCCACTGCAGTCGAATAATACGAAAATGCATTCTTCCCTTTGCGTTTACGTTGCTGCCACAAACAGATTTCAGGATACACGCGCAGTACGCATTGTTGTGCGAACGAAAATTATTATATAGGCAATTTTCTTGCTATTCTCATTGTTGTACATGAAGAAGTCTTGAGAAAAAATATCGCGTACAAAACTGATGTAAATCAAAAAGGTATACCTGTACAGGTAAGCAATACAGCATTCAGCATGCCTTCTTAAGGGAACTACTCACTGCAAAGACCAGTAATTTATTAAGGTTCACGATTTGCGAACATTTACTCCTAACATCTTGATGCCCGTTACTCCGTCCTTCTGTACGCACGATTTTTAAATAATATATCGAATATCGGTTCTTACATGTCTATTGATATTCGGACCAAACCGATACCCGGAAGGTACTTAGAAGTAGATTTTTAAAAAGTACTATGTTCTATACCATTTACACGCCATAGGTCTACATTGTATCTACGTGCAAATAGAATTACCACGACTAGCAAAGATTACCAGCGTACAATTAGGTAACCAAAGATACCAAACAGAAATTAAGGTAACCCCCATAAAATGGATTGTAAAATGGTAACCAAGATTCCCCAGCAGCACACAATGAAAGGTAACCAAGTTTATCCAACTGCAAATAAGGTTACCCAACGTGAACCTTACTTGTAGCTTACAAGGATTTATTAACAATGTGAATGATTCACATTAGTCATCATTACATTTTTTCAATAAAATGCATTCACGTTTGTTGGACTAACGTTATAGCATACTAAGTGTAAAGCAATAAAAAAATTTACAAGCTCTATAAGCACCTGAACATTTTCACTTTCATATAAAGTCTCCTAGCTTGATATTATGGCGACTGCAGTGCATTTATTTTGCATGAAATATATAACTGTTCATGTTATGCGAAATATAATAACAATCGAATCTTATTTTACTTTGCTCACGGCTCACGCATTCAGTGAAATCATGGTAGCTGACTACTGCACTATCATCATCAACTTTATTAAGAAATGAGAACTATACAACATTATGTTACTTTGTTCAGTAAAGATTTTTCAGTCCAACGATGACCGATGATTATCATTATGTGCTTATTATGGGCCTGTGTACTAGATGCACTTAAGCAGAATCAAATTACAACGCGTAATTGTTAAGGCCTGAGAATCGCTGTATAAAAAGCAACGCCGTTTTTTGTGTGTTACGCTTATATTGCACTCATTCTACCACGCAGCGCAAATCGCAAAACGTCCAACAACGCAGGACAATATTATTGTCTGACAAGAAAACATGCAGTCCATTTATAAAGCAAGCATTACTATATAGAAAGTAAGTGCGGTCTAGTACAATATTAAGTTGAGCATGTATGAACGTTTGAGAGCAGCATAACATTTTAAAAAATTCTGTTTGTCGTGTTTGCATCTTATTGGTACAAAAACCCTTGCTTTTGCTTGGAAATGAGGATGTAAGTCTCTTCAAATTTGTTTTACGAACGTAGATGAAGTTGATAATACTGACACATCGCTGGTATAAAGTTTGTCATCCAAGTTTGATAAAAAAATATCAGGAAAAATCAATGAATCGTATAATTGCTCAAGGTGGTGAGTAACCTCGAGTTTATGATGCTGCACTATTTTAGTTGGGATAATACACACTCGAATTTACCTTGCACAATCTCCGTGAAAATAGTAGACATTAAGTTCCAATATCATGATGCATGGGAATATTACGTTCTGAAAAAATAGTGAACGTAGCTGCTGGGTAACTGGATGCAAAATTATGTCTCAGTACACATTAGGGCATTATAAACCACATTACGGAAGGTCATCACCCAGTATAAAACATAAATATTCATGACTTTTAGTTTCATTATGGGCAAATCGGAGTCCGAGACCCACTACAAAATACTATTCCTGTTATCAATAAAAACATTGAACATGTTCCGATAAAATTTCAGGAAAATAATTAGGGGCCAATAAAACTATATGCATAAACATTTTCCTTAAATGATACGTTTTATTTTTGCAAAGACTATTTATTTTTCTGGCAACTAATCAAGAGTTAAACCCATTCATCACAGTTGACACATTTGTACCGTATACCATATAATCATACATCACTTTGGAAAAGGAATCATACAACACTGAAACAAGACTTGTAAAGAAAGACGGAACAACAAGTAATGAGAAAGAATCATGCTCCTGTAATTGCAATAAAAGTAAATAATAAAATAAGGTGATTTAAACAAGATTAGCAAGATGGAAGTAAAGAAACAGTCAAGTTCAATTTCGAAAAGAAAAGAATTGGCATTTTATTACTATTAAAGGTGAATTATTCAGTTTAATGTCGGCGCAGCGCACATTTACTTTCTACTTCTAGTGTTTTCTTAATAGTATTTATACTCATACGCAATCAGAAAAATAGCATTCACGCAGTATCGCAAACAAATCTCTTATCAGTCCAAAACCGTCCACACCATCCTTATTCCAGCATCTCGATCCCATCCACATCATCTCATCTGTAATCAAGTTACGCAATCAATCAGTCATCACAATCTCACATTCATACAGACATATCACTTACGTGCTACTTTCATATCAAGATTCATACTCTCGGGCATTCAGAAGAAAATAAAAATTAAAAAAGGAATACGAATAGGAGACTTTTATATCACAATTTTACAGTTAAAGCTGAACAGTCATAGTTTCATAATAAGTATAAAACACCCTTTCAAAAGTCAAGTCTGGCATTTATGTCATCACAATTTTATATCTTATAGTTATAATATCACAGTTAAATTCTGAGGAGCCAGCTCTTCATAATCTACGCTTCCATCTTTCAAGAAATGGAAGAGAAGAAAGACTAGATACGTTTATAAAATTTCATACAAAAACGGTAAAAAAGAAGAATTTCATATGTATGAGCAATATTTATCAAACTCGATCATGTAGGAAGATTCACCAACATTGATGCCCTGCCCCTCCCTGCAACGACTTGATAGACACCTGTCAACTACTTGCGAGCTTACCAACTAGCAGCAGCCGAAGTTTGATTCTTCAACTTTCGCATTTCTTTCGTGGCCCAAGTGGACAACATCTTAGTTTTTCCCGTCTTGGAGCGTCTGCCTTCCGTTAAAAGTCCATTTATGATTTCATTATCTATTAGTTGCAAAATCACGGCTCCATAGCCAACCAAGAGATCACTGAAATTAGAGGAATATTAAGGTACAATTGTGCACCCACCCATCATTGTTAGATCAAACCATTTGCATAATATATTTTCAAAATAAATTTTAAATGATTTTGATTTTGTTCCATTACCCGATGAGACCTGCGCATGCCGCTATATTACCATCAGACTTTTCAGTATCCTTTGATATTTCACAAACGAATTGAACGATGTGAGGCAAGTGAGGCTGGATCAACGCCAAATCTGGAGTAACTGGACCTCCCGGAAATCCAGCTGCCGCAGCATCGCCACGTAAGCCCTGAACAATTCCAGTGTATGCTTCAAGCACACCTTCTCGGAGTTCGCAGAGGTAGTCAACCATTTCGTAATCGTTCTGATAATCAAAAAACCCAAGTGAAAAAGGGTTAATAATTAAATAACAACAACACTGTCATCAAAAACTGATTTTAAATTATTAAATTTCTCACCCGATCAACTTGAGCCTGCGATGCTTGTGACAATGTTTGCAATACAACTTCCAGGTACTTTTTGAATTCTGTTCCAATCGCTAGTGCCACATCGCCTAGTACAGATAAAATCTGCGGCTTCACGGAACGATGCACGTTACCATTCTAAAGAAAAACAAAACGTATTTTGAGGCTCATATAATACACACGTTAATTAATTACCCATCTAACGTTGTCTACTACTGCTACATTGATGTTGAAAACACATTAATATTGAAAGTAAGTATGACGTACTGATAAGTTTTGCAACAGCATTGACATAATGTCATCGCAGTATGGTACAGATTTAGTTCCTAACGCACGGCAGATATCCCCGCTAACTCCCACAGCTGCTGAGCAGACCTGAAAGGATAACAAGAGTAATTAGAGTGAACCAAAACCGGTAAGAAGTGAATGGAAGCAGCAACTATAATTCAGATTTTGGTTGTTTTTTTACCGTGTGCTCAGTTATATTTTGCAGGCCAGCCATAAGGAAAGGTCTAAACGAGTCCATATATTTTAGGAATCCTTCACCCATAACTTCTGTCAATGTGGAAATGGCCATCAGAGCGTCCTCCTGTACACCACCAGATCTACCCCCTGGTCCACTCAACATCTGCAACAACGCGTCCATGACTGCATCAGAGATGTTGGGGGCATCTTGTGGGGTGACCTTACGCAGAACACTTTGCAAAGTGGCACAAAGGGAACTTTGCAACTCATTGTACTGAGTTCTATCAGAACCACTAGCTTGATTTTCTATCATCAAAACTGTTCGTAATCGTTGTAGGATGATTAGTGTTGTATGCTGTACAGTTTCGTAGCAGTCACGGGGAGAATTCTTGATCATTTCCATTAAAGCTTCGTAGGCTGCAGGACGGAGATTAGCCTGTGTTCAAAATGATATGCGCACATACATTGTATTATACAAAGCAATTACTAATGTCAAGATTTAATGATTCAAATTTGCCAATTCGTGTTACCTGATTTCCATCAGGGCGATCCGTTGTACTAAGCAGCTTGTCGACGATTGGTCGGAAAAATTGAGACAAGCAGTATGTATCTGGTTCCTTATTATTATCATCATTTCGACCTTCGGATGCTGATTCATAAGCAGCTTCCGCTAAGCTGCTCAATGCCCAACAAGCATTTGCAGCAACTCGTGGTTCAGCTGCTAGAGCAGCCACTAACGCTTCCAATAAATGTGTCAAGTGATTAGGATTTAGAGCAGCGTCGGATACAACTTCACATATTCTTCCTAACGCCCAGGCAGTAGTGTCTCGAACAGCAACATTTTCATCTTTCATTAAGGCTATCAATGTTGGTAATGCATTTTCAGCGAGTGGCTTCATTGTTGAAGGATCCGGACCTACATTATTACAAACAGTAAGTGGCTATAATATAATTTATACCGATGAGTACTTATGCTTTAAAATCAAGTTTTGTACCCACCTTCCATTATACACCCAAATGCCATCACTGCGGCTTCCCGGAACCTCCAGTTTTCATGTTTAATATTTGTCTGCACAAATGGAATAACGTGTTGGATTACATCTTCTTCACAACAATTGGCGAGAAGCATGAGACAAACGCCTGCAGCTTTACAAGGGTTCCAGTCGTCGTCATCATCTTGGAGTTCCTGCTTGTAATAAATTGTAACGATATATGTAAAACCACAGTTGCCGTATACATGTAATACTACGTTATACTATTCCACTTAATAGTTTGGTGTAATTACCTGTTTTGTCAACGTTTGAATTATTACAGGTACAAGGTACTGTAGGGCACCCTTTGCGTAAAACCTAGAAGTTCTTTGGGGCGGTCTGCCCATTTCTGCAGCTTCACTAGCTTCAATAGCTAGATCCACTTCTTCATCACAAACAGTTGACCAAAACTCGATACCCTGAAGAGACACTTCATCGACATCGGACCGCATTGCCTCCATTGTAATAGCAAATAGAGCTTGATTCATGTAGAATTCCATGTGTTGATAGTAAAGGGACATGATTTTAACTAGACACTGCAGTGCAGCAACTTGAACTTGAGTGTCCTGAACTTGCGTTGCTTCACAAACTACTTGCATTATATAATGCCGTTCGGCCTAATAAAGTAAACAAATTTGTAGTCATCATTATATCAGCTTTTCAACATTACAAATATAAAGAGAAATTTTAAATTATATGAAAAATACCTCCGTATCAAAATTAGATTTTGTAAACTCTAACGAGTTAAGGAGAGCATTTGTGGCAGCTAAACGAACACGGTTTGATGGTTCCTCTCGTTTCATTCCATGAACAATTGCTGTTAAAATTTGATTACTCTGTGCAACCAAAACTTCGGGTTCCTACATATATAAATAAAAATTAACATTTGAAGATCACAATTACCATTAAATCAAAAATAGTTGCAGATTCTTTATACTCACAATATCAGCACATATATAACCGATGGCTTCCAGTGAAGCCTCCTTCAGGAGTTCTGAGGGAGTTCCTCCATGACCAGTGACATTCTGAACGAGTATTTGAATAACATCGGTCCACTGGTTATGTGGCAGTTCAATTACTGCGATATAGGCAACACATTGAGCAGCTGAGCTTGGTCGAGTTGTTTCAGTTCCTAATGCTCCTAAAACCTAAAGGTCACACAAAATTAAACATTTTCGTTTGGAACATTACAAAGTGCTTTAAGAAGGATGAGTCATCCTACTTAACAGAAATATCCATTATTTGTCCAACTTACATTCTTTTTTACATAATGCCTTATGTCTTCAGGGAGCATCAACCATCTCTGTTGATGCTGTCCTTTTACATTTTGATCCTTCGAAGTTAACAAATTTTTCAGCTGGAGACCAGAGGCCATCCGCGCCACGGGACTATGTCCAGCATGAGCCAAAACTTCTGACAAACTCCTGATATATTGTGGCTATTGAGAATAAACAAGAAATTCGTTAAATCTAACAATTTCTACCTACAATCCAATACAAGCTTCTGCTTCATTACGTAAAAAGCTAGACTACTTACAAAGTTGGCGACAGCCGCCTGTTCCAGATATTGAAGGGCACTGGTGAGCTCATTTTGATCTAAAAACAAAAGAAATATCCATTAATTAAATCTCACTCTCAAGTCCATCCCCTAAAACACCCAAATTTCCTCCCTCCCACAAAACCAAACTTTTAAAACTGCCACAAATAAAATCTCCACAATTATCTTACCCGGTGAAACGGTTTTCTCCAGAATCTGTACAAGCATAACCGTCGTGTTGTCTGCGGAATTCATTTTGTCTACTTATATAACTACTTAACTACTCACTCTAAAATAATAACTTTGCTATCTAAATAAATTTCTCTAAAAAGATACAAAACAGGAGAGAGTGCGTTTGTGATTGTCTTCCCGATCCGCACAAAACACACCTGACTTTCTTGTGTTCACCTTTCACCACTTGAAAAGCACAACATTTATAATACGCCGCTGCCGCCGACACAAAACCTCGAACAAAAAAGAAATAGTCCGCCCAAAAGGCTCTCTTAATGATTGGCAATTTCTTCAAAGGCAAATCTACTGCCAATCTTATAACTTCAACGGTTTATCAATTTTTGCAAAGTAAAATGTCCTGTTTTTTGTGCCTGTCTACACACTATACATTATTATTATTTTCCCCAAAGGAAACATGCTCGTTAGTTGTACGTCACACGTAACAAAATTGGAATGATAAATACTGATCGCCGAAAAAGTGTAACGAGCGAGGTTGATGATGGAGCAGTACACATAACAGTAGAACAGGAGACAAGAAAGAAGGAAATTTGTTGGACTATACAAATTTTTTTACTAGATGAGTAGTATTACTACTTATTTCCTTTATTCGGCACACACACAGCAAAAATTTTAATGCTGAGAGATGAGTTGACTCGAAAGTAGTAAGCAGGCTGAAAAAAGGAAGGACCATCAAAAACGGCGAACGACCGTCTTTTCTTAAGTTAACCAGCGAGCGAAGTAAGGAAACGAGGGAACATGGAACATGATGGACTTTTTAAGCGAGTATGGCATAATGGCATGTTATATGAGCCATATACAACATATAAAAAAGTTGAGTCATATAGAGAGACAAGGGATGTGTTTCTCTCTATTCAATTGGGATTTTTCTTTGTGCTTTTGTCTGGCTATTTGAACAGGCTTCCTTTCTTTCCATTGATATTACACACGGATATTGGGGTATTCGTATTTTACGTCTTTTAGTATAGTACAGACTACAGATATATAGTATGGCAAGCTAATAGATTGGGACAAAAAAAACGGGGAATACTGAAGTAACGATACAAAATGACCGATACATAGTTTCAAGAGGAAATGAATGTATGGAGAATGGATAGTATATGGATATGGTTTCAATTCAATACCCTGCTGAACGTTTATCGGTTTTTAGGGTTAGGATAGTATGAAGCAAGCGTTTAGGATGTGAGTTTATGTAATGTCCATATATCATACGTCAATTTTACCGGCCCCGGTGGAACCGTCAAACGTTTAGAGTTTCTCTTTTAAGTAATTAGGCAATTCCAATGAAAGGATGTTCACATCTCTAGAAAAATGTCAGCTTCATCAGCGTTTTTTCATTGAGATCTGCTCATCGTCAGAATTAATCTGTATTAAGTCTTTTATGAAAAAACTGGACATAGCATTATGTATTATGGTAATGGACATACCACATTTGGCTTGATCATTCAATCTTTTATCCATAAAGAATTGGCATAAAAATTTTATAATGTTCAACAAGAATTACTACTCGTACTGGATTTTGTTAGTGCTGCTGCTGCTACTTGACTACAGTGCAGATAGAGCAGCACCGCCACCTTAAAAAGAGAGCAAAACCACTTCATGCTTGTTGTCGAGAATAAAAAAAAGAAAGATGAGCATTAAAGGCATGCAAGAAGCAACATCGTACCGGACCGGCTCCAATCCAATTGGCGTCCACCTTGCAGACTAACCCGCTATCCCTTGAACAGCCACCACTCGATGAGGCATCTTACGTTGCCCATCTAGGAGAGACTCGAGACGAACAAAGAGCAGAAAAACGTTCTCTCTGCAACGTTTTGTTCGTTTGTTGAGCTCCCTAATTTATGACTTATGAAACGATCTGCTAGCTTAATCCCCACTTCCCCACCCACCCATATTATAAGCTGCCCCTACATCTTCATCGTCAGATTTGTCATCTGCCTAATTACACGAAGCATTCCGAACAACGATTAGGGAAGTTGTGATGATGAGAATGATAGAACTGTTGTCGACGTTCTGAAGTCGACTCTATATATCTGGAGTTCCGGCCTTCTTGACAGCAAGACAATAAGGGTGAAGTGAAATCATAAAAATTTGTTTTATCAGCATGAAGTTATGAAGATGTGAAAAATACGAAAAAAACACGGCGATGATGACAGATGAAGAGTGTGACTTGGGCTCGAGTAGATTTTTCGTACCATATATTTTTTTGTATTGTGGGTTTATGGTTATGTAATGTAGGACTTTGTAGGGGTTTAATAAGGAATTATACTGACACGCCGCAATACAAGTTAAGGATAATTTAAATTCGGAAAATGCTAGAAGGATGATATTTGGTGATTTATGCAAGTTTTAAGAATTCGTTTGATTTCATGAACGGTTTTGGGGTAATCTAACACTAACCTAAAGTATTACAATTTCAATGCATAACCAGTCAATTGCAAAAGTTCTGGACGAGCACACACTTACAACTTAGTGCGTAACACACGTAAAAACGTTCGAAATGCTTGTCGTAGTTGTCGTAACCCTATGCGTTTTATCAAAAAATATAAAGATCCATATTATCCAATATTCTTTGGCGTTATATAAGATAACCAAGCTTGGCTCTATAGACGGTTTTTGTATGTCCACTTCCCCTTTTCAAGCACTACTAACCCTACTTAACCATTGTTGTACGTTACAACAGAAACTTGCATACCAGAAAAGCAGCAGAAAGATGCTTGCACGGATATGGAATTGGATGATTAGATTGCTTCAAATTTCAAAAAGCCAAAGTCAATGACAAAATGTCTATGCCATGATGCAATGCATCAGATGCATGGAAGAACAAGTTCAACGTTAAGCGGTGAACATTTCAGGATGGCAGGATGAATGAATGGATAATAAAAATGAGATTTTCAAAAGGGAAAAATTTGTTCAAGTTATCTGAAAACATTACGCTTTGATTTTTATTCTGTTCTTACTTACAAATACATGTACAGAAGAGTTTTCAATATTCTAATAAGGGCTCCTTGTTTCATACGTACCTTTTCTAGTAATAATACAATATGTTCACTGTACATATAGTTTTTCAGATTTCGTGATAATGTATAAATACCTAATAACAATGACTTAATACTAACAATTCATCAGTATTAAAAATTGATCCTCTATTATACTGCAAATAATAGATAACAAAAACACAAAACAGTTCACAGTTTAATAATGATTAAATAGATTCATATTATAGTAATAAAATTGACAACAATCATGTTGATGTATTATTATGCGAAGTTGAGGGTGAACCAGGCTTCTCAATGTTTGATGCAATCTTATGATGATTCTTTAAATAACTAGAATTTACCTGTAGACTATTATTGTTGTAGCTATTCTATTACGCATTTGTTGTAACTAATTTGTTTTCAACAATGAAGATCATTGATAATAAGTTATATAAAAGTGCACTGCTCAAGAATTCACAATCGACAATATATCTTCTGTGGGAGGAGGAGCTTTATAGTACTGTACGTCCCTTAAGTAAATGTTACCAATTATTATTATTCAAAATTACAATATTTTACAAAAGAGTTATACACATACCATGTTTTAAGTATAATCTTAGACTTATCCTCTTATCCTAAAAATTCGCGGAACACAATAAACATGAAAAACAACAATAACAATTATAATATGTAATATTTATGTCACATATTTTCATCGGTCAAGTTTAACTGTAAAAATGTAGTTGTCGTGATGAATGAAATTTTAGTATTATATTACACCATCAAAATACAAACGATTTTCTTGTGGTACCGTTATACTTGTTTATACACAAATGGTCTATATTTATACCTTCGAGTACCACGCTAAATAAGTATTTTGTGTTTATAAGTGTCTGGAAAGAATACTTTTTTTTCATTATGCAACAATCTATTTATATCACGTTACACGAAGTCTAAAATTTATATAGATAGATCATTAAAATGTTGCTTTTTAAATCAGTTGCAATAAGCAAACAATCTCTTGTCCCCATGCTCATTGTTTTAAAAATTACTACTGCAATAGGATCTCATTTTTATCTTCAAAAATTACAAGTTATAGAGACGCATATTTTTTAAATATTTGCTTTAAAATTATGGTACATTTCCCCTTTATTGTACGTAGTTTGTTGATGATAAAAAATTATCAAAGCCTATTAACTTGTTCGTGTAGATTTTGTTTTCCAAAAGCACAGAGATTTATTCCTAACTAGATGTACTAAAGTTTAGCTAAACTTTAAAAGGTATATAACAATGATAATAATAAATGCAATATTATCCTGAGAAACTGACGCTAACTCTAAACGTCTTATACATTACGTATAATGTGTTCTCAGGTAGGCCAGTAGTTTATTTGATCAAATGCATTTCTCGATACCCATATTATTATAGCATGCATAGATAATCTTCTACTTTTCATCCATATCCCTTTCCCTCATTTTACTGACTGCTTCCTCCAGACGGCTAGAACGAGCAGAACTTCGAGTTGTCCTTCCAGACTCTCTTGTTGGTTCTTCCTTTGCTAATCGCTCTTTCTTCTTGACCATTAGTAATTGACGTTCTGCAGCAGTGAGACCCTTATGAGAATCTCCCCCGTCTCTTTCCCGCATTCGTTCTCGTTTTTCCCGTCGGGTTTCCATTTTTTGTTGTGCCATTTCTTTCTCTAACTCGCTGCTCTCTATAAGGAAAAAGTTGTTAATGAAAAGGTAACATTACTTTCTTCCCAAATCAACAAAAGTTAAGAAAAACATCCGGAAACATAATGAGAGATTTTATTATTACCTTTTAAGATTACACGTTCGGCATTTTCTCCAGGTGAATCGTCCTCAGGAAGATCATCTGCATGATTTCCCATTAGACTCTTCAAACTTTCATCGTCCGAGTCCTCCTGATGAGCAAACTGGGAAGTGAGCGGCAGCCCCATTAAGGATGGTGGAGGTTGTGAAGCTCCTTGAGATGACTGACCTTTAGCTCTTTCCCTTTGAACTGCTGCAAGACTTTCTGCAAAGTCCTTTTTCGAAACTGATGGTATATTTAGTCCGGGAAGATTAGCTAATGCAGCAGCAGCCGCAGCCGATGATGACTGTTGGCTGCTTCCAGATTTGCCTTGTGCACCACCTTTCTTGTTTCCAGACCCAGAAAGTCCGTTCACAAGTGAGCCCTGGCCCAAGTTTCCAAAGGCCGGGTTGGACATTCCTGCTCCAAACGGGAGTGAGCCAAGTCCTAATGGATTGTACATTAAACTGGGATTGGGGAACAGGAAGGGTAAAGCGTTTGAAAGCATATTTTGAGATGCCGCTGCAGCAGCCGCAGCTTGCGACTTTTTGCTCTTTTCATCTTGCTTGGAAGAAGAAGACGAGGATGTTGGTGTAGCAGCATGCGACACGTGAGGTTGATGTGAACTTTCCTTGTTGGAGTTATCCCTATCTCGGGAGGAGGACTTGTTACCACCATCTCTACCTTTTTCGTTGTTCGAGCCTGGCATTCCCGGCAAGTCTGAGCCTAGACCAAGACCGGGTAAACCAAAGCCAAATAGTGGGTTGGTAAGACCTAAGTTACTGAGATTTCCCAAAGAACTCAGATTTCCTAATGATCCTAGGTTTCCGAGAGAGCCAAGGCCGCCGAATGGCATAAAAAGCGGATTTTTGGGATCTAATGAGCCCAGTGGAAGATTAGCGAGGAGATTCGGATTCAGTCCAGAAAGACCTAATAGGGACAGATAACAATTTTAGAATTTTTGCACATTCAAAATTCACGTTCTAGGAAATTTTTAACATATTTTCTTGAACAAACCTGGAAGATTCGAAAAAGCGCCAAGGTTCGAAAATGCGCTAGCGCTGGACGTAGGAACAGTGTTCCCACTACTACTGGAAGCAGTTGTTACGGGAGGACTAGTCAGCAGTGGAGGTCTTCCAGGACCTTTCTTCTTTTCACCGGAAAGTCGCCTTTGCAAATCAGTTGGCAAGTTTCCTTTTTCTTTTACCAATTCAGCCCATTTCGGATCAACATCATACATGGGATTTTCAAGAAGCCATTGTCCTAAATGCTTCAATTGTGGCGCTTTAGGTCCGGTGATCTGAAAGGTCATATTCACAACACATTAGCAAAATAATCAGAATACTCTAGAAACTCCTTGAGCTTTGAAATCAATGAAAATTAAAAGAATCAACCAACCTTCTTTCCGCTAACGCGATGAATAACGGTTACGTTTTCTTCCCCATTCAACTTGTTCCAATCCAAAAGCAGTGGATCAATTCTTGGCCGCCTTCTTCGCCTACCGTCCATAAAGTCAGGACTAGGTGGTCTTTCAGGAGTCAAATTTGCATGTTCGGCGAGCCATTTGTTGACCTTGGCATCTTGAGAGAACAAGTCGAATTTTGGAACCGCCATTTCAGCAAGCTTGCTAAGATCGTACTTCGGGATTTCAGGAAGGTGAGAACCATGTTGTTGTTGTGAGCCACCTCCTTGTCCTCGGCCACCTTGATCTTTCTTTGCTCCAGAGGTGTTACCTGGTGCTGATGCTGCGGCAGCTAAATTTGCGCTTGCTTGAGCTAGCTTTGTCAACTCTTTGAGGTCAGTGCCTGCGTTCTTGAAAAGCGACAAAGTTGCGCTGAGGAGAGGATTGTTCAACAAGTTTTGCATGCTTTGATGAGCGTCTTTCGAGGCTGATTGAGATAAACCACTCGCAGAAGATGTTGGAGTTGCAAACAAGCTAGCCAGTGCAGATTGTGCGTTGTTGTTACTGTTGTTAGAACGCTTTTGAGAACCGGATGGGGATTGGAAGGGACTACTAGCCAGGTTAAGTCCCATGTTGTGAAGGTCTCGATCTCGCTCGCGTTCACGCTCACGTTGTTCCCTGTGGTGATCTCGAGAAGATGCTGGCGAACGCATGCTTTGGTGCAATGATTGCATAGATTGTTGGTGTTGACCCTTCGGGGAGGGTGCTGGCGGAGCAAAAACGTTCTGTCCCTTTGCAGCGGAGAGTCCCAGCACAATCTCATCAAGTTTCTTTCGTTTTTTATCTTTACCTAAAGCCAATGGCATAGATTGTTCTTGTTCTCCAGGTTCAGGTTCACCGAGCTAAAATATAGAATAAAGAAATACACTGAGTACATATTTTCTAAATTTAGCTATTAAGCAACTTAAATTTTTTTGAAGTGAAGAAAGCATAAGTACCTTTCGTTTCCTTAATTTGTCCAACATATTTTCCAACTTGGACTGCTTTTTACCACCAAACGACAGATCGAATTCTCGTTCAGGACTAGAAAGCTTCTGCAAATGGGACCGTGGTGTTTCTTTTGTGCGCCTGGAAAGTAAAGCCATAAGTGAACTTTACAAACAATTGTTATATCTCTTCATAAATATATAAGAAGAATAAATGATTGCAATTAGTAGACTTACGATGGCCCCGACAAATCCATTGGTGCTGAACTGATGCTGAGTTGGCTATGAGCATCTCCTCCTCTTCCGCGTTTCTGCTTAGAATGGTCTGGTGACGCTGACGGAAGCGAAACAGGAGTTACTGTCACATTGTTAAGAGCTGGAGATGTAAGCGTAACAGGTGTAACAGTGACACTGCTCAGCGAGGACAATGCAGACATGGCAGCTGCCGCAACTGAACTAGATGTAGACGACTTTACACTAAGATCCAAAGAGGATGATTGGGATTGGGGTGTTTGCTGGGGAGAAGCAAAGTTGGGGGAACCCCGATGAGCAGGTGAATTTGACCGGCGATTTTGTTGTGTAGCACGTAAAAGAGATGGAGGGGGTGGCAGGTGCTGATGTGCTGGCGGTGGTGGTTGGAATTTTCCCGAGTTTGAAAACTTTGATAATCTTTCCTTCTGTCTCTTCTCAGGAACAGCTTCTAGTGGTGGAAGAGGTGGTAGATCCAGTTTTTCCGACATACTAGCAAGCGCGTGACTTAAGCTGCTTTGATTATTCCTATCCATCCTATCCATCCTATCCTTCCGCAATGCATTACTAAGAGCACTGCCACGAGGTGACGGACCACTTGAATGCACAGGAGGTGGTGGGGGTTGCTGCTGTGGCATACCTTTGGAACCTTGTACATTGTTGTTCAACAAGGCTTGCAGTTTTGCTCTTTCCGTTTCCACATCTATAGCGATGCGTCGTTTACGTCCCCTGCGACTTCCCGTTGTTACCACGGGTGGTGGTGGAGGTACACTAACCACAGGGGGTGGTGGTGGTAAACTGACTGGTGGAGGAGGTGGAGGAATGCTGGGTTTTGGCTTTGGTATCGACAAATGATCCTCTGAATTCATTTCGGAATTTTCAGATGCATTTGTATGAGAATCTCTTAGGGATGACAAAGGAGTATCAGAGGGCTGGCTCTGGAACTCAAAAATGTCTGTTACTCCAGCAGAGCTGAAGAATTTCGATACAGGCCATTCATTCTTCTCCACAGCATGGACAATGTGTTCTAATCTAATCTGAATAGCACGATCCCGCGGCCACCGAATTGGATTCATCTGATTAAGCAATCCGTAGCTCTCCGTATTGACTCCATCTGAGACAAGACCAGGGGTGGCCATTGGGTCAGAGTAAATAGATTTTGGTTTCAATGACGCCAAAAAGTCATCCGAGTTTACTGGGATAAGAGGCGGAATAGGTGGTGGACCTGAAGGCACTGATGTCAATGGAGGCGGCGGTGGTGGAAGTAGTGTGTCCGCCATAGAGAACTTTTGTTGGCTTCCTTTCACCTGTACTTCAACCTTGTTCATTTTCTCAGCTGGAAGTTTGATTGTGATTTTGAGCTCATCCTTCACCTCTACAAGAACTTCCTTAATGTCTGAATCGGTTGATTTTTCTGGCTCAGTAGTAATAGGCTCTTGTACTTCAATGGCCTTTTCTTTTTCTTTTTCAATTGGTTCATTGATAGGCTTCTTGTCTTCTACATCCTCTTCAATAGGTTTTGGGTCTTTAGTTTGTTTTTCAGATTCACTAACCTCCTCAACCTTGTCCTCTTTATCCTTTGAACTTTTTTCTACTTCATTAGTATCAGTTTTCTCTTCTTTTACTTGCGTAGCCGTGCAGTTCTCTTGATCATCCTTCTCCTTGTTTTCTTCTGGAACAGGTACATCGTTTGATAAGTTTACTACTTCTTCAGAACTACTGTCCTTTTTGGTCTTTTCTTCGTCCACTTCCATCGGTTCTTGCTTTATCGTAACGACTGGGGATTCTGTAGTAGGTTCAGTAGCGTTCTTATCTACTTGCATGGCATCATCCTTGTCATTTTGTTCAGGTTTCTCATCATCCGGTTTCTTCTCATCAGGTTTGGAATCTGAAGTTTCTTCAGTTTCAGTTTTACTTTGTTCCGATGGTATATCCTTAGAAGTTTCTTCTTTTTCCTGTGACAAGTCATCTGCTTTTGCCGAAGCATCAAGATCCTTTGGTTTTTTGGCATTGTCTTCTTTTGAAGTCTCCGCAGATTCTTCATTTTCCTTTTGCTTCTCAGCCTCCGCTTCCTTTAGTTTTGCCTCCTCTCGTTCTTTCTTGATGTCTTCAATTTCAATATCTAGGATATCTGGTTTCATTCGTTTCAAGGGAGGTGGCTCCATTTCCATTTTCTCCTGTTTTTCCAGTTGTATTCTCCTCTCTTCCTGCATCTGCTTGTACTTTTGTTTTTCCACGGGGTCAAGTAATGGTTCACCAGCCATGTGACGACGTAAAATCTCCCGGAACGAAAGGTCGGGATCATTTAAATAGTAAAGGTCCGTTCGACCCAACCCGTGCCTACAAAGTTTAAAATTAAATACTCTAAACACTCTGCGACTCATAATGATTTGCATTTTGAATGACATTTTCATACTAAAACAGTGCGTAATCATACCTGGCAGCTCCATACAACAGATCTTTATCGTGCTTTCCAGGAATCCACCACTCTGGCATATCTAATGATGGCTGACATAAGAGAAGTCGATCATCCAGCTTATCATTACTTAGTATCTCCTCTCGAATCTTTGTTAGTAAATCTATTCGTTCCAAAGTTCGTCTTGCCCGTTCTTCTGGCAGTGGATCAACAGGTACTTGAATCAAATCTAAACAAAATGACAAACGTTTTTTGATTTAATAAAATTTTCTCATGTAGCATGTAGTTTTATAATACTGAATACGTAGCCATTAAAGTACACTACTGCTAATGTCTAAATTGTCTAAAAACTAAATCAAAACTTACCAAATTCTATTGTTTCCAAAATGATCAACATAAAAACAAAAAGAATGATTTTGAATCAGACATGCGAGACTTTAGGAGGTGTACTCAGGAATTATAATGCAATACACTAAAAGTCAAAAAAGACAAAACGTACCTTCTTGCTCGCTTAGTTTTTTGCCAACAACACGCTTGCACATTGCATAGAATGCCCTGAAATATTCAGCGAGTGTGTCATCAAACTTCTTGTCGAGTCTTGAAATAACACGGAACTTGGACCAATCGATTTTTCCTTCCTTGTCCCTATTTGAATTCATGATAAATATAAATAAATTAAATTACAGCCAAATCTAAGAAATACGTATGCGTAATTAAATGAGCTTAAAATCATACCTTTGAACTCCAAAAGTGGAAATGGCTTTGCAAAAGTCATTTTCTTCCTTCTTGGACCACCGTCGTTGGAGCATTTCCAGCTTTTGCATTTCTCTTTCACGAACAATTTGTTCAATCTTTTCTTTTCTTTCCAACCTCTGTAATGAAAGCAAAAGTATTAGCAATTGTATTAGCAAGTGCTAACTTAATTATGTAATATAACAACAGCGTACCTTGGCCTTTTGAGCATTTTTGATTTCCTCTTTCTTGAAATTCCTCTGGAAGGAAGTAATTAACTTCCTTAGACGATTATTGAGATCAGACACGGTTGGAAATTCAAATTTTCCATTGGTGTTTTGCTGGGGTTCATGGTTTTCACCATTGGTTTGGGCAACATTTTCATCAGTACCCTCTGTCTTGATAGAAGGACCAGATTCTCCTTCGGTTGGTAAAGCCCCCTCAACTAATTCAGGTCCTGCTGTTGCTACAGGCTTTTCATTGGCAGCATCTGCAATCGGCTCTTCTGACTTCTCGATTAAGTCTCCTTCCGGTTTTTCGTTGTTATCAGTTGCCTTATCTGTTTCTGAGAGTTTTGCTTCATTTTCCTCCTTAGGAATTTCTACCGCTGCTTCAGATGTGGACCTTGATTCCACACCTTCTTCTGGTAATTTTTCCTTCTCCCTTTTGGCTTCGTTGTTTTCCGTTGTCTCTGTAGACTCAGTGACGGTTTCCGGTTCTTTACACTCTCCATCTATAGAACTTGATTTCTCTGTAGCTTCAGTATCTACTTTTTCTTCAGATGTTTTACTGTCATCATTAGACTTTGTCTCCGTTTCTTTGACAAGAGTCTCATCGACATCCATCTTTTCAATTTTTTCCGAGGCTTGACTTTCGTCTTTTTCTGTCTTGTCCTCATT
Source organism: Entomobrya proxima (assembly GCA_029691765.1). Classification (NCBI taxonomy): domain Eukaryota; kingdom Metazoa; phylum Arthropoda; class Collembola; order Entomobryomorpha; family Entomobryidae; genus Entomobrya; species Entomobrya proxima. The sequence continues at coordinate 6,588,028 of CM056170.1, forward strand.
CTCAGTGAGATTTTTATCTGCTTCTTCGGAAGTTGGCTTTTCCGTATCTTCGGCGTTAGCCTCCGTTTGACCTTCCGGTTTAGAGCTGTCATCTTTAGAAACTTCGTCGTTGGTCACTTCTTCCGAGAGGTTTTCGTCAGTTTTTGCTTCTGGATGCTCGTTACTGTTACTAGATTCATCCATTTTTGATTCTGACTCTAGCAGAGCCGCTGCTGCGGCAGCAGCTGCAGCTGCACCTTTCTTGTTCTTTGCCCCGCGACCTTTCTTTCGACCTCTTCTTTCTTTTTTCACTACCTCTTTCTTTACTGCTTCTAAATTGCTATTCTCATCATCGTCATCTCCTGCGACGGCTCTTTCAAGTTCTTCTTCATTACTACATTAAAATATAAAATTAGTAAAGTATTTGCAGAAAATAGCAGTCGATATGCAATGAACATTTAAACACTTACACTTCGGAGGAAATCTCGGCAAGTACAGCAGATCCATCAGGAGGACCACATCTACTGAGGAAACATAAACTTGGGTCTAGCCTCATCATATTATACCGTTCATAACCGTGCTTGAATGTTCCTATAAGGAGTGAAGTGTCCGCCTCTCGATCCCACCAATCCACTGGACCGTTGTCGATGAGAAGACTTGGTGGACACATCGGACATTCACTGCAGACAAAGTGGCATAAATGTGATTAGAAACGTTTGAAAAATTGACTTACTGGCTGTGCATTTTTAGAATGTAATCTACCTGGCTGGTGCACCTTCCATGATCTTTGAAGCGTATGGTCCAATGATTTCACATTTGATGTAGTACAACATTCGTATACGCAAAAGAACTCTGAAAACAAGATTTAAAATTTTCATTAGAATGCCTACTTGCTTGAGGAGACAGATATCTTAAACATTTCAAAATGTTTCATATTGGTCCACGTACTTATTAGAGTGCTTGAGTAGATGTTTCTTATACATCATATCTAAATGAGATTCTGTATCATATTTTTCGTCCTTCACCCAGTCATCAGTAATAATTTCTTCTTCCTCTTCTTCTTTAGCACGCTCCTTCTTTTTGCTTTTTCTGCCACCTCTGGAAACTGGACTTGCCAAACCTGAATGCTTTTTGCTTAGGATGCTTTCATTAACCCTTGGATTAATCAAATCCGATATAAAGCTCTTCACCTTTTCATCCCCCTTGAAGCTGTTCACACAGTGAAGAAGCTGAAGAAAAAAAAGTTTTTAAAAATGAGTCTTACACTAAATTATTAACATATTATTCTATTACTGATGTTAAGGAATTTATACTTACAATCACTCTGGCACATTCTTCAACGTTGGCTTCTGTCCAGCCCTTTCTAAACTGGCCTTGCGTCAAGATTTCAGACCAACGGCTCCAACTACAAAATCATAAATAGAAGAAATTGTAGAAATGCCCAAGCGGTCAGCCATATTATTATTACCCCATTTAACATTATTGTGTTAGTGCTTCAGAATACATGAAAATTGTCAACGCATTATGGAAGATAGTAAAATCCTCCACTTGGTATTAGCATGGCTAGTCATCATAGATTTATGATAATATTATGAGAAGTAAAAGTATCATAGATCAACATACCCAAACGTAAGAAGACCCTTTTCAATTTTGTAGCATTCACTACGAGTCCATTTTCCGTACTCAACAACTCCATCGTCAAACTGAAAGTCGTCATCCACATTGCTACGACGGCCACGACGACCTGCTTTTCCACTTCGCGTTCTCCTTCCTCCGCGAGTTCTATCACCAACATTTCCTTCCTCGTCAGAGTCTGACGAAGATTCCAAATCTGAAATATCCATCAAGCCCTCATCGTGTCCGTAGCGTTTTATCTGAGTTCGCCGTCTAGGTTCGTGAATGACTAGTTCATTCTTTTCACCCAATTCATCAACCTCAATTTCTGCTCTTCTCGCCCACTTTTTCCAAAAGTCAGGGTCATCAATGTCTATATCTTCTCTAGCCTGCGTTCCGATGAAACTGGCCTTGGAGAACGTGGAGCCTTTTTCTCCTTGTTCCAATGTAATAACTTGTGTACGTCTTGAAAGGATACAGTCAATGTCCTCCTCACAGAAGGTATCACCCGCATTGTCTTCATCCATCAAGGCACCATACGCACCCCTCTTCAGCAAGTCCTCAACCTCTTTCTTGGACAATTGCTTATTGGCTGTTGCTTCCATTGACTTTCCTCCTTGGTTGGTGTTCATAGACTGGAGAACGGCCTTGTCCAGACCCAATTTCAGGGAAGCCCGATCAAACATTTCCCTTTCGTATGTATTTCGACACACCAGACGATAAATTTTTACCATTTTGGCTTGTCCAATACGATGACATCTAGCTTGGGCCTAAGTAAAAAACAATACGTAAGTAAACTTTTAAAAATCTGTACAAATCTATGTATAAAATAAAATAGAAAGCGCCGCTTGCCAATATTGTTAATTAAAGCACTGGCAAATGGACATAATTAAGAATCGAAGATTGGTCCAAACGCAAGGTTAAATTTAACAAATGGACATCATATTCGTAATCTTGGTCAAAAATGGAACTATAATCATGTGTCGCACAGCATAGATCCATTAAATTAGCGGATTTGAAAATTAAGGCCCTGATTTAAGGACCTTACAATCCGAATTTTGACAAACAGACTGTGGATTCATAATCCTGGTCAAAAATGGACCTAAAATCATGTGCCGCATGATATAGGTCCTTGTAAAAATGTTTGACCGTTGGTGACCTCTGACCTTTGGAGTTGACCTATTGACCTGAAATTCAATAGGGTTCTGTCCGAGGTCCACCAGAGTCTGTATACCAAGTTTGGTGGAAATCGGACCAACCATCTCTGAGGAAATCGCATTAGGATCGGGAAATTATTAAGTAAAGTGAATTTTAACCGTCGTTTAACCGCCATTTTACTAATATTATTAGGAATCGACAGATTCCTTCTAATTTCCTGATCCGGCCGTCCGGACGTCCGTGTTAACGCGTTTTTCTCCGAAACGGCTAATCCGATGTCCACCAAATTTGGTATACAGACTCTAGTGGACCTCGGACAGAACCCTATTGAATATTATGTCAATAGGTCAACTCCAAAGGTCAGAGGTCACCAACGGTTCAACATTTTAACATAGGACTAATATCATGTGGCACATGATTTTAGATCCATTTTTGACCAGGATAACGAATCCACAGTTGGTTTGTTAAAATTCGGATTGTAAGGTCCAGAAATCAGGTCCTTAATTGTTAAATATGTCAATTTAGTGAACCTATGCTGTGCGACACATGATTTTAGGTCCATTTTTTACCAGAATTACAAATATGATGTCCATTTGTTAAAATTTAACTATTTAGGCCCTGATTTGGGCCCTTATTTGTTAAATATTCCAAATTAATGGACATATCATGTGTGACACATGATTTTATATCCATTTTTGACCAGGATTACAAATATGATGTCCATTTGTTAAAATTTAACTATTTAGGCCCTGATTTGGGTCCTTATTTGTTAAATATTCCAAATTAATGGACATATCATGTGTGACACATGATTATAGGTCCGTTTTTGACCAAGATTACAAATATGATGTCCGTTTGTTAAAATTTAACTATTTAGGCCCTGATTTGGGCCCTTATTTGTTAAATTTTCCAAACTAATGGATATATCATGTGTGACACATGATTTTAGGTTTACCGTCGTTTAACCGTCGTTTAACCGTCGGTTAACCGCCGTTTAACCGCCGTTTAACCGTCGTTTTACCGCCGTTTAACCGCATTTAACCGTCATTTAACCGTCGTTTAACCGCATTTAACCGTCGTTTAACCGTCATTTAACCGTCTTTTAACCGTCGTTTAACCGTCGGTTAACCGCCGTTTAACCGTCGTTTAACCGCCGTTTAACCGTCGTTTTACCGCCGTTTAACCGTCGTTTAACCGTCATTTAACCGTCGTTTAACCGTCATTTAACCGTCGTTTAACCGTCATTTAACCGTCTTTTAACCGTCGTTTAACCGTCGTTTAACCGTCTTTTAACCGTCGTTCAACCGCCAACTCACCTGTAGGTCGTTTTGAGGGTTCCAATCAGAGTCGTAGATGATGACAGTGTCTGCGGCAGTGAGATTGATTCCAAGACCTCCAGCTTTTGTACACAGCAGAAATACGAATCTGTCCGAGTCGGGCTTGCTGTACCTGCATTATCAAACAAAGAAACATATTAAATTTTATATTAAGCAGGATGCAAAAAAGAGACTCGATGAAAATTTCTCTAAGTCAAATGTATGGAAGTGTATTGATGAAGTTGTTAGCATTAAGAAAAGCAAGGAAAATAAAACTTTAGTAAAGTTGTAAAAGTACGCCCAGCGACAAATTATTGACGCCAATTTTGGTGAAAAATGAATTCCCCGCCCTTCAATTGGTCTACATACCAACTTTGAGCTCAATCCGAGCAAAACTGTAAAAACTATCCCCGGGGGATGAACCCTTCCCCCAGGGGTAATTGGTTAACTTTGCTGCATTCCCCACCCTTCAATTAGTCTACATACCAAGTTTCAGCTCAATCCGAGCAAAACTGTAAAAACTACCCCTGGGGGATGAACCCTTCCCCCCAGGGGAAATTGATTAACTTTGCTGAATTTCCCACCCTTCAATTAGTCTACATACCGAATTTGAGCTCAATCCGAGCAAAACTGTAAAAAACTACCCCTGGGGGATGAGCCCTACCCCCCAGGGGTATTTGGTTAATTTTGCTGAATTTCCCACCCTTCAATTAGTCTGCATACCGAATTTGAGCTCAATCCGAGCAAAACTGTATAAAACTACCCCTGGGGGATGAGCCCTACCCCCCAGGGGTATTTGGTTAATTTTGCTGAATTTCCCATCCCTCAATTAGTCTGCATACCGAATTTGAGCTCAATCCGAGCAAAACTGTATAAAACTACCCCTGGGGGATGAGCCCTACCCCCCAGGGGTATTTGGTTAATTTTGCTGAATTTCCCATCCCTCAATTAGTCTACATACTAAGATTCAGCTTAATTCGTCAAAAAATAGCAGTACTATAGCAGATCAATTTTTCGGACGGACGGGACAGGAAGGGACAGGACGGGACACTCAAACAATCTCATATACGCTGGGCGTAAATAAACCGATTAAATGATCATTTCAAATACGTAGCTGAGCCAAGTGGATGTCTGACTGTCTGATTCTCTGACTCCTCCCACCCTATTACCCCAGGGAGATGACAAATCAGGCTCAAAATCAAAAGGATCATTTTCCATGACCCAATGAATCACTGTACCAAATTTGGTGTGATTCTGACAAGTATTATGGTCCGAGGGGTTATCTCCCCCTATTACCCCAGGGGGATGACCAATCAGGCTCAAAATCAATAGGGCCGTGTCGCATGACCCAATGAATCACTGTACCAAATTTGGTGTGATTCTGATTAATTTTATCGTCAGGGGGGTTACCTCCCCCTACTACCCCAGGGGGATGACCAATCTGACTCAAGGTCCACAGGGCTCTTTGCTATGGCCCAATGAATCACTGTGCCAAATTTGGTGTGATTCTGATAAAGCATATGGTCAGGAGGGTTATCTCCCCCTATTACCCCAGGGGGATGACCGATCAGGTTCAAAATCAATAGGGTTCCTCCTGATGACCCAATGAATCACTGTACTAAGTTTGGTGTGATTCTGACAAACCGTCTGGCCTGTATCGTGATGACACACACACAGACAAACATGACAATCTCAATACTAGCTTCACTATGCTCAGCTATGTTAATATATGCACACAACAAGAAAGCTTTATTACGTAGCTGAGCATAGTGAAGCTAGTATTGAGATTGTCATGTTTGTCTGTCTGTGTGTCTGTGTGTCAGCACGATACAGGTCAGACGGTTTGTCAGAATGTCACCAAACTTGGTACAGTGATTCATGGGGTCGTCAGGAGGAACCCTATTGATTTTGAGCCTGATCGGTCATCCCCTTGGGGTAATAGGGGGAGGTAATCCCCTTGACCATATGCTTTGTCAGAATCACACCAAACTTGGTACAATGGTTTATTGGGTCATCAGAAAGAACCCTATGGATTTTGAACCTGATTGGTCATCCCCTTGGGGTAATAGGGGGAGGTAACCCCCCTGACCTTAAAATTAGTCAGAATCACACCAAATTTAGTACAGTGATTCATTGGGCCCTGAGAAATAGCCCTATTGATTTTGAGCCTGATTTGTCATCCCCCTGGGGTAATAGGGGGAGGTAACCCCTCGGACCATAAAACTCGGTTAGAATCGCACCAAATTTGGTAAATTGATTCATTGGGTCATGAGAAATAATCCTATTAACTTTTAACCTGACTTCTCAGTCCCCTGGGGTAGTATGGTGAATGGAGTCAGAGAATCAGACAGACAGACATGCAATCGGCTCAGCTACGTATTTCAAATGATCATTAAATCGGTTTATTCCTTTACCAACAAAACCTGAAAATCTCATTGTTGACCCTGAGCTTTCTTTTGAACTCAAACTAATTACTGCAAACGACATCATGAATGCTTGGAACAGTATAAAACAACATGAATCAAAAACAGAAGACCCTTTAGGCTGGTGGAATAAAATTGTTAATATAGCACTCGAATCGATTGATTTTCTGTATGGAATGGTAAAACTCTTTAATAACCTTATTAAAGAAGGTGAGATACCAGACTTTCTCAAAATAGCCAAAGTAATTCCTATACCTAAAGTAAAAAGTGCAACTCAGCCCAAGGACACACGACCCATATCCTAATGTAATATGGACGACACAATTTGTGATTTATCTTGTATTGACGACGTCATAAATGCGTGTATAACAGAATAAAATAAAAGCACGAATTAGTTTATGGAGTGTTAAGAGGTAGGCTAAGGTTATTCAAAGTTAACACAGTGCAGAGTAGTCTGACTGGGCTAAAACCCTTAATGGCGAATGCGGGTTTGGGAAATGCACTAGTGGGTTACCGAGAAGCCGAAGTTTGCCTTCTTTTCACTCTTAGACTTAACGTGCTTTGCTTAAACATATCTGCTTATATTACTTCAATAATTTGTTAAATCTACAAAACTAAGCATATTGATAAAGACGAAATATATGTAAACTATTATAAGTTAAACAAATAATCTGTATAACAAATGGTATATTTCTTCACTCTTAAATGGCAAATGATTGTCAACATGATGTAATTTACCTCTCGAGGAAATCATGGACAATAAATGCAATATTATTATTACCTATCAATAGCGGCTTGTCGAAGGGGTCCTCGGATTCGCCCATCAATTCGCTCATAAGGATACTTCCTGTATATGAGGTAATCTTCCAAGATGTCCAAGCATTTTACCATTTGACTAAATATAAGTACTCGATGTCCATTCGCTTTTAGTTTAGGCAGCAGCTTATCAATAAGAACCATTTTTCCCGAAGAGGTTACAAGAGCTTTATAGTAGAGATCAGGGTCGCTATCCGGTACATTATTCGAAAGTCGGTAGTCCAACTGAATTTGTTCCTCAGCACCTAATTAAGTAAAATAAAAGTTTGATTAGAGTACAGTTGACAGGAATTTTTGCTGTAGTAAAAACGGAGGAATAAATTTGAGCTTCTTACCATTTAATAGATAGGGATGAATACAACATTTTCGCAACTCCATCATGGTATTCATAAGATTTGGTATGTTAGCGGAATTGGTCCCTTTACTCAGGAATGAGAAATTCTTTTCCAGAATGGCTCTGTAGTACTTTTTCTGCATGTTTGTTAACTCAACTTCAATAATGGTCTCTTCTTTCGGGGCAATTGATTTTTCCACGTCTTCCTTCAATCTTCGAAGCATCATGGGCTTTAGAAGGGCTTGAAGCTTTTGAACCTGACTCTCACTCTTCAATTCGCCAAATTCTTTGGCAAAATTTTCATCCGAATTGAACTGGGACGGTTCAAGGAAATTGAGTAGAGAGTACAGTTCATTAATGTTGTTCTGGAGTGGAGTTCCACTGAGCAGCACACGATGTTCCAGGTTGAGCATCCTAAGTCCCTCAAGCAATTTACAGTTCTTGTTTTTCAGTCGATGAGCCTCGTCAATGATACAGAGCCTCCAAGGAAAGTCCCTGAGTTCCATCACGTCTGTGAGTACAATTTCGAATGTGGTAATAAGCACATTGAATTTATACACGTCCTTGATGTTCATTTGGGGATTATCTGGATGTCTGTAGAACATTTCATACTCCTGGATCATATTTCGACTGGCGACGGAGCCGTGGTAGACAACCACATTAAGATCTGTCCACGTTTCAAACTCTCGCTGCCAATTAGGTACTGTTGATAGGGGGGCTAGAATAAGAAATGGACCTCGAATACCATACCGATGTACAGATTCTACAAATGTCAGGGATTGAATCGTTTTTCCCAAACCCATCTCATCCGCAAGAATACAATTCCTGCCGTTATACCAGGAAAATGAGAGCCAGTTCAACCCTTCCAACTGGTAAGGTCTCAGTGTGTTGTTGTTATTGTAAACAGGACTTTTGTCTAGTTTCACCCAGTCTTGCGCTTTGGGTCGTTTCTTTTGTTTCCACTGATCTTTAGGAGGTGGTTTGTTAAATTTGAAATAATTGGCCACTTTTTCAGTGTCAATATCATCTTCAAGCTCCCATGTTGACTCTTCGTAAGGCAGAGACTTCCATTTCACAAGATAATTTTTTGTAGTCTTCCCAGTACCTGGATCAAAGACTTCACTGACATCAAGGATACGATCAACTTCCACATAGTCAGGGTTAAAGGGCTCCTCTTCAAGGAATTCGAAAATGTTGGAATTCTGATTCATTTTTTGTTTGAAACGCTTGATTTTTCCAGACACTCTCTTGTCCCCTTTGAGAAGTTCCTCTTCCGTCTTCCATTCACAGTGCAGGTATGAAAAGCTTTTGTACTTGACATAAAATTCCTCCACCTCTACAATTTGAGGTTCCCGTTTCTTCTTCTCTTTTTTGGGTTTCTCCTCCGTTTTGTCTTTGTTTTCCTCTGACTTTTCCTCAGTGGTCGTTTCAGACTTTTTATCTCCATTGTCGGCAGATTTATTCTCTTCTGACACCTCTTCGGAACTTTTAGCCTTCTCTTGGTCTTCCTTTTGGTCGTCTACTTTCGTTTCCTGAGCTTGGTCGGAATCTTTTTTATCACACGAATCTGTTGCGGTAGCTTCCTCAGATTTTTCATCTTTCGTTTTTGAGGACTCACAATCTTCCCCGTTTTCTTGAGCCTTTTCAACCGTGACTTCAGACTTATCTTGTGTTTCATTTTCAGCAGCGGTAGTTACTTTCCCGTCTACTTCCTTTTCGTTCGTATTATTATTGCTGATGCTAGATTCATCACCGACCTTGGATTCGTCAGTGGTTACAGTTACGTCCTTTTCCGTGGGCGTCTCTGTTGCAGTAATATCCTTGGATTCAGTAGACTCTTCTTTACTTTCTGACTTTTCTATACTTTCGTCATCTTTTGAAGGTTCTTCAGTCTTCACCGAAGCATCTTCTGACGAAGGTTCTACCTTGGCGGTTTCTTCCGAGGAAGTCTCCACCTTTATACTAGAGTCGCTTTCGGTTACTTCCTTTGTACTTTCAGGCTTCTCTTTGCATTCGTCTTCGGGCTTCTTTTCTTCTTCCTCCTCATCTTCGGAAGAAGAATCCTGAATGATCTCACGTTTCCCCATTCGCATTGAAAGAATGTGTTGCACAATCATGGTATCCTCTTCCGCAGGATTAACAAACACAAAATTGGGTTTGCTCATGTTTGCGTTTTCAGGAATTGGAGTTTCATGCGTTTCCTGCTTCTTCTTCCCCTTTTTGGTTGGGGTTGGGACAGGAGGAGGAGGTGGTGGTTCAGGTAGAGCTGGAGGAGCTTCATTTAATGGAACATCTCCAGGTGGAAGATCTACTGTTACTGCAGCGGAAGCTGCTTCCGCAGCGGATTCGGATATTACAGCCTCTAATGACTTAAGCGCCTTGGGGTCTGGCATCAGCAGCTCTTCGTCCGACAGAGCCAGGTCGATATCGTCAATGTACTTCTTACGACCTGTGTGTCTGGCGGATCTTCTCTTCTACAAATTGACAAAATTTGGTCATGTAACGTAACGATAAAGATAACAGTCATCCATTCATTCAAATAATTTGGAAGTTTTCATACCATAACCACTAAAACTATAGACTGAAAAATGAATTCTAGCAACTTACATTAGAGTTGTCCTCTTCGGGCGGAGGTGAAGGAGGTGGCGTTGCGTCCAGATCGGATCCTTCGGAGTCGCTTCGTTTTCTTCGCTTCTTTAATTTTGCCAAAGAAATCATGGTCCTATGGGTATTGAAGAAATATGCTTGTAATGCCGTGATGAAAATAAAACCTCGAGCAATTAAATGCTTATGCAATGATTAATATAATTTATGTTTAAAACGTCAAAATGTACTTACTTGGAAGGCCTTTTCTTGCTGGAAGAGCTGGACTTCAGTTTAGGTTTCTTGGGCTTTTTTGGCTTCACAGGAGTTACTGCTTCGGCAGCGGGTACTGCTTCAGCGTCCGTGGTCTCGCTTGTTACTCCTGTGCCTTCTTGGGTGCTGGTATCACCATCCCCTCCGCCGGTGGGCACGGAGGGGCCTCCTTCAGCTGCTGTGATACCAGCAGCACCAATCCCGTTTTTTTGATCCGGATCTGGGAACTCGTCGGTTTTTGGAACTAAAGTGTCCAAGTCGTTTGTCGCTTCGCCTTGCTGAGAACTGTTTACTTCTGCTGTGTCAGTTTGCCCCTTCTTTTTTCGGGCTTTACTACTGTAAAGTAGACAAACAAACTCATGGTCAGAGACGACATTTCAAATATGGCTAATGCTTTGAATTTTAATTAAGCCTAAAATTTAATAGCTTTTAGCGGGAGTTACCTTTTCGGTGTTTTCTCTTTTGGGGGCTTGGGCTCCTTTGGCTTCTTTTCTTTCGGAGGCTTGGCTTCCCTGGGTTTTCTGCAATACAATGACAATGCATAATGAGCAATACAAAAGATTGTTTCTTCATTGATCATAATTTATGTATTTGTATTTTTAGCACAAACCTAGGCTTTTTTGGTTTCTTTTCAGGCAGCTCAGGTGGTAAATCTTGGAACTCGTATACTTCGTGCGACATCTGGCTTGGGTCCGGGGGAATCATTGGAGGTTGATCTAAATTTAGCAAGTCTTTGGATTCCTTCGCTTTTTTCCCCTTTCCTTTGCTTTCCCTGGGCTTTCTCTCCTTCTTTTTCTTTCCCTTTGTGGGAGTGTCATCTAAGTCAGTCTTTGGTAAGTCAGAGCCCGGCATTCCCTATTAAACAAATTAATGATGACAATGATAGCTTTGCCAAATGCACCTATATAGACTCCCCAGAACAAGATCTAATTCTGATGGGAGAAAAAATTTGAGAAAGTGCAACGTACCGGTGGCATCTGCATATTAGGACCTGGTCCATACATGGGCCCCTGATTTGACATTCCACCCATTGGTGGCGGTTGCATTGGCTGTAGGGGATAGGAACCTGGTGCATTCATGCCTTCCTGCTGCTGTTGTTGTTGCAAAATTCGCAGTCTTTCTTGTACATCGTTTATCTGCATAAATTTGCATAATGCATGTTTAGTATTCAAATTTAACCGTTCAATTGTCATTGATGTTGCCTGAAGGCAATTATTCATACATCTATAATACCAACCTGCATTTGAGTTTGTGGATTCATCGGAAGACTATAGAGATGTTGCAGCTGCTGCTGCAACTGATGAATTTCATAGTATCTATCAGACCCTTGTTGGGGAGCAGCACCTTGATTCGTCATTCCCTGCCCTCCCATTGGGCCCATTCCTCCCACTGGGCCGTATGGAGAAGGAGCTGGAGGCCGCATTTGTCCCATTTGATTACTCTGTCCTGGATACTGTGGGTACCCTGGGGCATTGTGATATCCACCCATATAAGACTGGGATGCACCAGATACATCAGGTCCAGGGAAACGCTGCGCGGAATACTGATGAGGTCCGGGTGGAGGCATCATTCCTCCCATGCTCGTTGGAGCAGAATTCATTCCCGTGCTATTTACATAACCTTGACTCGTCTGCACACCATGTTGCGGCGGCGGTTGCTGCTGCTGCTGTGGTCCCGATGAATAGCTGTTGATCATATTGGAAACTTGCATACTCGACTGTGACGACGATGGTGGAAGACCCATCTGTGAAGACTGACTCGAGGGAGGCGCGTTTGGCGTCATTGAGGACATTGGCGAACCTAGCGAAGTTGGTGAGGTGAAGGTTGATGACATTTGTTGTTGTTGCTGCTGCTGTGACGCTTGAGAACTGGAAGGACTCATCGAATTTAAAGCGTTTGACATGCCACTTGGAACGCTGGAATCCATTGAGGATGAGCTGCTGATTGGAACTTGTGGCTGAGAAGGCTGCGAGTCATCCATGGATGAACCAAGAGATGGTAAACCACTCGTGCCATCACTGTCAATGGCCGAGTCGTGTAACGATGAACCAGGCAATGAGAATCCTGTGTCATTGCTTTGAACTGAGTTACTCTGTGGCTGTCCCATGCTGTCAGTGGTAGACATTTCAGACGTTGCCCCCGAGGAAGCATCGTCTGTCATGGTATTTTGAAGGGAATTAATATCTGATGTTGTGTTTTGTTGTTGTTGCATCCCACCCGAGGACTGTAATTGTGAACTGGACTTGGTGTCATCGTTTCTTGACGTGATTGATGCAGGTAGTGGACACTCTGAAGAAGTGTCCATTGAAGAATTTAAGTTACCTAAGTCAAGATCCGCAGTGGGATCCTGTGAACCCCTAACGATACTATTAATTGTATTATCAATTGAATTTGAGGAGGTGTTTTGCATAGGCGACATCACACCCGATGACATGCTATAGCCACCTGGACTACCCGACATTGAAGGCGTGGGTTGTGGAGTAGAGGGATACGATGATTTTGATACAGGAGTGGGTTGCTGACTTGGTCTACCCGACGGCGTTTGCCACTGCGTTGGAGACATTGGCGTTTTTGGACCGCTTACACTAGGGGACATGGGTGTTTTTGGACCGCCCAGTGGACTCATCACACCTCCTGTCATATTAGCCATATTAGGTTTCGGCGAAGGCGAACTTTTACTAACATGAGGCATCACCATTTGTTCTAATTGCTGAAGACTACTGGGTTGCTGATTTTGTTGAGGGGGTACTACCGGCGCATGCTGAGGGGGTGGGGGTTGCTGAGGTTGTTGAGGCATAGAATTCGTTGGCTGAGGTAAAGGCTGCTGCTGCGAAGATGAAACCGGAATTGTTGGCGTTGTCGCAGCTGGCGGACGTGGGGACGGCGTAGGTTGACGGGGAGATGGAGTAGGTTGTCTCGGAGAAAGTTGCGGGAGCTGGGCATAACCAGGTCTATAATTCGCGTTTCCGTTAGGCACAGTCGAGTTGACTGCAGCAGGTGCGCTGGAGCCATATGAACTAGCGTACGACATACTATTTCCCTGTGTACCCGTCACTTGTGGGCTTCCTGTAGGATAATACTGACCATATTGGTTACCATAAGGTTGATGAGGTTGCGGTGCCGTGGGCATTGAGTAAGGTTGCTGAGTATGATGAGATGCAGTGGGGTAGACGCTAGAAGGTGTTCCACTAGGCCCAGTAGCCATACGATTTAAACCGGCGGAATTATGGTGGTAATCAGGGTACTGATTAGAAGCGTTAGGGTACATATTTTGAGTATATTGCGACTGCTGCTGATTTAATACGGGGGTTTGCGGCCTTGTCATATATGGAATGTTATGTTGTGTCGGTTGCTGCGAGTTTACCGCACCAGCCGAGGAGGGGTTACTTTGTTGCTGTTGTTGGCTAAGAGAATTCTGCTGATTCGGCATGGGTTGCGGGGGTCGAGGAAGATTTGAGGGATAAGCGTGAGGAGGTCTATACGTTGCTGCCGCATTTGCGGGGTAGTGATGGGGTAAACTAGCGCCGTACGGTTGCTGCTCATTCCACCGCTGCAGTTGTTGTACATACATGGGGTCCTGTGAAGGCGCCCGATACGCTCCGTACTGTTGCTGCTGTTGTTGAGGGGGTGGAGGAGCAGCAGGACTCACCATTCTGGATGCAGCAGAAGCGTGAGGTTGTGGGGGAGGGGCAGCCGGTCTTAGCATACCGGCTTGACTTTGTACCGAATAGTCTTGATAATGAATACTGGGAGTGGCAGCTGACTGATGGTATGGAGGATAACCAGCCATTGGTCTGGATGCTCCAGGTGCAGTACCGTACGCCCCAAGTGTAGGCTGCTGTTGCTGTTGAACTGTGGACGGATTGTAAGCGCCATACTGGGACGTAAAGTCAGGGTAACCCCCGGGAGTGAGTTTGGACGTCGCAGGGGTCATTCCTTGACCCATGGGGGCATACTGCGACGCCTGATTATTGAATCCCTGCATCATGTTGTCGGTGGCACCGGGACGTGGCTGTTGCTGTTGATTGCCTCCAGCTCCGAAGCCGTCCGTGCTGCCTAAGCCAACCAAACCATCTAGCATTCCACTACCCAGGTCATCTCCGAAAACGTCGTAGTTTTCCATAACAGTCCAGGAAAACTATCTTGAAGTTAACATTTTATTTAACATTTGGAATATCCTTAAGAGTTAACGCGCGCGAGGAACGAGAATAATCAATTCTCATTTACAGTTCATCTTTATATTGAAGTAGTAGCATCATAATTTAAACAGTTTCTTGCTCTTATCCATTAGCACAGTTTTAGACTAGCTCTTGATCCAGATCATCCATTTTCAATACTATGTTGTGTTGATTTTCTCGATGAAATAATTTCCTTTAAAAACCAAAACCAATTTACCACAATTGCCATAAGAAATGTACTATAATGATTGTAATGTAATTTCAATGATATCATAAAGAGTCTTTTAAGTAAATGTACGTGTAATGGATTGCGCCTTTTTTTCTCTACACCATACATAATTTTTTCCGATTGTAAAAAAATTCTCCCATGAAAAACATTTTATGCAAAACTTTCAGTAGGTGTCAATTTGACCTGAGTTTCTAATCTGCCAATTACCTACTAATAATACAATGAAAAATATGATTATGAAGGCCTTGATAAAGATGATGATATTCAGCTCAGCTTTTACCTCCCTCTAATATGGTGAAACTGAATCACGCTTATTTTCTCTTTTTTCCGTGCCTTTCCGTTAGAGTGAAAGTTGAAAGACGCAACAGCGGAGCACTGCTTCGAATAGCTTATTCAATAGAACTATCCTCAGTTTCAGAAAGTCGCAATCGCAAACTGTTGTTTCAGATCGTCTCACTTCCCCCCATCTAGATGCATCTTGGCGAGAGAGCAGAATAGTAACAGTGTAGGTTTTGCATTCATAAAGAAATGAACGTTCTTGTAACTGCCATCACTTGAATCTTCCCTTCAACAACTGGTGTGGGTGTCCGTTTAGAGAGTCATTCCTCCGTTTTAATGGATGTTTTAGTTGTTTTCAGTGAATCCCAAGGGGAAAAGCCATACGCTTATGACTAGTTTAAACATAAACGACATGACCTTCCCCCTAGGGAAACGCTGACAATTTTTGCTGATCTTCGCAGTGGTCCAACAGGCAGACTTGATTGACGGCAGTTAATAGCAATTCACAGCAACGGTCTTACAGCGCTTTGCTCAAGCTGAGATTGAATGCACCCGACGATGTACTACAATGCACAATATGAGAACAAATCCATAGCGCTCCTAGTGCTTCTTCTTGAGAGCTTGTCAGTTGAAGAAGTGAAAGTGAATGAATCCTGACCAATACTGAAACTTGAAATGCAGAAATTCTCCCTTGGCTCATGAACTTGAGAAACCCCAGTCGGCTTTTACTGGACAAAAAATATTTGCTGTGCCCACACCTACTCGCATCGCATATATACACCTTTTTAACCATTAAAATCTTTACTGTATAATATGTTGCCAATTGTACACTACCTATTCTGACTTGCATTTCTGTTCAGACGGGATGAGGACGGTTTTGCAATGTTGCAAAACAGGTTTATATTATGTCTACTTATCCTAATCCTGGCGTTTATGTGCTGTGTGACGCTTTCTTAAGCATACGAAAAAATTGCAGTATGGTTCAGTCTCTTTTTCAATGTTGTAATATTTTCTCTTCCATTTTATGTATTATTATTGCTCCAAATAAGCATGTAGAAGGTTTTTTTTTTGTTCGTGATGATGGATAATAAAAACTTGCCTGATAGAAGAATGCCATATAGAGAATTTTTCTTTAAAAAACACTAACGACTCTTGTGCATCCACATTGTTAAATGTGAAGCAGTCTATGGTGAAATACGACAAAAAATCAGTACGGAATTTAAAATGGCTCCATCCATGTTCTTCCATAATATTTAACTAGACAGACAGAGACAGACAATGCTTGTAAAAGTTCGGCAAGCTTGTCTATGTACCTGCGTATGATTGATATTACATGAACTCAAATTTGCTCATTTTTACCAGTTTTTTTCTTCATTTTTTCAACAATATGATGCATGTACGGCCATTATGAAACAATTGAAATAAACATGATCTTCGTCTCTCTTTCTGCACACATTCATCTTGAACAAGAAGAAGGGGGATATAATATAATACCATGAATATTACATTACACACAAAAATGTAAGTATAATACTGGCATCATCGGCATCATGCAATCATCAGCATCTCATCACTACATCACAACAACAGCTACAAAAAGAGCAAGGAAAATCTCTGAATTTTGAGCACAGGCACAGAGAATGAAAAACAGTCAACTTTTACAACAGGAGGATCAGAAAAATATACATACGCCAAAATAAATGCCCGAGGGAAGAGGGGGTGACACGACAGTGCTCTACTTGCATTCACCGTATATACCAGAAAGTGAAGAAGATGCACAAACAAGCATACATTTCATCAACCCCAACTTTTTTTGTCCAGAATTCATAAAATGAAAAAAGTCGGGAGAGCAGTAACCACAACTAGTGGAGTGATGCAGAGAGAGAAGAAAAGTTAAAAAGTAAGTAGAAGTGATATGTTGTAATAATGGTACTGGTCCTCTTTGCTACAAAAACCAAGTAAAAAGTTTGTACAGACGATTCCATACAAACATCATCGTTTTTGGTACCACCACCACCGCTGCCACTACTACTTGGTGATGAAGGTGGCAGAAAAGAGAGTGAAGAGAAACAAGAAGAATATATTGGAGTAAGGGCAGTCAATGTAGTGGTGGTGTGCATATTGGCAAACACGCACACACACACACTACTACGCTACACTGTCAACTGAGCCAATCAGAGGCTGGTGAAATAAAAAAGCTTTTTCTTCTCCACAATAATAATATCCCTTCCCTTTCGTTTCGTTCTCTGCTGCTTCTGTTCTCTTCTCTCTCTCTTCTGCCTTGCTTGCAACCAACATCATGATGATCATCGTAGAAAAAGAGAATTCTAGTGAACAAAGTTAATATAGGAATAGTGGGATTCTCTGATAGTTTTCTGCTGAATGTATATTATAGAGTTTACGTACAAAATGCTGAGCTCGCTCACTCACTAAAAAGTGGTGATGTTACACAAACTTACCAAAAGTAGTAGGTTGTTGGTACCTACCTACTCACAGAGAGTACAAAGTGTTTGTCGTACACAAGAAGTAGTAGTAGTAGCAATACACATTCTTTTGTAGAAATGTATGTGTGTGGTTGTTTACGAAAAATACTCATTATCGTTGTTATACACATTTTTGTACATTCTTATAATAAAACATGCATTATTTTATATTCACATAAAATAATAAAAAACTCGATATAATAGGAAAGAAAAGGAGCAAAGAAGGAGAAGACGTTACGCTTTGGAATATGTTAGTATACATATTTGCTATTATTATCCTTTTTGTTTAAATGACATTGCTGAGAAAAGTCTGAGGAATGAGATGACGAGCTCTCAACAAAGTATGAATGTACTTTCGTTGCATCAACTAAACAATGCGAAACAATGTTTTATGTTTTGTCTATATGAATATTGCATAGGCATATACTTTTTTATGCTAGAACCTCGCTATGCCATTGTTGAAAACATTTTGTGCAAAGTAGATGCATTATAATCAATAATGTAGATGTACAATATCAGAAAAATGTGTGTAAAATCGTAAATAAATATTATGAGAATACGCACAAATAGCATTCGTTTCATGCTTTATATGAAAGAGTAAGTTTCAAAAGTGAGCTCTTAACTTGTACTAGTTCACTTTACTCCTTTTAAAAGCTTCATACACACGACGTACGAAATGCAATAATGGTATGGTTTTCTAGCTTTGTAGTTTTTGTAGTAGCCATCATCAACACGCTAAAATACCAAGAAGAGACGAAGGGGAAAGAAAAAAGAATACCCGGTTCAATGTGATATAATGGAATGAGCCGAATGAACGAACGAAAGGAAGCTTCATGCAGGTTGATTTGTCTGTTACGTTTGCGTTATGTGAGCGTGATATTAGGTATTACATGAGAACCAACAGCAACATACGATATACTTGATAGTAAGTATGCCCTTTTTACCGTGTCTCTCTATCTATTCGTCTTACTCTGCCTGCTAACAGCACCTCCACCACCACCACTCCACTGCTAGTTTGACTTTGTGAAAGAGGGAAGATGGCATGGACTATAGACTATAAAATGAGATTTACTTTGGTAGTTGAAGTGTATCCATGAAATACATATATACATAATTTCCACTACCAGCTAGGTGGTATTGTGGTGGTGTATACGTACGTACATTCATCCCTAGGTAATTTATGCCACCACCGAGCCAAAAAGTATTTTTTCATTACAAGTACTACTCTTCTTTATATTATTCCTTAGATCATCCAATACATACACATGCAACATACATACAACATGGTTTTACGAAGGTACGGACGGGTAAGTCGGTTTTCCGATTTCAGACAGATCAAAGGGAGAGAAAAAACGGAAAGTAAAATCGCTACCATTCTCAAATCATTCTGAAGATTTTTTCGGCTCACGTTAATGGTTAATGATTTATAAAACTTAATAAGAGATTAATTAACTGTTTTAAATTAAGACATTTCTTTATGTAGACCTTTTCTAAGATGTCATTTAAAATGTAAATACCTATATGGGTATTCTATCCATTAATTCACATGATTTGATTAGCCTGAATCAAATTTACCAAAACCCACAAAGCTTTTTTTGTAAAAGATAATATAGACCATTCAAAACAGACCTCATTTTGGAAAGCAATAAAACAAGCAACAGAAACAAGTAAAAACAAATTGCTATCTCCAATTACAACGTAATGTAAATTCTAACCGCTAAACTGTAAATTTTTCCCAGTTGTTCTAAAATGCAAAAAAATTCATGTTGTTCTAAATGCATACATTTGACATTATTTGATTGGAACAAAGTGCACGTCAATGAAACACCAGTCCATATCAAGTGCTTGTAATACTGAAGGAAAAAGATTTGAATCGGAAGGTCAGAAAAAGAAAGTTTAAATTTCATTTCTAAAATGAAGTGTCATATCAAGCATTTAAGTTGGTACAAAAGAGACATTAGAACATGAAAGTATTTATTTAGCACATCACGTTGGAATTCGGATTCTACTCTAAACCCCTTGCACGTAAACCAAATGACTTTTCCGGAAATCTACTACCGACAATGAATGAGCAATAGAGACAAGAGAACTGCTTGGAATACAGGATAAGAAAGATTCGGTTTCGGTTTAAGCAAAAACTTTGCCTTAGTCAATGAAATGAAAATGGTACATAAGTGCCATTTTATTGATAATCCTTCGTATCACGAAATATCGGCAGTCGATGTAGCGATATTTATATGAACATGTTCAAATATACGAACTGGAAACAGTATAGTTTTCACTGTCAGTTACATGTTTCACCTATTGTGTGTATTAACCTAATTTTATTGATTACTATTGTGAAAAACGGTTGATAATGCTTCTGTTTATTGGTGCACCTTTTTTTACTCCTAAACTAAAACTAAAGAACTAAAATTTTGCAAGTTTGCTATCAACTTCAGAGCATTGAGCTGAACAATACATCATGTTAGACCTTCATTTCTGTGCAAAATGTTATATATACAATATGATTAAAACTCGCTTCTAAATTTATTGTTGACTCATATATATATACATTGTGTCTGAACCAAATTGGCCGTGCTAATTAGGAATTGTCACAAGTAAAGGCTAATGAAATGAATGGAATCATTAAAAGTTATGAATGGATAGTTTTTACACTATTTTTCGTTTAGCCAAAAGCAAAACAACTTACTTTTGCGCATTTCAGAATATTTTATTTTGTAGTTTATATCGTATCTGACATGTGTATCATACCTGCAAAGTTTTAGCAGTAAACGAAAAGTAAATCTGCTTTTATAATTACGATTTTTAGTTTTTGTTCCTAATCCTGCAGAATTACCATGTTTAGGATATAGTTAAATCAAAAAGTTATAATGTATTCATTAGGTAAGCAAAATAAGAAAATAAGAAACTCTACCTATTTAAATGCCGGCATTATCACAAGATTTGCATCATAATGTACGTATGCATACATATGTATAGCGTTCAATTGAATTATGTAATGATTTCCAGATTTAAACTCTTGTCTGTCAACATGAAAGCCCCGTGTTGATTTTCATGATGTATTTTACAAACTGCAAATAGTGCAATTCTGTGGTACACATTTTCCTACAAACGAAAATTCACTCTAAAAATTGCTACAGTTTTTATGACTGTGCTCTTTTTCAACAACTGGCTTCCAAAAATGTTGTATGCATTCCATGTTTACGCATATATGCACTAAAATTGTAACTGTCAATCTGTCATTCTGGGAATATTTTACCTGTACATAGGCATTATGCAAATTCTGCAAAGTGCAAAATGAAACAACTTTACAATATTGAATTGAACATGACACAGAATGGTGTGCCTACATGTACATACACTGAACGCATGTTTTCATAAAATCTATCAATCATCAAATTTGTATCTATTATTTATTTGGGTGACTTTCTTTTTACACCTGGTAAAATGCCTGTTGAACATTTCACACAACTGCCAACTGTTCAGCAATTTCTATTTTAAATGAAATCGATAGAACGTCATTTACGTTTCCAACAATTTGACTATCTGGCCAACACAAATGAAAACACAAAATTACTCAAATTAGCATGCTAATGAATCTTTGTCAAATGGTTTAATTGAACAGGGCACGAATCACAAAAGTATATCGGCTTACACAAAATCATAAAACGAAATAGTGCGTATTATTAAGCTGTTTTGCTTTTCAGTAGAGTAAAGCAAGTCAATAATATTATCGGTCAAAGGTTGTTATCATCATCATTGTGAGTCACAATTTGTGACACGCTTATAATGCTTTACAAAACGTTTATCAAGAGAACAAGTGTTGTTGACAAGTTTAAAGCTACACCGCACTCCAAATTTCTAAGAAAAGAGAAAGATACTGTTTCAGCTAAACTGCCTGCGAGCTCGAGTTTGCATTTGTCAATTTTATGTCGCGCTTGGCATTCTTCATTTTTATCATCCATCATTATCATCACTAGTAGTATCAGTATGCAAAAATGCAAACATTCAATCAGCCGACGAGACAAATGTCCCCAATAGGCACTGTTATACATGCATTGCCGTTTGATGCAAGATGCAATTATCTCTTATCTAAATTACTACTAATAAAAGTAAATGTATTATTCAGCAAAATAACATTAACACGTATTTAGGACGCATCCATTACACTGTAACATTTACATTTACACAAATTAAAACCTTATATGAATATGCTTTCTTTTTGTACTGCATCCATGCAGGGCATAATGACTTTTTATTAGCTAATAAAATCTCAAAATCGAAGGGTTGCTTACCTGGTATATTTTATCCAAAAATATAAATCCACTCCAATAGTTATTTTAAATCCTGTGTATTACTGTCATGTTGATATTATTCAATTTTTAACGAGTGAACAGGGAACCACACATGTGTAAATTGTAAAACTACTAGTTTCGTCTTAGGTTCTTCCTAGTACATATACGTTACAGCAATAAAAATTGATCATTTTTCTCAAAATATTTTCCTTCTTTTATCTAGATTATTATATAATATTACGTTTTCAATATCAAATAACTTCTACTTTATACTTTAATCATACAAAAATCGAAATAGAGAACACCACGTTTCACATTATTTTCACAACAAGAGTGCGTCTTTTCCGTAACAGTAGAGTAGAAGTAGCAGTGTGTATGTGTGTAGAGTGTGTACTATCAAACTCCGTTGCAATTATGTTAATAGCCAGAGACGATTTCAAAAAATGTGCATAGAAATTTTTTCTGCTCCTTATTTCATGTAATCGGCTACTCACTACTTCCCTTTCATTAGTAGTTCTCTTTCGCGAGTCTTCTTTAGAAAAGTGCGAGAATATCTTGTTGTATGTGCCTACTACCTACAAAAAGCTTCTTCCTAGGCAGTAGTAAAAGTGTGTGAGCTAGGCCTTACAACGACGAATCTTTTCTGATCTTCTTTTCTGAAGATGGAAAACGAAGCATCCACACATCTACATAAGTTCCACACCAGGAGCAGCACGACGACCAAGACGTCTCCTTCCCTTCGTCGCCTGCTTCTCGTCGTCCTCCTCTTCTTCTTCTCCGTCTTCTAAGTAGCAGTGGAAAGGTAGAAACTCTCTGCCTGCCTTTCTTCGGCAGTCGGAGTAGTAGTAGGGGCAAGAAGAAGGTAACCAGAAGAACAAGTCCGTTTCTTCTCCTGCTCCTGGCTTTTTTGGCAGGCTTTGCCTACTACTATCCTCCTCGATGTTCTTGCTCGCACAACAAATTCTACAAGACGAAATGGATGCAAAAGTGGTAGTAGTAGTTTTAGTGGTGGCAGCAGTTCTTCTATCACCAGCACTAACAACCAGCAGCAGCACAGGCTCATCCTTTCCCATGATGACTGTACCGATGAGGGAGATGCACGAAATGATGCTGCTGCTGCTCCTTCTTCTGATGAGACATTATTTTATCGATTCCCCTTTTCAAGTCTTCTCTTCTATCCACTTCTCGTCGCTCGCCAACAAACACACATACACTCTCACAGTCTCTTCTTTTTCACACACAAGCCAGAGAGGAGAACTCACTCACGAAACGAAACCGAACAACGAAAAAAAGCAAAAAAGGATGCTTTAATAGTTTTTCATAGTGTAAGTTGTAATGGCAAAGCTCAGAGAAGAGAGCTTCTCTCTCTCCGCTTGGGCTTCATCGTCGTAGTCGTCATCATCATCATCATCCTGATATCATGCTATTATACAATGGAAAAAAGAAAAACTTTTTTATTTCGCCTGAGAGCTTCGCTTCTCTTTTTTACTAAACACACTCTCGCACTCCGAGACTTCACTATTGCTTGTTTCGCTTGCTCACGGCACAGCGAGAGCAAAGCTCTCTTTTCTCTCCGTCTATTTTCCCGTTCCCGTTCTCCGCTATTCACTTACAACACCACCAACAACTCTACACAGAGTACAGAGAAATATTAGAGTTGCTGTGTGCCTTCTTCTTCATCCCCGATTTATATTCCTTCCCGAGAGTGTTAGATTTTTTGGTGAAATAGGAATAAACCAGTATGGCTACACTAATGGTGGTGGTGCTTAAAACTTGTACTGCGCTCTCATTCTACTAGGGAGCGATTAGATTCAGTCAAGATATTATTATTGTTTTTCGTGGCTTTACTCTTCAAAACTCACAACAGTTTAGATCTGTTCATTAATTAAAAGTAGTAATGCTGGTAGTTGCAATATTATTTACAAAATAGTCACCTAATGATGCAAATATATACAAAAACAGAGAATATCACTGTCACGGCCACCGTTTGATGATGACGAGTAATGATTATACATGATAAAAGCGGAGTAGTAGCGTAAAAGAGAGATGACCGATTATACCGACTCGTTGCCGTTCCTTCTTGCGTTCATTTAACTGCGGCGGATCTGAAGCAGGATTAGCAGTGCAAAAGAATGACTGACTGTTTTTCGGGATCTGTCTACCTCCTTGAAATGCTATTGAACTTATCTGTTATCATGAAGTGGTGACCCCAAAGTCTCTCCTTTAAGGGTACCAGTATTAAATGGACGATGTCAAGGCAGAGATGTAACAGACAGGAGTTGACACGAGCGGAGAAGGAACAACACTAGACATTAGTCTGTAGATTCTACCTTTACAGTGTTCTATGCATTCTGTACAGTAATCATGTTGAAAATGTAAAAAGCACTGGTTATATCCGTGCCGTGCGTACTCATAAGTATGTATACATAGTTGTATGTAGTTCCTTCATTCTCTAAACTCCTCTGCTATACGGCTGTAATTCTCTCACAGTGACAATGACCACCCAAAACCTTCCTCATATAATAGTATAAATGTAGAATATCTCAGAGTATGATTGTTGTACTCGACACTGTATAATAATAATAATGACTGAGTATATCATATAAATAATATGAATGTACCTACAATTTTTGTCCATCGTATTCGTAAGTGCAACTTTAGAATGTTATAGATAGATACATTAGCATGCAAAAGTATAGAAAGTTGGATGCTCGATGCTCGGTTCCCCTTACCTTTTTTAGCCGAGTGGACTGTTCCCAGGCAAAGTTATAAGCATCAAAATATGTTTGTGTGAGAGAATGAAATGAAAAAAAGAAGCGAGTCCGATACAAATACACAATGCTTACACTTTCAACATGCTAAGGTGCTCCTTTTCATTGCAAGCCGAAGCCAGCCAGCAATCTTCCCCCAACTATTTTCTTTAAATGCGATCAATAACATTATGGATCAGAGCTTGTCATTAAAACTATGTGGAAAAGTACCCCCTTGTGGTGAAGCCGTCCTGCTTGGATAACTATGTATGGAGTTCCACGGGGGATGAATACTGGTCATTGAATAGGCAGTATACCAAAAGGGTATCCCTTATGTGCCCCTCCAACAGAACGCTCAGAACAGGGAACATGAACAGACCGCACAGGGGAAATGGGTAATAGTGTTCCCCTGTGACGGCTGTCAAACAGCCAACAAGGGTTGAAACACAGACTCTCATTGGTTACTCATTTCTTGATTTAGGTTCAATGACAGACAAGGGCGACACCCTAGCCAGTAGAACGCTGCTACACAAAGCGGCTTATCCAGTTGAGAGTTTCGAGTAATTGTCGCCGCGAATGGTTGAGGTAACCCGTTTCATGATAAAAGCAGCACATGTCAATGTTTTGATGAAAATGGCTTTCTAGTAACTAAACAGTTGGAAAAATAACAACATCATCATAAGGAGAAAGAGAAAATGATCATGTTAACCAACCTAAGAACATAGTATATGCAAGAATGTGCATTTGTAAGCAGAAGAAATAACTTTGCTGAATGCAAAGCATATATGGTTAATGGTATGATTGCTCATTCAGTTTCGAAAACTTTATTATTTGCATGTTTTAGTTGGTTATCCTCGCATTATTTTCTACATCTCACTAGCTGGTGTCATGTCACGGTATGAAACCACGAGGAAAGCTGACAGTGAATCAGGGTATCCTTTCTTAGATTATGTTGTATACATGAATATAATTATTCATGAAACGCACACGGCAAGCAAAAGGAAAGTACACATTAGATAAAACTGAAACGCGTGGTGCTTTACATTATTGTGCATTACTCTTTTGAATGTAGGTGTTCATACTAGAGAAAGTTATATAACAAACGAAGCATAGTGATTTCAGTTTAACTGTAAAACTTTCTTGTTAACAGTGATCCATGCAAAACGTTATTAAGTGAGGCGTACAACGAGAAAATGTGCTGTGCAGTTATACCAAATATATTTCAAGGTCAGAACCAAATTCACTCTTTTGCCAGTAAAGCCACCAAATGGTTATCTACAACTTTCACAAATCGACTTTCACTGGCAACGCGTCTGCGCGATAAATCAATTATGTCTTTGTTTACAGCTTTCCTTTGCAACAAGGGAAAATCCACTTTGGCACAATGACAATTGCGTATTTCATAATGTTTTGTGTGCAATTAAAATTGCAACAGTTTAAAATAATTATGAGTGATTCGTGGCTAGACAAAGTCGATTAAGATGTCTGCACTCTGCACAAACTCATTGTTTTCATCTATTTCAATGTGTTCATTGCAAATACACACCACCAAAAATGAGTCACTACTTTTTGAACTTTCTCCGAGAAAAACTTGGGTAGTTCGGATGTTTGTCACTAGTTAGGCTGGAACGTACATACGTGGTACTTAGTTGGCGTGAAATTTTAGTTGATAATCAACTGTTGATTCGAAGTTGATTGATTCTTACAGTGAAAATTTCACTGTGAAAGTCAGACAGACATTATTGAACATACTTGAACCAGGCTATTAGTGATAGTAGTGTTAGGAAAAATTGAATACTAAACGTAACCCAACCCAACCCAGTTCAAAGTTGCTTTACTTTAAACCAACATTCTCATAAAATTCTTTACTTGCTTTTTGGTTCTAGTTGACATTGATCCTACAATCTGATTGTGCCTACATTACTAGTAATCTGGATTGGTCTGATGCATTAGAAATTTCGACTACCCAGTTATGTCAGGGTCCGTAACGACATTGGAAATGAAATGCCGAAAATGTCGCTTTGTCCTTCTCGAATACCCAAGCAGTATGTAAAGTAGCTACTACTACTAACTAATATGCATTACACCTACATTTAATACATTTTCTACAAGGGTGAAAGTGAAATAATACCCCGGAGGAAGATAACGGGATAATTCCATTCAAACTTCATTGTACTAACTATTTACATAACCTATAAATGTTCATTTCCAGCTCGTGTTGAATCTAGTCATGGAGCACTTGCGGATGATCAAACCATCCGACATTGTCCATCGGAAGTGTGGTACATTCCTGAGGATCATATGCCGACATGGATGACAAGCAACATAAGCAAGGGTGAATGGGTGAAGGGAAAAGTACAATGCCCTAAATGTGATGCCCGATTAGGATCTTATAACTTTGTTTCCGGAATGAAATGCTCCTGTGGACAGCAGGTAAAATCTTCTCTTCTCTTGACACTATTTATTTTAATGTGCTGAAATCTTTATTGCTGAATGAAATTTTGTATATTATCATGATTAAAATGTTGATGAAAAATGAAAATTTGAGTCCACTCTTATTCTACCATTTCAATCTGTTCACTTTCTATAAATTGCAGGTAGTTGCTCCGGTACACATTGTGAAAAGCAAAGTGGACTTTTTCATTCCTCCAGTACTAGTACCAGAGACAGGGACAACCAACAAAAGTGAACCGGTTGATGCTTGAATGAGAACGATTAAAAATTGAATCGAACTGTCACATTTTATTAAACTGTTCCAATTTTGTAAAAAGACGTTTGTTAAACAAGTTTAATATTATGTGATGTTGTACAAGAAACTTTTTTATTATGCGCAAATAAAAAGTAATTCACGGAAGCACGTCGGGTATATTAATAGAATATAATAATGCTTAGTCATTTTATTGTTGTATTTTTCTCACTGTTCACGAGCAACTGATTAACAATTTCAATACAATTTACCACATAAATAAATTGCTCTTGCTACTACGACTGATAATTCTGTTATATTATGTTTGTGAAACTGGTTGGTTAGTTAGCACTTCACGTGGAAGCAAACTTGCACTTCATAACTGGCATTATGGCTTTGTTTGTTTATAGGTACTTAAATACAAATACAGGAGAAAGAAAAAATAATTCGCTCAGTACAACTTTGGAGTAATGTTGAACATGTAAGTTATATTGTATTGTACGATAACGTTACGACAGTAAACCGTACCTGCGGAGCAATGCACTTATTTCGGAACACTATCGAGCCACAAGCCGTGCGTTACGAGACTTGAATTGACAAAAGGCAAGCTAGGCATAATATTATTGACGATATGCACGTTTTATTCTATTATAATTATCAAATACTTGTCGTAAATCCACAGTTTGGAACTTTAGTTCATTTTAATTATAACGGTGAGTCATTTAATTTGTTCATTAGTACATTTTTAAGCGCCCATTTCAGTATAGAACCAAGTACGAGTACCTATAAGTACCTACATGTAAGTTTTTTATGTGAATTGCTCATAAACTTTGCAGACAAATTAGCTGATTACATTGTGTTAATAAATAACTACCATATTATATCCTACATTAATGTTTTTATATCAGACTAACATGCTGTTAACATGAAATCAGTGAAGACTCGAAGTGTACACAGTCTCTGATTTGGCTGCATATTTGTAAGACTCTGAACCTTCGAGTTCCAGTAATACTCGAGGAGACCATTTTAAATGTAATTACCTTTGAAAAGACTGCATTATTGATCACATTATATCAAATACGTGTTAAAACCCGTTAACTACCAGCAAACAAACAATAAAATTCATACACACGTATTTTGAAATATTTAAACATGCAAAACATTATTGGATGGAGGTACATACTATGACGTCATAATATATGTAGACCAGGTTTGTAATTGACAAATAACAGTGTATATTATTTTGTTTTAGTTTAGCTTTAGCAAATTGGTTTGATGAAGGCAAAGAAACTGAAACAAATGTTACAAATCTTTAAAAAAATTAATATAGTATTTCATAATTGGTCTGGCGTAAGGTTTGTGGGGCAACTTAAGAAAAAATAAACTTTCGATAGTATGCAATCAAACTTAAATTATTTCAGTTCGTCAACTTAAAACAAGTGAAACACAATAATACAAAGTTTTTCGTTATACTGAAAACACTTGAAAAATAAAACTATTCTTTTAGTAATTAGGCCATCGCTTTCCATTGACTTAGGTTGTTGTTGGTTAAACATTTTCACTGAAAATTATTCAGTATGTGGCCAAGCACTCCTACACAATCGACGTTAGTTGCACAACACGCTATAATGGTTCTCCATGCAGCACAACCACTGATTCATTTGGACCCTTCAAGCGAGGTACTTAGTGCACGGACGCCGACTCCTATCGGTAACACAATTGCAATTTAGATTTTCGAGGTTTACGTAAATATATATTGTTAACATTTTAAGTAATGATGAGTATAATGTAGACTAAAGTTTAGGGTTAGGAATACCCATAATAACATTATCTATTAAAAGTACATAAGTATTCTGTTGTAAGTAACTAGATTATAAATACTTCAGTGCATCCATACAACAAAGTAGTACTCAGGATAATACGATAAATGCAAAATTAATACTATACACTGCACAGACTATATACTATATGGTGAAAGTATTACTTTCAAAGTAATGTTACATATCTTAACAGAAGGAACACATATTGGTTGATAATCGCCATAATCAAACCAAACTTACGCTGATCTACATATCTATTTATGATTGAAAATCTATTATAACAGTAGTAAATGCAGGTATATTTTGATACATGAAATAGGTGGCGAACAATTTTAAACATTACTTGTAACAATAATGAATTTCACACAATGGTTGATTAAATATTTACTAATAGTTCCTTTAAGAACTGCAATGATAACATGTAGTACTAGCCTTGCATAATATTTATATTGTATATATTGGTACAATTTTAAATCACAAACTACATCGGTTTCATCATGTAAGTATCCTTTAAATAGTATTGTATGATTTACCAACTCTTTGAAATGGATGAAAGCTCTCAATAAACATTTTAGGAACAAATAATATTACACGACTTGTTATACATTTATCGAATAATACAGTAAAATAAAATAAGTTAACAGTACACACTTATCGTTCATCACAAGTTTTTGTTAGCCTCAGCTAGTAAACATTCAATGTTGCACTTAATTAACCAGGCTTACATAAGGCTTGACACAGCGCACAATATCAACACCAAATATGTCATTGAATATGGACGCATTTAGCGGTAAAAGTCGTAAGATGTTCACAACGCAGTTTCGTCATTAAGCTTCTCATTTGGTCCTGCTTTCGGTTTTTTCTGGCTGCCAGATTGATTTCTTTGGATACCTTCTTGACTTGACGGTTCAGCAGGGGTTGCAACTCCACCTGTTTTCTGATCGTTGTTTGAGGGGTGATCCATGGAAAACGTTACATTCTTCCGTGAACTACTAGCGCTATGTGATGCTAGCGTTGCATGATCAAGAGATCCCTTTCTAGTTAAAGGCTTTTTGGGCACTGGATGTTCTGTGGGAATTCCTACAAATGCCTGCTGATTACTTCCCTGAGAATGTGAATTTTCTTTGATGCCATCGTCCACCTGTTTAGCAAAGCATCCCACGGATGGATGGAAATAAGCATAGTACACCACCATGCACAGGATTCCGATAAAAAATAATGCATAATCCCCAACTAGGCCAGCAATTCTAAACCATATGAACTCGGGTGAAGAAGGACCCCAAGAGAAAAACCAAGTGAAGAGAAGGACGGTGTTTTCCAAAAACAAGATGATGTAGAATGTCAAGTATTTGTAACGGGTAGGCTCATCCCTGATGTTGAAGAACGTAAAAACGTAAATGAACGCAACGACTAGATTAAATAGAGCCTCCTCACATCGATTGGAACATGCTTGATTTCCTTGTACGATCAACCACACTAGCATCAACAACCAATGGCCAATGCAGACAGGAATCTGGAAGATATGAAAAAGGTTTTGTAAGATATTTTGTTAAATATTTTGAATGTATAGAACTTTTTGCTTGTCTAGGGACTAGCAAAAATTAAATTTTTGAAATTGAATTCTCTTACGATTAGCAGTGAATCAGTTGCCGCAAAAACTGCTAGTGCAAACACTCTTGCACCTGCAAATAAAGTGAGGTTTAATATTATTCCTGAAGTCTAAATAGAGTAATTGATTATTGTTTACACTACTATGCATCTTACTTATCCCACAGAGATGCCAAGCAAACTGCATTAAAGTTCCCCTGTAGGAAATATTTGGCTTCTCTGGTTGGGAGAATCTGAGGGACCTATTGTATGCTGATAATGACCAAGCCAAACTTAGCAGCGATGATCCAACAGCAACATATTGTACTACAACGACAAATTACAAATTTTTTATGCAGAAATTGTTAAGACTGATAGTAGATTGGTGGTATATTAACTCACTGTTTTGGTTGTCGAATGGCCCCTCATTTTCATCTTCACTGAAACGATAATGATAAATCAGGATGTACAGCTGTAAGGTAACTTGTGGGGCTGACTCCATAAAGGCTTCAAACAGTCTTAACAGAGTTGAATCTGCGTCTTCGTTTATCATGTAAGTATAATACTTGAGTTGTTGCGCTTTGTCATTCCTTGATGCAGCCTTACGACTTTTCAATCCATAGACAAGAGCATCCATGTACCTTTGGAAATATGATTTAAAAAACAATGAGAAAATTATTATGATCCCACCAGTCGCTAGCTATACTTTGTTATATATAGGACTACTTGGTACTATACCTCAGAACTGGTGCGAGCTGAAGAAGCAGGAACACTATTCGAATCACCCATTTTGTGCAGGAAGGCTTTGGAATTGTCTGATTGTCCATGTCCATAACATACCATCGAAGACTAAAAGCCGTCATAGTTCCAGCAGGAATAATAACAAAAACTAACGTCAAAACGAAGTAGTCAATACGAGAATGATTATAGTAGACATAAGCAACATATATATCCATCCCAAGGTCGAATAAATACGTGCCCATCGAAAGAAGGATACAAAACATATCAAAAAAATTAAAGCGTAAGGATGGCGGAAGGGCGTCCACTTCGTCATACTGCAACCACTGAGATTCCGAACAGTTCATGTAATCCAGCAGGTCGCCTTCTGAATGCTTTTTCCTCACTTTTGCCACTGGCATGGAATCCCTAAGATCTCGTAAGCTTCCCGTAGACATCTTTACGGTTTGATGTTATACACTGGGTTCAGTAATAATAGTAAGCCTCCTCGATCCGCGATTTGAAGTAGCGTTCGTATTTCGATGAAACATTTTTAAAGTAAAGGAATCGATCTTTGGTCACTGTATTCACGATAATGAAAAAGTGGCCAATTTGTTGGACAAACACAGTTTGATTGTGTGCATTTTTTGTGCCCTGAATTACGAAAGTAAATTATTGCATTAATTCAATTTGTATTTCACTGTATTTCGTAAAACGCAAGCTTTTAAAAGCTTTTACCTTGTTTTATGAAGAATAGGTTGAATAGGAAAACGTTCCCTGAGAACGTAACCTAAAGTCAAACCTCAGATGACCAAAGTACTTTACCAATTCAGTTATCATAAAAGGCTAATAACTTCTAACAGCACTGGAAAACCGATCCATCATCACTCAGCCGTGATCGCTGCAACTTTAAAGGCCCAAATTATACACTTGATGTAACCGGTTTCTTTATTTGTCCAACGAAATACCTGTAAAGGAAGCAAAGAAGAACTTTAATCATTTTGATCATCATCCACATAAGCAGTGATAAAACCACTTACAAAAATTGTCTTAATGCATAAAGATAACTAGAGTAGTGACGACGGACTGGAGAGAACTGGAGAGAATTGTTGGAAGGACAAAGATAAAAGCAGAGGTCCGAGTGGCAGGTACAAACTGTTGTTTATGTTATGCAACATTGAACAGATGACTTGTGGGCTTGAGGAAGGAGTGTCAACATCAACACATCACCACATGATCATGTCCGTTCCATCACACGTAAACAAACAACCAATCACCCAAAAATGTATTATCTGCTGCTGCTCTGTTCCACTTCCAAAAAACAATTAAATTTCCACATTCACCTTCCCCTCAGCTTTAACAGACAATTAGCAAGGCAATTACCTATCACTCCAATCAAATTTACACAAAAGATAATGAATGGCTTTTACACGCGCGTAGTTAGCTAATTATTTACAAGTACATGACCTCCACACGCACAGCAGCATCAACAACCCTTTTTATTATACAAGCTAGTAAAAATTGCTCAGAAAATAAAAGTGTGGATGGAAATGGAAGTCAAGTCAGTCTAGAAAGTAACGGAAGGCTATTATTTAGTATACGGTACCGCGAGTTTCGGGACGAGAGTTATACCAATCGAAAGCCCTCGACCTGGGGAGTCGAATGACACCACTCTCGGGTGGCGCAAACGAGGGGTTCATCCCCCAGGGGTAATTTTTAAAATGCCCCAAAATAGCATTATTACATGCATTCAGCGTGTCTGACTTTGCCCCACATAAACGCGGGAAGGTATCTTCTTCCCTCAGATGACTCAACCTTAGGATTTAGTTAGGTTAGGTATGTTTAGGTTAGGTTGCGACTGGAGATTATGCTGCATAAATTTTATGTTAGTGGTCAACGACTAGGGATAAAGCAATAGACCTGGCTACTTCACGTTCACTTATGTTTGATAATAATTGAGGTTCGCGCGATAGCGCGAACCGAGGGGGTCTGGGGGCGAAGCCCCCAGCTAGCGGACGAGCGTAGCGAGGCCCGCGCCCTTTACTTTAACCTGCAATGCGCATTTCCTGTGATTTGTCAGGTTTCAATTACTCCCGCGCTCATCTGGGGTACTGTGCGACGCGTCGATTACATGTAAAAGTGCTATTTTGGGGCATTTTAAAAATTACCCCTGGGGGATGAACCCCTCGTTTGCGCCACCCGAGAGTGGTGTCATTCGACTCCCCAGGTCGAGGGCTTTCGATTGGTATAACTCTCGTCCCGAAACTCGCGGTACCGTATACTAAATAATTTCCTAACGGAATCCAATATCAAATATTACTTCTGCCTGTAAAAAATGCCTAATAATAATGCTATAACCGTTTGACTGTCTATATTGTATGCATATTGACACTATCATAAATTACTAAATAGCCGATTATTGATTCACTTAAAAAATAGTATATAGGTTGTTTGCATGATGATGATGCGGAGTGTGTGCTCCTCTTGTACATTTTATTGTAAATCATTTCCATGTCTTTATTTCGGGTATAGCCAGAACAGCTATATAGAGGCAATTTAGCAAGGCTATTAAATTAAGCACATACCTCTGAGCCACTTTCTCCATGCTTGCCAATCCGTTCTGCCTCTGTGCTCTGCTGCTGTTTTGTTTATTCCTCTGTGCAAAAATGTTTATGATTTTCCTCAAAAAACGAATTTGATGGAGTTTAGTATGTGCTCTGCTACTACTGCTGTTTTGTATTTGCATCTCGAAAAGCAGCGGTGGATAGGCTATTGATTGACCTTACAGGCTTTGGGGCAATGCAAGACCTTCTCGGCCAAGACAGAAAGCTCTGGCTAAAAGATACACAAGTCTACGTGTACCAACAAAAACAGATGGGCATAAAGCCAGAAAACATGACGAGTCACAGTCAGTCGCTTGTACTACCACTATATTATCATCTAGCCAACTAATTTTGTGAATTGTCATTTGGTGGACAAGTGGTTTCTTTTTAATTGTCACCGTGTGATTTGACCACCCGGGTGAGGTCAAAGGGTAGAATAGGTTAACCGTTGGAAAGTCGGATTTTTTGTTGGAATGTGTTAGTTTGGAGGAAAGAGACAGATAAATTTGTAGAAGTTGATTGTTTGATTAGATAGATAGAGGTTTTGTAGGATTGTATTTTGAGAATTGGAAAGGGATTTGAGGAAACATGGCTGACATTGGAATCTGGTTCAAGTCCTTACCTCCACTGACCAGGTACTGGTTTGGAGGAACTGCTGCACTGTCCTTGGTGGCTAGATTTGGGATCATTTCACCGTATTACCTTATCCTGAACTATCAGAATATATTCCACAATTTCCAGGTAGGGTGGTTGAAAATCTTATTGGATAGATGAGAAATTGCGATAATGCTGTGTACAAATATTGAGAAATTAAGGTTAGTATGAAATGATTAATTTGTGGACGTTTTGATTGATTTGCAGATATGGCGCTTTGTCACCGCACTGTTGTTCTATCCGATAAGCCCTCAGACAGGGTTCCATTTCTTAATTAATTTATACTTTTTAGTCAACTACTCTAAGCTACTGGAGACAGGTAAAATATGTTCATTGTTACAGACTTGGACAGAAAGATACTTTATTTCGATGAATTGGTAAAATGTTTTAATGCCATATTGTAGGTGTCTTTGTCACAAGACCTGCGGACTATGCGATGATGCTTTTGTTCAACTGGGTGTTCTGTATCATCGCTGGGATCTTCATGAATATGATGGTATGCTTCTTTCTACCTTTGTTAGTATAAACTTGAACTTTTCCTAATTCAACAAGTGCGTGTGATATATGCATCTGCTTTAATGAAAAAACTTAATATTATTTTCTTTAGGTTCTGATGGATCCCATGGTCCTCAGTGTGCTCTATGTTTGGTGTAATTTGAACCGTGATACGATTGTCAACTTTTGGTTTGGTACCCAGTTTCGGGCAATGTACCTGCCATGGGTGCTTTTTGGTTTCAACATGATCCTTTCCGGAGGGTATTATAAAACTACATATTAATTTAGATTTTATAAAACTAAAACTTCCCTTTAAATGTAAAGATTTAAATGATAGTTAATCGTGTGATCTTTTTCTTTCCGTAGTGGTATGGCAGAATTGATAGGGATACTTGTGGGTCACTTGTACTTTTTCCTTAAGTTCGACTATCCAGCCCAACATGGCGGACCAGCACTTCTGCAAACACCTGCCATTCTGTACGTTTAGCAAATTTTTAGACCGCACATTAAATTGTTAAAATTTTTTACTCGATCGAAAGTACTGAATTCTAAATTTTATCATTGTTGATACAGTGAAGAATACTTTCCACCACGTCAAGGCGGTATGGGAGGCTTTGGTGTGCCACCGCCACCCCCTGGAAGACCTGCAACTGGTGACGGAAACGCCGGTGGATTTGCCGGCAGGTTTGGAGGTGGTTACAACTGGGGACGTGGGCAAGCTCTAGGAGGCGGACGATAAGATGAAATCTACATACCACGAATAATATATCCGTTTGGTCTCCGAAATCCCAAATGTTGACTGTTAGTTATATTTGTTTAGAATATAAATGTTTCGGGTTAACGTATTACACATAGTATAATTTTCTTGTGTAACATAATTGTACCACTTTAACTTTTTTAGCTAAGGTATGCGCTTCATACGTTATCTGTAAAATAAATGTATGATTTCTTGTACTTGTTTCATTAAACACTGCACTGATATACAGTTTGTACAATCAGTATGAGTCGTGCATAATGAAAATTTCTTTTTCATAACGGTTTTATGCTAATTAAAACGGAAGGTCTAAGGGACTTTGTTCACTTTCTTCATATACCTAATCATCAGTATCCCATTCAAAAATTCATTTTCATACTTACAATGCTTATAGCCTTGCTTTGCTTTCACTTTCCGTAGAGAGTAGAGAATGTGTAGAGTGCTGATGATTGAGTCTGGAGATGCTTGCTTGCTACACGAACATGTGTTCAACTCAAACACAAACACACATGCATTAGCTGCATATCTCGTGAAACTGAAATGAACACAAAAGTCTGCTATTTGTCACAAGTTAAATGTTTTATTAGTGACAATCACAGCTATATAATAACAACTGACCAGTTAAAGGATAATTAGGGTATCTGTCTTATATACTATTCGCCTTTTCAAGTTTCGTCATCAGACAGAGAAGTCAGAATCATCAGGAAAGAAGAAAGCTACTATTAATGAGCGTTTCAAAAATGGAAGTGCTTCGCTTGTACAAAACTTTATTGCGAGAAAGTCAGAAGTTTCCCTCATATAACTTCAGGTAAGTGACATGGAAGTGATTTACTTTCATCTGCATTTTACGGAAGGACTTTCATTATTTCCCTGATTGCAGAGATAGGAAAATACTTCTAAATTGTAATTGAAATACAAATTACAAATTACTTTCAAAAAAGGAAAGTAATTCAATTACAAATTACAATTACTTTGATTTTTCAAAAAGTAATTCAATTACAAATTACAATTACTTTGATTGTTCGAAAAGTAATTCAATTAACAATTACAAAATACTTCTTGGACAAAAAAGTATTTGAAATACAATTACTCAAACACTTTTCAATTGCTTTGTATTAGTAGATTTAATTTACGAATAAGATTTCTGCACTGAGGCTTTAGCTTGAATAGCGTTTTCATACACAAGTTGTCTGTATATGCAAGAAAATTACAAAACACATCACATAAAAGCATAAAATATTATCTATTTATCGTAATTATGCCTTAATATTTGTTGTTCTGAATGTGAACACACATAATTGCTAAAAAGATTTCAATAAAAGTATTTCAATTACAATTTACAAAATAATTCTTATTTTTAAAAGTATTTGAATTACAATTGCTCAATTACTTCCGATTTTTAAAAGTATTTCAATTACAATTACTCAATTACTTTTGTTTTGAAAAAGTAATTGAAATACAAATACTCAATTACGGTAATTGTAATTGAAATTGTAATTAATTACAAATACAAATACGTATTTTCCTATCTCTGCCTGATTGCCTGTTAATTAATCGATCTGATCTTACAGAAACTACTTCATCCGCCGAATACGAGATGCTTTTAGAGAAAATAGAACGCTTTCGAAGGAGGAAGACGTTAGAAGAGAAGTAGCTCGTGGCCATTCAAATTTGAATGTAATTAGGCGACAAGTAAGTAGCATTGCATCTATTTATCTTTTAATCATATAACATTATCTAATCGATCATAATGCGGGATATTAGATACTCTAACTTAATTAAGTTTTAAGCCAGAAACACTAAATGATTTTGCTTTATTTGGTTTCAGGTGATTGTTGGACAGCTTTATCAAACGCATAAACTCGTCATTGAAAATGTTCCTCGCGTGCAAAGAAAATAATAGCTCAATAGCTCAATTCAGTGGTACAGTAGGATTAGTACAATTTAATATTTGTAGGATTTCTAAATGCTATGAGATTTTACCAAAAAGGTTTTATCTCACACGGATAAAACCGTCTTGAATTTTACGGTTAGAGTCTTTATTTATTAAAGAATACGTAGGAACTCCTTTTTCCTCACCTTTAGAACTCAACTTTCTTTGACATGTTTAAATAGTTCGTATTTCAGATTCAGGGGCATTAAAATAAGATGTAAGATAAGACTTCAATTTATTTACACCTCAGGGTTTATTGTACATTTAAATAGAACAAAAATAAATAATAAAACGTTTGTTAATTCCTTTCGATTACATCATTCATACTTAACAAAAGCACAAGCTATAGTCTAGTTATCTAAATAATTAGCATCATTCAAGTTCATGTGGACTGTGGAGTAGCTGGAAGAGAGCTGTATTTGAAGCTTGGTGGCCTGGAGTTCAACTTCTCACTTCCTGGATACAAGTTGTGAACTGAGGCAATTCTATCCACATATCTGTGGGAAATTGAATGTCGAAGATGTCTGTCTTCGGAATCAACGCAACAACCACAGAAACTTAGAAGCGGATGTAATAAGTAGGCAGGAACTTTCCGCGAGGTACACAAACAGAAACCTACAGTGAAAATGGGAAAATATAGGAACAATTGACTATATTTCTCCACGCTACCTATCGAGTGTAGATAATTGGAATGCTTAATCAGACAAATCCGCAAATTTACCTCCGGTAAGGATGCTGACTAGAAAACTTATGATGATTGTAATCATAGCTCCAAGTAAGTTAATAAGAAGATATGATAAAGATATTACATCTTCCATATGAGATTGCCTATAAGGAATATAAGGAATAGAAACTCGTTCAACTATGTAGTCAATTTATGAATAAGGTATGAAAGAGCAGTCAATTTGTCTCGTACAACTTACATTTCTATTGCCTCAGAATTTGGGCTGGTAACGTTCGGATGCCACGGAAGAATTCGAAGTAAAAGTGTTCCGTTTAACCCTTTCAAATCAGGGCACTCTCCCATAATTGGAGGCAACGTGGAAACGGGTGTGCTACTTGACGCCAAAAGTTTATAGAACGCCACGTACCCCGTACACAGCACACCGACCAAAAATCC
This sequence comes from Entomobrya proxima, assembly GCA_029691765.1. Classification (NCBI taxonomy): domain Eukaryota; kingdom Metazoa; phylum Arthropoda; class Collembola; order Entomobryomorpha; family Entomobryidae; genus Entomobrya; species Entomobrya proxima. The sequence continues at coordinate 6,627,110 of CM056170.1, forward strand.
CACGAATGCTCCCTTAATAAAATCACGCATAAAAAGAAACTTTAACTAGCATGCACTTCCATAATACAAATATTGTTTGAGTGAAGTAACATACATATTTGTTCGTGCACGGATTAAGCATCCCCATTAAGAATATTCCTGCCAAAGGCCCATAAAGTATGGAATTGAATATCAGTATATTAGAACTGCTCACAAGTGGCAAAATGTCTTCAAGGTAAGCAAATTTGAAGGCAAGTAACGTCAATGCACACGAGATGAGGGAGTAGGAAAAACCTATAACGAATTACATTGTTCTATTTATTTAATAATTTAAACGAATTCTATAAAGTGCAAATCTATAAAGAAATCCTTACTGATAAATCTGCAACACACTGTTGATTCACCGTTAGATTTCGACTGACATCTCATTTTGCATACAAAGTCTTGGTAAAAACATGCAGTTACTGAATTGATGGAGACAGAATAGATGCTATTTTTGAAAATTATTTTCATTAAAATCAACTGATTCGTCAGTTATGGGGGAGAAAGTTATAACAATCTACCTAATAGCACTCCCGACAAGAACCGCTGTAAAGAAGCCAGTGAAACCCGGAATGAAAGATAGCGTTTTCTCAATAAAATAGGGAACAATACTTTCAGGTCTATTTATGTGGCCAAATGTCATTGGGTCGCAACCCGCATATACCGCCTCTAGGAAAATTCCGATTAGTAGGCAGAGCAAACTCGGAAATATATACAATGGGATGCTCATAAAAATTGACCTAAAACAATTTTGAAAATTAAAAACTATTTTCTAAAAGTTGAATGCTTGAATATGTTTCTAAACACATGAATTCCGACTCATTACTTCATTGCGTCTCGGCGCATATCGATGCTAGAATATCGCTGCACAATAGCCTGACGCGTTACCATTTCCATTAATGTGATAAATCCATATCCAATCACAAAGTTCCAAAAATTGTGCGGTACAAAAGGATTTACCTGCAGACTAATTATTTTTTCAAACAAATATTACGTTAATCTGTACTAGTATAGATATATTTCATAGAGTTCATCGAAAGTACTACTTGAATAATTCCAAACGCCGATTCTCAGCAGCCAATTGAAAAGCATGCATTATTCCTCCAGCTTTTGTGGCACTGACGATTGCAAGTACTAGCAAAAACAACACCATCCAAAAATAGTAAAAAGTTTGTGTCCAAATGGTGGCTCTGAAACCTCCCTATAAAGTATACTTGTATTTAACTATTGCATTCAACGCTGGAATTCAAATGGTTTAATTGCACTTACCATAGTTGTGTGCAGCGCTGCAAAAATACCAATGCCAAGTATTGAGGTCATTACAGGTACTTGAAAATATTTTTCTAATGCGTAGCTAACTACCCCTAACATAATGCATGCAATCCCAGTTTCATGCACCAAGAATGCCAGTGATGTAAAACAGCGAAATAGGGGCGAATCGAAACGATGACCAATGTACTAAGAAGAATATATAACAGTATTTTTAACTGACAAATGGTCACAGATTTAAAATCGACATTTTCTTACTTGATACACACTAGTTAACTGCAGGTTATGAAACATTGATACAAACAGGAACGCACTGAGAGGAACAAGAACAACTGTTATAATCGAGATCATGAACGACTGTATTCCATGATAGTAGATCTCTGCGGGGTTTTCTATAAATTACACTGCACATTTTATACTTCTCCTAACATTGAAATAGTAAAACATAATATGTTCAAGTAATAGATTCATAATTTTTCACCTAAAACCGCTAGACCAGAGATGTACAGCATGGCAGTGGAAACTAAGATCATAAAAGTGTTTAGGTAGGTAACTTATTATGTGTATTTATATTGGGAAAATATTTTTCTTTGTGAATTTTGGTAGCACCGACTCGGTATCTAGAGTTTTACCTGCGACCGGACCTGACCTCATCTTCCTTCCTCCAATAAGAAAGTCTTCACGATTTGTTTGCGCCCATATTCCATGACACAATCCTGAAAATAGCACCACTGCAAGCGAGATTCCGACAACACCATAGTCTACCAAAGAGAATGAACTATTTCCTATTATGATATCAGGAATTTCTTTAAAATCCATTTTAAGTTGCCGTGAAGTAAATTCCTTGGACTATCAGAATTAGAATGATGTTTGCAATTAGTAATATTTTCATAAACTCTTGGAACAAAACAATGAAAAATGCCACAAGCGCAAGATGTCCATAGTGGACATGAACTTTTGGGGCAATGCAAGACAATAATATTTTGGGCCTGCTAAAAGTCAATTTTGTGTCATTTGCTCACAATTGTTAAGCATTAGGATATAAATGCCATTTTTTATTACATTTCCATGCAATAATTAAAATCTATGTAATCTAATCTTGGGCTTGATAAGATATTATGTTCAGGATGAATTAGCCATGTAAATAGAAAGACCAAAATACGCCATGCAATACAAGTGATACACAAATGAATTAGTCATACAAAACAGCAAGAATCGGATAATTTGCTTTTTTGCTATGCATTGCCGGTTCTGTGGCCTGATTTTTCGAACGTTAATATTCTAAATTAAGTTTTATATGTTTGCACATATCGATAAAAATGCTTCTCCATAAACGAAATGATATTTGTAATACAAAATCGGTTGGCAGTTGTAAAAACAAAAAAGCCCTGGTGGATATGATTTTTCAATTTGCTGGATATTTAATTACTTTGTACAAAAAGTGAGTATGAAAATACAGAAATTATCTTTGTGGTTTAACTTAATACTACAATACATGGAAAAGCCTTTTTGGATTTATCATCCTTTACATAACCTTGGATAACAAGTAAATGTAATCGGAATGAGTTTCTAGCCTCCGAAATGGAACCCATTTGGATACACTGGAACAGGATTGAAACCAACTGGACGACTTGCAACCGCTATGGGTTTTGATATCACTGCTGGTGCAACGGCAACGGGTTTACTAACAGCGACAACTTTTACTGGAGCATTTGGTGGAGCATATCCCGGCGTTCTCTCGACAACAGCATTGTAGCCATTCGGTCCAGCGGTATATCGCACTACTCTTAGCGTTCCATCTTAAAATTTTCATGCACATTACACTTAGGTAATTTATGTGCTGCAGTGGTCAGCAAAAATAATTACTTTTATTCATAACGGCTCAAACTTTGGAAAACTTACCGGGTTCAACAACAGAGTATTCTCCGACAACATTGTCTCCGGTTCTAGTCTCATGATGACTCTTTTCATCCCCAGTAGTTAGGTCCTTTACAGCGTACCCAAAACTGTAACTTGGAACAGGATTTACCACGGCTGGAAGTGGGAGGACTATCTTCCTAGCTGGCACTTGAGCCTGAATGGCGATAACCGGTTGTTGCGGTCGCGATACGCTAACAGGTATCGTTTGAATTTGGTTCTGCTGTTGTTGAGCATGAATTGCAACAACTGGAACCCCCTGGGATGGATAAGCTGGACGTGTTGGAACATTCTGATTTTGTTGCTGTTGAGCTTGAATAGCAACTACTTGGTTCGACACAGGCACACTTACTGCTTGGCTTGGCTGCTGTGGTCTCTCCGCATGAATAGCTACCACCGGAGGTCTTGTATTCGGTAAGGCAACTGGAGCTTGTGACGGAGGTCGTAATTGAAGTGGTCGCTTTTGTGGAACTTGAATTGTTGTTACGGGTCGGACAAAAGTTTGTTGAAAAACAGGTCTTTGAACAAACGTTGGGTAGAACGAAGGGTAAGGGTAATATGATGCTGGGGCGTAGCCTCCAATAGTAAATTGGAAGCACACCAAGAGAACTGCAATCTATTGGAAAAATCTTTATTTTTTTATTTCGTTCTTAAAAGCGGGGATTTTTAAGAATTTCATTTTACATTTCTTATGGAAAATTACATGAGTTTCCACTCTCACCTTAATTGTTTCGGGAAACATTGTCACAAGTTGGAGGAAACTCACGTAGAATGAATCGATAAAGACTGAAGGAATATAACTTTGAGATTTACTTTATATACTGCATTTATGAAAGACGCGTTTTGGTTCCATCATAATGTACGGTTTCTTCTAAATATTCCAAATTGTTTATTTTCAACATTGACCTTTATCTTCATTGCAGTTAACAATTAAAATTAGGGCCTTTTAATCAGTAAACAGCGCATTATGCAAAAAAAATGTCAACCAACAAGTAAACAAAGTGTAATGGGTGCATGTAGTACGCACGCACCGACGCAACATTATTATGCCTCGCATAACAAAGTACTCTCGAGAAAGGCGGGACTACGTAGGATTAGCCAAACAAAGATCAACAATTTACGCATTCTAGCGTTCTTATCAGTAGCAGAATCAGTTCTTGTAATCCACTGAAGTTCTTGGTATAGCCCTTTGCTGTCTTGCTCTCTCACTGTCATGAACCATGAATATATATGTATTTGATTGAGTGATTGACACGTAGTAGCTCGCAATTACAGTTTATTAACACCTTAATGTCGTCTAAGAGCATGTACCCTGCCATTTGATATCATCTAATCCAATATTATTCAGATTGAAGTTTCATTTTTTTCATGATCTTGACAAGTAGCTAGGCTCTCACCACCACCAACCACCTGTTGTGAAAAGAATTAAAAAGCTTCTCGATGTGCCGAAATTCTAAAAACACTAAATATTGGGTATAGATAGGTAGGTATTATTTATGAGAATGATAATATTACTCGTTGGAGGAAGTTGTTTGGATAAGTGCATTGGACAAAATGCTAAACGTACAATAATTAAATATCAATATCATTAACAAAACTTCGTGATTCATGCCGCATGCCGAATACACCCAAATCTAATAGACCCAGTGTCTTAAAACGTTTAAAATTGTTACACTATAAAATATTTACAAAAACTGCTACTCATTATCATTGAACCACCCTTCCATAAAGCTGATTTTTTTTGTTTATTTACATTCATTTTAAATGTACCTATTATCATTTGACAGCACTTGAGTTTTTTTGCTTCTGCTTCATTCTCATTAATATTTATCTTTCCGGTATGCGTTAATCGATATCTGTTGTAATCAATCCCTAATCCTATTAGAAGGTTAATAAAATGAAATTGTTATGTGCGATGAATATAAGGTGTGGGACAAATAATATTAAAAGCTGCTACATTTCTCCTCAGAATCTCCGATTGCATTTTTTATGAATTTCATTCATGTTAGTGTATTTGTATCCAACATTATCATTCTTGTAGTGATCTGGCACATACAACTTTTCCAGACAATGAGTTCATGTCTCTGACCCTGCCCTTAATTAGATTATAATATTGACACATGAATGCGTATCCATTATTATCCATATTACAGACCATACTGATGTTATACATAAAAATCTTTTGAATGCAATGGACTATATATCGGCTTAGCCGGTTCGAATGTAATGTCTGCTTTTATTATAATTTTTTGAAAATCTTTATAAGCTTTATATTTTTGGTTGCATTTTTTGAAAATTAATCTCTGCACTAGACAGAAAATATGTTATCTCTAGAACAGAAATGTTTTAATAAAAGTTTGTCGTTCATTCACTGTCCAACACCTCCAAATCACATCATGTAAATGGAGAATACTTTGGCAGAAGAACAGCAAATATTTATGTCATCTATCCCGAACGACGATCAGAAGCACTAAATAAATGTAAAAGAAATAGTGGAATAGTGGATGCCATATTTTTTGTAGTCATTATGAAAGAAAAGTTTTTTTCGCCAGCTTGTCAATTCTTATCACACCCAATTTCTGAGGTTGAGACAAGTCATAAATAAATATGCTTATTATCTCCGTTGATTGCCAAACGGAACATTTTTTTTTGTTACATATGCATTCATCTTGAAAGTCATTTTGTAATTGAAATGAAACTAGATTTGTAGTAATTAGATAATCATGTAAATTTACAACCTTAGTTGAAGAGAATCGAGCCAGTTTGGTATTTTACGTACTTTCAGTCGTCTACTGTGACAGTTTAACACAATTATCTGTTGAGAACATTAATAAGATTTACACCTGCAAACCTCACGGTGACAAGCGACATGTTCATGTAATTCTATTCTGTTCTGTCTGTGTCCAAAAAGCATAACAATATCAGTCGGATGGACAATGAGGTTTGGGGCTACGCAAGATTTTTACCAAGGAAGTCCTGGTAAAGCAGGTCGTTCGGTAGGCGGTCTTTGTCTTTGCACAAGTTTGACAAATAATTGGGCCCAATTAATTTGCTTATCGAACACTTTGATTCATGTATGTTGTATTGCTCATTAAATATTATTAACATCAAATGGCCCGCTGGGGAATGAAGGACTCATCCATCATGAACTAAAAAGAAAAAAGTCTTTAATAAATCATCATTTTACGTTTAGACGAGAGCACTGACAATGTGACATGATGCCAGATTTCGGAGCAACGCAAAACGCGATAAGGAATACCTGTTTTCCTAGGAGTGGCAGGCCTTTCCGTTTGCAATTCAAATGAGAGGGATGCAAAGTGACATGACTTCTTCATGCGTGATTGGTGTCGGGTATCTCAAAAGGACATATTTGTGACGTATTGATGTAATTACTAGGTTTAGGCAGATAGAGAAATAATGCCGCTTGACATCAATGAATTGTGGTTTTATGGATATTTGTATGGATTTGATATCCAAATCGAAAACACCTAGCCGCAATATTTTGTTGCTGATCTTGCCACACATGCCGAAAAGTCGGTCGGTTGGAAATCGGCAATTAATGTAATCAACCGGAAATATAAGAATAATTGAAAACTTTGATAAACAATGAATTTAGGTATTAAGTATGCTGCAATATTCAATGAGCTGTGGTTGCACATTTGTGAGTAATGTGAGTTATTTGAGGAAAGAATTATAAATTACACGTCTCAAGATGCCCCTAATTATCGCCTACATTGTTGTAAGTTGTATGTACCTGTGTAAATATTTAAGATGCATGTCACACAATAAACGGCTATACACGAGTAATACGAGTAAAAAGCGTAGAGAACAAAGAAGCTTTTTAACTACGTATTTGGCCATATTTTTAAGGTCGTGGTTAAAACGAAACCTAATGCATTTAGTACTAAGCACTTAAATCTATTAAAAACTTTGTGGTAGCGGCAGTTGTCGGGCATTAAATACTTCAAATGTACTTTTTTGGCTAAAATTGAGTACAAAGTTTACTTCGAGAGCAAGTAAGATCCAGTTAAATGGAATTACCAACAAACATTAATAAGTATGTTTTAAATCCTTCATGTTCTCTGCAATGCATATGGCCATTGTCTAAAAATACGTCTGCATTTAAAACGTAGAAAACAAGATTAACTTTGTCGTTTTATATGAACACATGGGTACTTTTAGGTTTCAAGAGACTTGCTTCAGAAAAATATTCTCATGAATACCTAGGTTCTTTTATCCTTTCCTATGCACTAGGTAAAACATTTACAAATGCGCAGTTTGAACTTTTTACGGGTCTTGCATCAATTGTAAGATACCTATGCACTTCTTTCACCATTTGCTATGCAATGGACTAAATAAGTATATTAAGAAAGAAGTAAGCATCGAAACCCATTTTATTGCAAGTTTTAAGCTTAGTTGGTCTTCAAAACTCTTCGACTCATCACGTACGGAAAAATATAGCAATAGGTTTCTGATTGCCCCTGTTCTTACTAAATTTCTTTAAACTACTGTATTTAGTTAACTGAGCTTGCACTATCACAATCCTTTGTGTTTTTAATTAAAAATCAAGAAAACATTAACCATAAAATGGTAAGTCAAAGTTTCCCACATTCATTAAAACTGACATAGGCAAACTAAAATAACTAATGGAATGGGTTATTATTGTGATTTTAGATCTTCCAAAATGACATGATCCTGAACGTTGTGGAGCCTGTCACGGATCGGGGACGGTATGGAACTGGAATTACTTTTCCCCACACGACTCATTACGTAGGACATTATAATTATCCTTTAACTACATCTGGAAACAGCGCTATTTTTCAGGCTCATTTCTCTGACAAAACTCAACCATTCTCTGGTTCAGTGAAAAAGCTAACTTTTGTTCAGCTTGGCAGTTGCGAAGCGCCAAATTTAGCTGCTTATGCAAATACCTGTGAGACTATCGAATTCAACGGTTATATTAACTCCACTCGCACCGTATTTGAAATAGTCAATCAGTTACCGAAAGTGGATAGCGTAGATTTATTCATTGGTTCGGCTGAACAACATGCCTTCATAAACCAATCATCAAAATATTTTTCAAAAGTCAAAATGCCAGTGTGTCCACGAGTGAAAGAAATGAAAGTTATTATGGATTTGGAATATTATCATAGCTTCCAAAATGTATGTGAGGAGGGAACGTGCCAGTGCCAAAATACAACATTCTGCTTTCGTAGTATTCAGCACTACCTTGTTTCACTTGTGGAGTCATTACTCAGAGGTGCAGGCGAATGCTTTCCTAATCTTAAAAGTTTGATTGTCGATTTACCTGAGAATGACCGGCTATGCAGCGCTGTGAAATCTCTCATAAAAGCTTCCCCTGGATTGCGAAAGAAGACGCAGACAACGTTCCAGAGTGTTATTCCAAATGAGGTAAGTTTCTTTGCAAAGTTTGTACATTGAGTCTCACAATGCCCCATATTGTAGTGCTCCTGCACAAGAAAGCATAAAATACCTATACACGTAGGTAATCCAAATATTATTATGTTTTGTGTAGATGCACTCCCCAGAAGGCGAATTGCTCCATGATCCATCTGTATGGTTTCAAAATGAAAACCCTGTAAGGAACTACCATGAGGTGTCGATGGAAGCTTCGAGAAATTCTATGCCAAATTATAATCATCATTATCCAAGCTGTGAGTACACTGATGAGGAGAATTTCCAAGTGTTTTCAACTATGGATTCTAGTTCACTACCAGAACTATTTTCAAATGATTTGCCTTTAAATCAGGAGGTTTCTAGTATAAGCAACCGCCCTCCCCCTGGATTTGCAAGTTTACATTAGACGGAACTCTTTGTCTAAAAGATCGCAAAACACCACAATGAAGTATGTATCATATGAAAGTAAACATTTGCTCGTAAACAGTCGTTTTTTAATTAGGATTCCCGTACTGGTATTGACCTATCAAAAAACCAGTAAGATATTAACAAATGTATTGACTTATCGTAGATAGACGGTAGACAAATAGTATAGCTTTGTACATAAAAGTAGTTTGTAGCAAAAAAGAATTTGTCGAAAATGCATTTGTTATATTTATTTAAGTATTCATTAAGTAATTAAATTTTTTATAACTTTACAAAGGCTTTGTGTATATTACATTGTGTTCAGTAATAATGTTCGATTTGTAAAATAAATACATATACTGCTAAATAAGTAACAAACATCTAGGTTCTCTTCTCATATACCAGAACATACTTACAGGGGTAACTTGGCTGCCTCTGAACGTAGAACTTTTCCTGTTTTCCCTCGAGGCAAACTATTTACAAGGAAAACTCCGCCACGAAGGTGTTTGTAAGTAGCAACCTTATCTAAACCACAAGTACAATATTAAGACATTGATTTCAGTGTCGCCTTGTGTTGCAGGGATTAACGTTTTACATAATTTAATCTTTACCATCAACAAATTTGCGTATTTCATCAACGTTTGCTTTCCCCTTCCATGACTCTTTTAAAACAACTATCGCTCTAGGTATGTGATCACCTCCGTCTGGGTCTTGTATGCCAAAGACACAGGCTTCGGCAACTGCACGATGTTTTAAAATATATTCCTCGAGCTCTGCCGGACTTATGTGGTTATTAAAGTACTTGAATGTTTCTTTTATGCGATCTACCACAAAAACTATATGAAGAGAAACGGTATTAAGTTTAGGATAATAGATATATTCATCCTATTAAGTATTAACCCAATAAAAAATACCGAATCCATTTTCATCATAGTAGCCCATATCCCCAGTTTTCATCCATCCACTATCGAAAGTCTTCTTGCTCTCTTCCGGTCGATTGAAATAGCCGGTACAAAGAATCGGGCTTGAAATGCATAATTCACCCATCTGGTTCGGTCCAAGCGTTTCACCTGTCTCCAAGCTTAGTACTTTCAACGAAGTATTTGGGTATAGTTTTCCTTTAAGGAATTAAGATTATCTGACTGTATTCGGATATTATACAAGCTTTAGATGTTGAATCGCAAGTTATTATATAGTGATCATAAGATTACCAACTGATAATGGTGGAACATTTTCAATAGCTTTGAGCTCATCAACGCTACCGGAAATGTCAACTGTGGTAGTTATTGCACCACATTCCGTCATACCGAATCCATTAATTACATATTTTATGTTTGGCAACTTCATCATGGTCTCATAAAAGTGCTCCCTAATGACAATACCTCCAGTACAAACCACGGTAATGCTACTTCGGTCTATTTTCTCTGCGTCTGGTGCAGTGACCAATGGGAGCAAAAACAAAGGAAATCCAAAAGCAAGAAATGGCTTGTAGGTATCGACAGCCTTGAAAATATTTTCTTTATTGATCTGTCCCATCATAATTGACCAGTCACCCACGAAAATGTTTCGCATTGGATATAAGACACCGAGAACGTGTGTGCATCTCAAAAGCCATAAGGCAGGTCGTGGGTTGTGCCTTGGAACGCCGTCCGTTGAAATGCAAAATTGAATAATCTGTCGATTGTTGTAGACTGCCCCTACAAAATCAGGTAAAAAAGCTTTATCTTAACGTGTGTATATCATGTTTAACACGCATTAGATGCTTCAGCCGTTAGTGTGCTGGTTTGTGATAACGTATCTTTCATAATGCCTGAATTCACATTCTCCAAATCAAATCAAATCTCATAACGCTTTATAAAATATCCTTAAGTAAGACAGATTAATATGAAAATCATCTCATTAAAAATGGTAAACCTTTTGATCGTCCAGTCGTTCCACTGGTACAGAGGATTAGTGCAGGATCATCTAAATTATATTTAACATCTTTGGGGCAACCTGATTGTTAGATAGAATCAGAAAAAAAACATTGTAATAAGCCTTTCTGTATCATGGTGTAGAATCTTCATGCTTCTTTGTCATACTAATGGAAATTAACAAAGTGTATGAATTCAGTTGCTGTTTGTCAACTTTTTATATGAGATTTTTTTAAAGTACTTGATCCGTCATCCTCAAAAATTTCGTCTACGGACGTGGCTCCAGCAGCAACAGCAGCATCTCTACTGCCAAACGCAAAGATTTCAACTGAATGATCAAGATCTTTTGTAGCAGCTTGACATTGAGATATACTTGAAGTATCACAGAGGATCCATTTCGCCTTGTATTCTCTAGCTCGGTCTGCTAATGTATCTGTGCAAGCATACAAAAGCTGAAAATCATGATGCTCAATGAAAATACAATATTATTTTAGAAAGCAAATCATTGTCAAGTTTTTGGTTCAGATAGAAAAGCTTTATGAGCGACAATCACCCTACTTTTTTAAAATGATTTCATCTCGTCACACTATACGCAACAATTCTTCACAGTAGTGAACTGTATTAGCGTAATATAATGTTTGTGCATGAGATATTCTGTTGATTGGTACTGACCATGTGTATCCTCTGGATAACTGGCAGCAACACATCCTCCCGCACGCCAAATCCCAACAATTATTTTGAATATGCGAGTGACATCAGTGGTTAAGTAAATGCATATATCTCCTTTTCTTAATCCCCTCTTAGTAAAAAAGCTGGCAATTTTCCTAGAGTGTTGCTCGACGTCACCAAAGTAAGTGGTTTCACCGCTTATTGAGTTTGTCTGTTTGCATTGTGCATGAAAGAAATCATGACATGGCGATAATTTTGCAATGGGAAAGGCATAAGATGTATATAAGAAGAGTATAATATTTAAGATGCAATGTAAAATTCAATATGTATGTAAAATACTTGATATATAATAGACGGATTGCTTCACATAGATATCTTTATGTATTAAAAGTGTACGTACCATCCAATTTGTTCTTCCACTTTTTACGTTATCATTAGCCTTTTCAAGAAGATATTGCGATATTCCTTCATACTTAAATGTAGTTTCCTTTACAAACTTGAATGAAGAACGTAAAATGTTTCTGCTTGTCATGTTTGTCTTATTGTTTAGAGAATAAAACCGAAAACACAGCCCAAATATTCTTTATACTGGAACTAACTGCTTAGTTCATTTTGCGGCAATTGTTGCATCACAAAACACCGGTCTTTAATCAGGTCTGGGACCACTGTTTCGGTTCCTTAAATAAATTATAAATGAATCAAACAAAGCATGATTATATGAGTTTACTGCACACACATACACATCTATACCTACATAAAAGCATTGTTTTGGAACATGGATTATATAAAGCCTGTAGATAAGAATATAAAATTTATGATGCGGCATGCACAAGCATGAGAACACCTGTCGTATCTTTAAGCTAAATTTATCCAGAAACCAGAGCTGCCTTTACAAGGAGTTGAATGCATAAAATTACTATGTTATATGAAGCAATTGGGATATGCATTGGCAAAATTATATTATAAGTGGAAAGGCACTATTAAGTGCATGCAAACAAACTCTGTCCAATAGACACTTGTGATGATGTATTATCAAGACTGTAATTTCCCATATTTTCACACGTGTTATGCAATTTCGCAATGAAATGATTTACAACATTACAGCCGTGTTAAGTTATGATTGACGTAACTTGGGTTATTCCACAAGGGAGGCAGAATCCTTTTCTTTGAAATTTCAAAGTTTATTTTATGTTCGCTCATACTAAACTGTACTCAACAAAAAATATTCGATAACATAACATACCATAATGCGTTCTTTTAAGGAACATCAAACTTAAACCTTGACATCTAGAAATGTATATCAGTAACATTAATATTCCCAACCCCCAATTACCTTAAAGCATAACATTCAATGTCAGAAAAGACTGTCAACTATACAAAAGTAGTAAAGCCAAAACAGGATCACAGTTGAATACTTCATAATTTCAATACTATGAATATGAACTAGAACCAGCATGATTGAGAACAAAAATACTTTATAAATACTTTAGAGTTTTTAAAGTTCTGTCGGTCCATAAAGTCGAATTGCTTCCACCAGCTCTCCAACCAAACGTTCCATATAATGCTCAGAGCGTTTTGAAAAGCCCTCTAACCATCCTAAATGCCCTCCCCTGGTCGTTACAATTAATGCTAACTTGGAATTTTCAGCTTCAGCCTCTTTTGTTGGAATAACTGCAAAAGATTCAAATTTGTCCATGTGATTTCAGATTTCTAAGATTTAATTCAAACGCTAATTGTGGCGGTCTGCATTTCTAAAAAATTTACTTACAAATTCCTGGTTGCATCGGGTCATCCTCAGCACTCAAAGCAAACACGGGCAATGAAAACTTGTGAATGTTACCAGAGGTTGTTGCAGATCGGTAATACTCCACGACATTGGGGAATCCAAATTGGGGAGCGGTTACAGCCGCATCGAATTCCCTTACCGTCTTCGCTTTCAATGCTAATTGTGGATCAAATTTTAACGTGCTACTTTCAAAGTTGCTTAAAAACCTGCAATTAAGATGAAAAGTTTAATATACCCAGTTGCAATAAATCCCACGCTTTGAAATCAAAGATGAAGATCATGGTACACCTACTTTTTTCCTAATTTCACCAATCCTTGTGCCAGTGCCTTGTTAATGATGTATTTGTTGATAAATGGTTTCTCGAGATTTTCTGAGCCAGCAACACAGTCCCAAGCAATTGATATCAAAAGTGCACATTCAAAGTTGCTTTTAGCTTCGACTGGTTTCGAAACCAGATATTTTGCTAGAACCATCCTAAAATTAATGATGTTGTTATAAATAGGTTTAAAAATCATCAAACATAATTTTTAGTAAAAAATCAATTTTCCATACCCTCCCAAGGAGGTGCCCAAGCCAATTAATCTGTGCCCAGGATACTTTTGCTTTACATGTGGGATCACTTCTTCCAGGTCACCGATATAAGATGCAGAATACGTCTTCGGAGTCTAGGGAGGAGAATATTTTATTTTAATATTATGACTTGTCAAGTTGTCAATGAAGGTTTTTATTGACTGTACCTTAAATGTAACGCCCCCATTTCCTCGATTATTGAAAACAACAACCGAAGCTCCGGCTTTATTTAACGACATCACCAGCGTTCGAACATAGCTGGTCTGTGAGGAACTCGTCAGACCGGGTAATAACAGCACCAAGAATGGCCTGGAAAGTATGAATGATTAATGTATTACAAATTTCAATTTTCAAATTCTTGACAAATCTGACAAAGCAGTAACCTCTCGGAGTCCTTCTGTAAAACTTCCATATAATCTAATGCAACCTCTCCTCCATCAGACAGTTTAAAGATTTCTCTTTCGTATAACAATTTAGAAGGGATTGTGACCCTTTGTCCCAAGCTAAATATTGTTTGAAGCCGACCTTCCAAGTAGAGTGGTGACGGATAAAACTTCGTTTTCAACGTCTTTACATGCGCCTCCAAAAACCGTTTCAGCTTCGAACTGCTTGCATAAACTTTAGGTTTCTGGAAGAAACATACAAGAATCATAGATCAGAAAATGATTCAGAAGTAAAAATAACAAAATCACAAGAAACTGAAAAATTCATGAAATTGGATCTATCTCGTACCTGACACACGTAGAGGGAATAGTACGCTGCGGCAAGTGCTGCAACGGCCGTTGCAACGGAAATAGCTGCTGCAGTCGAATCAGAGGGCAATTCTAACATTTTGAATTTAATGAATTTTCCAACTTCCCGTTTCAACCACACTCCTAGCTGGTGTACCGGCAAATAATAGCAACGCCAGATCTCTATTCAGATTTTCAGATATGAATCTGCTATGGGACAAACTGCCAGCAGAAATAACAAAGCGCAACACGCGTGTGTTAATAGATCTATGGTTAAGATAGAAAGATGATGAAATAGCAATATTTTAGCAGAGCTGTCCACTAGATTTTTAAAAAGCCGAAATTCGATGGACACAGCGTACGAGATCCCAGCCCAGCTGAAGAAAGACGTCTGACGTAAGACGTGTCCATTCATTCGCCTGAAGAAAGGAGCAAAGGATAGGATGTAGGTAGTATTGTCTATGGCCAGAACCTCCCCAGCCGAATCTTCAAGGCATCTTCATCCAAATCAGCCAAAAAAATCGGATTAGGAGATTCGGGAGAATCAGCCGAATCTGTTTTACATTAGTCATGTGGTGTGTGGGGTTTAATTTCTCCGATTTTCGGATAGGTAAATTAAATCGTGGATCCTTGCATCATCATATCATAATGCATGTTGCATCTGTCTGTCCGTTCGTATGCATTTTTCTCGAGAATGGCTAAGCAAAACATTTGTGGAACAAATCAATGTCCTAAGGCTGACCAATAATTATTTTGAGACTAGTTCTAGGTCAGAGGTCACCACGATTTCAATTTGTTTTATCTATATTGTGTGACATGATTTTAGGTTCGTCTTAAACAAATCAACAAATCAGCGGGTATGATTTAATACGCACGTATTAAATACGTACATTTAGGGTTTCTCACGTACAGTTAAGCAGTTGCTTATTGCTGTTATGATCACTTGTTTCCCTTTGATTGCACTTGGGTAACCTTAATTGCATGTGGGTAACCTTAATTGCACGTGGGTAACCTTAATTGCACGTGGGTAACCTTAATTGCACGTGGGTAACCTTAAATGAGCGTGGGTAACCTTAAATATGCGTGGGTAACCTTAAATAAGCGTGGGTAACCTTATATAAGCGTGGGTAACCTTAAATAAGCGTGGGTAACCTTAAACAAGCGTGGGTAACCTTAAATAAGCGTGGGTAACCTTAAATAAGCGTGGGCAACCTTAAACAAGCGTGGGCAACCTTAAATAAGCGTGGGTAACCTTAAATGAACGTGGACATCCTTAAGTATATGTGGATATCCTTAATTGCATCTGGGTAACCTTAATTGCATCTGGGTAACCTTAATTGCATCTGGGTAACCTTAATTGCATCTGGGTAACCTTAAATAAACGTGGGTATCCGTAAATAAACATGGGCATCCTGAATTGCAGTGCGTGGGTAACGTGCAACATAAAGATCGGATGAAGAGTGCATTGAAGATTCGGATGAAGAGTGTCCACCTTATCGATGCATCCGTTGGCTATGTCACGTCACAAATTGTGACTCACAATGCTGAATCTGTAGAATAAAAACAATTCATTCATGTCTTGTCACACGTGTATTTAGTATTTTTTCAAAAAAACGCATGCACAATGCAAACTAATCATATAGAAGTGATGCATTTCGGTTAAAAATTCGAATGATGAATTAATTTCATTTCATTAATTGCCTGTTTTAGTTTCTTTTTTAACATCATCTACCTTTTGTCTAATTGAAGAGTTGTAAGCAAAACAAAATAAAATTCTCTGAAGGCCGACTGAATGACTTTTGATGGAAACCCATGTGAGCATAGCACAAATCATAAATTACAAAAATAAATTGCAGAGACTATTGATAGTCATATGATGAATGATGATGATCTCTGTAAATGCTAGAAAACATAGAAGCCAAATTAAACATGAAAAATTGATAGACAGGCAGGTAAATATTGACAATATTGCTATCAATCAACTAAGCATTTGGTTGCCACCGTTGGTTTATACAATTCACTATTGTCAATGAATCAATGAATTACACTAACTTAGTCCATGGATGCTAAAATAGAGTTTTGCAATTGGCAACAAATGCCGTTTTAAAGTCAGTCATCACTTTACACAGTCTACCATTGAAAGAACAACAACAGCAGCGGGTATGTTAGTTCAGTTGAGTGAACTTGGATCTATGGGAAGAGACGTTCGTTTGTCTGTCAGTCTGCACAAATATCAACCCTTTGTTACTTTAAAATGCTGCCCTTTCTAATTGGCATAACAACAGTTGTTTTAAATATCATGTTTTATACACACCCTGAATTTCAAACACAATTTTTTTAGTTTTATCGTATTATTAGCATTTTCTAAGATCAGTGGATCAGTCCTCTGAGTTTAGCTGTTCAGCAAGCAGCGGCGCTACATTGCTATATTTGCGTAGACTAGACAACAGAACAGTACTACTGCACTGCACGCAATGCTGGTGGTGATGATCTGAGTGATCTGATGAAGAGATACACATTGTTTGGTTCCTTTACCCACATGTTCTTCATACATACTAGTACGCACCATCTGATAATCAAAAATTCAGTCGTTTGCTAATTTTTGGAGAGGAATAATAAGGAAAATAGTGAAGAAGTTAGATGAAGAAGAATCCTTTGAGCATAAGGTCAAAGTTTACTGATTTCTAAGGGTAAGTGGGTATTTCATCAATAATTATTACGTAGCTGAGCATAGTGAAGCTAGTATTGAGATTGTCATATTTGTCCGTCTGTCTGTCTGTCTGTGTGTGTGTGTGTGAGCACGATACAGGCCAGACGATTTGTCAGAATGACACCAAACTTGGTACAGTGATTCATGGGGTCATCAGGAGGAACCCTATTGATTTTGAACCTGATTGGTCATCCCCCTGGGGTAATAGGGGGAGGTAACCCTCCTGACCATATGCTTTGTCAGAATCGCACCAAATTTGGTACAGTAATTTATTGGGCCATAGTAAGGAACCCTGTTGACTTTGAGCCAGATTGGTCGTCCCCCTGGGGTAGTAGGGGGAGGTAACCCCCCTGACCTTAATATTAGTCAGAATCACACCAAATTTAGTACAGTGATTCATTGTGTCATAAGAAATAGCCCTATTGATTTTGAGTCTGATTTGTCATCCCCATGGGGTAATAGGGGGAGGTAACCCCTCGGACCATAAAACTTGGTTAGAATCGCACCAAATTTGGTACATTGATTCATTGGGTCATGGGACATAATCCTATTAACTTTTAACCTGATTTCTCAGCCCCTTGGGGTAGTATGGTGAATGGAGTCAGAGAATCAGACAGACAGATATCCACTTGGCTCAGCTACGTATTTCAAATGATCATTAAATCGGTTTATTTCAGATTATTTTCATCATGGACAGTGGTATGTTATGGGACTTATTTTTGTTTTTTGTTGGCTTTTGTTTTACAGGTGACGACAGGAGCCCGAACTTGATTTCTCCCAATCGCCTCCACTTGGATTGGAATAGTTTGGAAATTTTGTGAGTGAAAGTGCTGACTGATAGACAACTCTAATTGGACAACAGCTAGATGTGATTAATTCACGACGAAAATGAAGACCAGACGGAGCAACAAGAGTTTTGAGATGGCTCCAGTTGTGAACCGCCGTAAACCTGCAAAACGGCGAAGAGCTTTAAACGTCGTAAATGAGACGATAGTGCTGTCAGACTCGGAAGATGAAGTCCAAGTGATTGAACCAAACGCCAGTAATTCCGCAGCTTCATCGAACCTCATCAGCACTGAGCCCGCCTTCAATAGAAGTGGAAGGTCAACTCCTTCAGTTCTAAAACCAGAATCGGAAAACCTGACAGGGAAAGCCAAGCCGCTCTTAGTGGACATAGAGGAAGAGGAAAGAGGAGATGCGAAAGATGATGACGGATTAGAAGTGGTAGCAGTCGTCATATCCTCGTCAAAACGCTCGTCTCTGAAACGGAAGTCTTGTAATGGAAACCTTGTTCAGTCACAAGGTATAGTTAGAAGAGCATTGGAAACAGCTCGCCGTTCTTCCATCGTCGGATCCCGAAATGCGGACTTGGTACAAATTCAGAATCCGTTGTTCAGAATCGCTTCCAGTTCCAGGCAAATTGGTCGACAGACTAACAAGAAAAAGAAATGGAAACGAAAAAAATTTCACATGGGAGGAGGCAACTTCGGAGGTGCGCACAGAAACGCACTTTTTCATAATAGAACACGCGAAAATGATCGGGAGATCATATTTCGACCAGATAGAAATAAGGATCAAGTGAATAATAATATTATTCAAAACCAAAACAATTTCTCCTTTGAAGCAACCCCCTTCATACCCATCAACTCCTCAACTCCAGCTTTTAAACGATATGAAGATCGTGGTAAAGGGAGGCCGGTAAGGCGACGCGACCCTGGTCCTGCCCCAATCGCTCCAGGTTCGAATATCATGAACGCTGGAGAAGCATTTTCTACAGCTAAAGGAGATTTGAGGCCGATTGTGATTGATGGAAGCAATGTGGCAGTTGGGTAAGTGAAATTTTACATTTATTATTGAATTTTGTTCACAACATGAAGTTCGTTTCACAAAATGCATCTGTTCTACAAAATAATTGATTTAATAATTTGTTTTTTGTTTTTTTCAGGCATGGAGGAATGTTGCAAGGTGGAGGAAACAAATTCTCTGCCAGGGGTATACAGATCTGTGTCGACTATTTTAAGCGGCGAGGACACAAGGACATCGTCGTGTTTGTTCCCAGATTCCGCTTAAAAAAGGCGGAATGTAGAGATCCCGAATTGTTGGAGGAGATGGAACGCCAGGGTCATGTCAAATTTACCCCTAGCAGAGAAGCAGGTGGACAGCGGATAGCATCGTACGATGACCTGTAAGTGACACAGTTGACACCTAAAGCAGTACTGAAAGTGTAAAAGTGTAAACTCATACAGATTGCTCTATTGGTTAAAAGTGGCAATGATGCAACAATATACTTGTAGTATATTGACATGATTATTAATCATTATTATGTAACCCTGTATTGCTAACTGTAAACTATTATTATGGTTGTGTTGTTATTGTTAGGTTTGTGGTAGAGTACGCTCATTCAGTCAATGGGATAATTATATCCAACGATTTCTTCAAAGATCTCTATGATAGGAAGCAACATCTCCAAAACACTATTAAATTCAGGTAATGAAAACTTGAAAAATTGTAAAACTAATTTATTTAACAAATTAAGTGCTGTCTTATTTTTAATGGTGTGTGAATGAATGTGTATGTGTATAGGTTGTTGCAGTACACCTGGATAACTCAAGACGTTATTATGTTTCCAGAAGATCCCTTAGGCAGGAATGGTCCGTCACTAGATGAGTTCCTTCGGTTTTAAATTTCGGCTCTGCTTGTCTGCTTATTTAAAATGAAAGTTTGTATTGATTGTATAAATCGCTTACCTGGCACACAAATTTTGGAGAGTAAAGTAATATGATTGTTCCAAAACTGTGATCATTAGTATAGAAAGAAAAATTGTAATTTTTTACCAGTAAATATTATTTTAACTCTAGTTTTACGACTCATGAATCTGTAATTTATATGTGTAATGCTGCGAAATGAACGCAGTCGAATCGAAAACAAAATAAAATATATAACGCATAATACATTAATTTTTGCATTTGGTATACATGAATAATTTCTACTGGCATTTATTAATAGATTCTCGATTCCATCCAATTCATGCGTTTAAATTTCATTGATTGTCATTTCTGTCTCTCATTCGTATTGTGTACGCTACCATATTAAGTAATGTAGAAATCGCAACAGTTACGTTTCATGCAATGACAAACTTATGATTAGGTTCACACATTAGTTTTAGTACATTTTCATTATATACAATTGAAATATTATGAATAATTTACATAAACACAACGAACAGCGGACGAATCCGATGAATCTCTGATCTTGATCGCACGACGAAATACGCATTGATTCACATAAATGCATTGACAATAATGTATTGTAATAATTTGGCTTTGCATCATAATTTGTCCTACTTTTCTAGGTACGTTACCCTGTAGAGAAATAAGTTGTTTTTGTAATAAGAATTCAGGTAATTTGGAAAGGAAATCAGTGGATACTATACAATTCCTACTTTTACTGCTCCACATCAGTATCTGACTCATGTTCTACTTCTGGAATGGGTTTCTGATCTTCATCAGAATCATGAATACAAAATATTTCGGAATGATCTACTTTGGACTGCCTCATCAAAGTAGGACGACCAAGAGAGTCTGTAGTTCTGAATCTAGACGGCTTGCTTAGCATAGGAGATTTTGGAATTACTGCAGTATCACTTTTCACGGATCCTAAATCAAAGGATGAGCTATTATCCTCACTCTGATAACTCGGGTAAGGTGAAAGCGTCCTCAACGACGTTGACGAGCCAGAAAGTGCGGACGCGCCTGTGGCATGCACAACATTCAGTGTAACCATTCCATTTGGCAGATGAAGATCAACAGTGCCTGGGATGTTTGCAGAGCCCGTTGCCAAATTGGCTGCAGCAGATTGTTTTACCGTAATACCACTTCCAGTGCTGCTACGGTCCACTGAAAATGTAGACATCAAAAAGGAATGCGACTGTGAGCTTGGGCTGATGGAACTTTCTCCACTTTCACCCACAGAAATACTATAGTAAGCTTCTGAAACGGTGGAAGTATTTGTTACAGTTCTGTACATTCCTTTCCTGGCGTACTTGGAGACCCCTAATGTAGCGCTGGACGTGGATGCTATGCTCGGTTGCGCTTGAAGTTGAGTTATAGAAGTGGAACAGGTTGTCGGAGTTGTGGCTGCCAGAAAGGGTGACGCCGCAGAGCAATCTATTGAAAGTGCCTGCCGCATCAATCCAGGCGGAACGCGGTTTCGTATCTTTGGCAGACATGATGATCTTCTAGTTCCCACGATGGAAACGTTCGGCAGACTGGACTTTAGCGAATCAATGTTTTGTAGAAGGTTAGGTGCGGAAGGGCTTTTGTGCATTTCCTCATCCTTGGAGGTTGATTTACGAATGGTTCTGCAAGATAAGCAAACACGTGTAATCTGATAATTTTGAAAACTATTGAATGACTCGCTATATAAAATCGGATACGCCAGGAGGAAAGTGCTGGCGAGTAATAAACCGATGCTTTAACAACAAAAACTGGTGTAAAATCCTTGTGATGCTTTTACCTTGAAAACTTTCTGAATGTTTCCACCAGATTTTTCTTATCAAAGAGATGAGAGTGCAAGTTCTCTGATGAAGACTCTTCCAAAGTTTGAACTGCAATACTGCGGACATCAACGCTTCTGGACCTCTCTCTTGGCCTTATCGTTAGCACCGGGTAAGCTGTTAAGTCTTCAGAGCTTCTGGTTTTCACAAAGGCTTTAATCAGAAACAGTGAGCAGCAACAAAATAGAAAGGCTTTCATTTACAAGGCTTAAACTGTGATAGTGATAATGCATCTTAAAATTACAGCTTGAAATGTATTAAAACGAACCTGCAGGCCCGACCTTTGCTGCACTGTCTCGTGCTTCAAATTAAAAATAGAATTTAGTTGGGGCAACTTTAGAATAAATACAAAACTTTTTAAAATCTTAAATATCTATAAATTTAAAAATTACCTTCAAAGGTCATAACACATGCCGCCACTATAATAAAACCTGTGAACAAAAATTATATAAAACATGGTTTAGTTTCCTTCCGGCTTTCACCAGAAGATTCTCATAAATGCAGAATAACATTTCATCTCATAATTGCACTTTCACGTATGAACATCCATTGCACACTTTCTCATGCTTTGGTTTGCTTATAAATCGAAAAGTGGTTAGTTTGTTAATAAATATTCCAAGTAGAGTTCCCGGAATTAAAACAATAAATGAATTTTTGGTTTTTGTTTTGTTGGTTTCTAATCCGAATGAAATGTTATTTTGTATAAACGAATTGCCTTACTTCTAATTGCATTTGGCAAGCTTATTTGTAGTATTTATATACTTGGCTGCATTGGTGACTTGAATGCAATGAAACTCTCATTTGAAAACCGAAAATAATGCATGGTCTATTTTGAACGTTTTGTCGACTGCTACTAGCGATAAAGAAAACAAAATACTAGCTCAACCAATCTCTTTTCTGTTTGTTTCCATCATTTGTCAGCCTAGAATTTATTGTATAAAGTACTACTCATCAAGGGAGAACAGAGAAAGTTTGTATAATGTTTCGTTTTTGTTCATAGAATTAAAGTTTCTGCATGATACCCTAGTGCTTTTCAGGGTTTATTTATTGAAAAATGGAGTGAACAAAAATATTCCGGTAAAAGTTGCAAACAATACAAAACATAAGAATTGCAACGATGAAAACTGGTTTCATGTGGTTCTGCAAGTTCTCAAGTTATGAGAAGCCGTATCGTTAACAAAGTACTATGGAAGACCAACATACGCTTACATCGCATCGGGACAAAAATGGAAATATTATTAAGGGACTAATCCCCAAATGCAATGTTGAATGTTTGTTTGGACTTCTGGAGTACGTTTCTTTGCATTCATGGGTGGGTACTATAGAAAGGAGAAATGGTTGGCTTTTGTTCTGATGCTGCTAGAAAGCAAAAGAGAAATGTTCAAGCAAAGAGGACAACTGAGGTAGGCTGATAGTTTATAACAGGAAAAGGATTATTATTACGTCTACGATTGCATTTTTATGAGTCTGCTGGGACGCAACAGGCATGTGGCATTGTTTCGGTATGGGAGAAAGTTTTCCATGTATCTCTACAACTATAGAATTCCCAGAAAAGGGATACCTACCCATTGGCATGGAAAGACAATAAGGGGTATGTAAAATAAGTCGGATGCGGAGGCTTTAGTAAAGACTAGACCAAGGCTATATGGTAAAGTCTTGTCTACTAGGCAGCCAGCTTTGGTTTCTGGACGAAGACGAAATTGGAAGAGCGAATTCTCTATTTTGCTTCGACATTAACATGAAAAGTCATGCTGGTATTTGGTTAAGCTGGTGATGCGATGTGTCATTTAGAATAATACTACCAACATAAAATACTCATATCCTATTTCTAGGAACAAGGATAGTAACGTGTGGAAATATTCGTTTCTTTTCTTTTTGGAACTCTTTTCAAAAGTGTTTTGGCTATTTTGTAAACGAAAAGGCAGAAAAACAAAAACCCTGTATATGTAATAATGCATTTTGTCATACAGTATACAAGCATAACAGTATAATAAATTGAAATTATTCAGATCATAAAACCAGGATTCATTCACCTCCAACTCCCATTACGATGGGTCCTGCGTAAGAAAGCTTGCTGAATTTTATATTTGCGCTCCGACTGTCTTCGTAGTAATGAACAGTGTCAGTAACTGTCACATTATTGTTGAGAACTCCGTCAGCCTGAAATCCTAGAAGAAAAAATACGCAAGTAAAAAAATTTTAATTTGTACACAGGCATTTCATTCTTATTCAACCAGAGAAGGACACATTTCATTTTGGACTCGATTCGCATACAATTCACAATGTGAATTTCACATGCTTACTTTATACGTACCCGTACATATTATGCCTAAAAATATATTGTAATCCGTTATGCCAAGTTCTAAACCAACCAAGTTGCTCTAAACCAATGTACCACTATTATCCGTTGGGCATGATTTTGTTAATCCAAACACACGAATTTTGAATCAAACAGCAATTTTGAAACAGACTAGAGTGGATTTCATTGTAAAATTCAGCCAAGCATATAGTGTAGGTTACATTTACTAAAGACTAGCTGCCAGGTTTTTACGTTTTGTTTGTTGTGCTTTGTACTTATGTATATATTTTGACATTACGTCAAAGAATCCTTTAGGATCAACTTTCAATTAATGTAATAGCCAAATTCAAGTTTTTTTAGCAAATGGAATTTTTTGTTATATTGTATAATGTTACGTATGTAATATACAAGGAATATTGTTGAACCATATTGTGCTATATAGTTCCTAGTTGTAGGAAAATGAGCTTGGTTTAAAATAGCTTTTAATCATGCGTCATGCTAATGTGGTAAACATTGGAAGCCACAAGCCACTCAATTACAGAGATTTTACTACAATTGTAGCATTTCTCCATTAGTTGATGTAGATTCAGGCACATATTTCATTATTTCATTTTAATTAAATGAAGTGGTTAGTACTATTTGCACGCGCTTCATCATGTTTCCAACATCCAAGGCGGAACAAAATTAACACTGGTACAAAGGATTATCTTCTACCTTCATACAACCTATTTTTTCAAAACAAATGGATTCCATGAAATAATGCATATTTTTGTGACACTTTTTACCTTTTGGTTTATTACAGTGAAGCTCGTTACTCCGTGTTAATAGAATAACATAATGAATCGATACAAATAATGACGTATCTATGTAAGTTTAAACAGTTAAAAATAATAAAATAACTGCATAAAGATGAAGTTGAAATGCATAAAGTCGTTATGCATATAACGAAGTAATACGTAATGCAGTAAACTGTAACGTAATTCGTAAAAGACATACCGTGTGTTGCATAACCATGTACCTAGTATCTAATCACTTTGACCTAAACACTATTTCCCTACAACTCTTTGCAGCGATCCTAAAAAGGTACCCATATTATGCCAAGTTTTAGTTCACATCTCTAACCCAGAACACGACTGTAGATTTTCCTCGTGAAAAAATCATAAGAAGCGTACCCTCCTTCTCCTTAATGAAATGTATTTTAAATGGTCATATAAATTACTTGGACAGAGCTACACATTTAAATTCAGTAACACTCTCGTCTCGCAGAAACAAATTACTAAAGTAGGCAACGTGCCCACAAGTAGAGAAAGCAAAAGCCATACCCACGTGCAATTAAGGTTACAAAAATATGCAAAAAGTAGTATCTCAATAATAACTCTTATGTGAAAGTTTGCTCAAGAAATGCTATTAAAGAAACATGCGCATTACAGAAAAAGAAAATGTTGAACGCGACACAACAAACAACCAATCCTCAAAATGGTTTATGGTTTGCTGTTGGTGACAAGTGACAACACAAGTGCACCAATTTTTTGTTTCAGAAGGCTAGGAGAAAAATACGTTCGATTCAGGTATATTATGTAGGCAAAAATGCAAGATCGATAAAAGATGCTGGTGATGATCATCAGAATAATGCGTAGCTGAATTTTGTGAAAAAAGGCAAAATATATATATCCTATAAATTGAGAAAAGCTATATAGGTAATCAATATAATGTATCATTACTTGTGTACTATTCTCATTCCATATTATTGCTTCACATCTACATTTGCTTACAAGAAAAAATTCACAAGTGGTGTACTTCACAAAATCTCAGAGACTTTGGTGACTGTTCTAGTAGGCAGTTTCTTACTGAGCATTATTACAATGGGTTCTAAAGAATAGGTGGAATTTCATACTATCATCTATTTTGGAAGTATAAGGAAACGGCGTGACGAGTTAAATAATAGTACACCTTCGACTTAAGAAGCACTAAAAGAAGGCTACACATCGGCACAATTTGAGCTTAACATCCTTTTGTGTGTCTTCAATCCGAGTCTTTTTGGAAGTTTTGCTTTTTCAGATTATTCAGACCTAGCCCGGTGTTGTCTTTATACTATTCAAAATCCCCAGTCAGGATTTGGTGAGATACCCCATTTCTAAAATATTGTGAAGCGTTCTATAATTATTCTTCAGGAGAAGAATGAACGCGTAAAAGCATTTAATTTTTCGATAGTATTTTCATCACTGTCACACTATAGTTTTCAAAGTTGACATAAGGCAATCTGCAGTGAAGTGAAAATGATCCTCATCCCTTTCCATAATGAAATTGTATTTTATTAATAGCATTTCCAAGTCTGGATTCAAGTTGTTTTAAGAAATCGGCGACACCTACGTAGGCAATAGATTGAATCTTGAGACGACAAGGCTTCACACTATATCCAGATTTCCTTTTTGGTAGAATTCACTCGGCAGATTTGATTTATTGTACAGAACATTGAGGTAGAGATTTCTAATAATACCAATTATATTTTCTTACATTCTTTATGTGAGATTAAAGAATTTATATATTCAATAGAAAAGTGAAAGCAATCAAAAAGAATATCAATTTAGATATTGTGTTTTTGAAATAATCGTTAGATGTTTTCTAATATGTTGAACGTGTAAGTACAATGTTTCATCGTAGGTTTTGCATTTGTACTACACTTTTCAGCCTGTGTTGTTGTGTGATAGATACTGAACCTATACTTAATGGGATTCAAATTGATGTATTTTCTCCATGTTTTGTAGCAGCAGCTACACCACCCTGATTTGTCACCGATCCGCTATCTATATTCCACGTAGATGAAATGGGTTGTCGGATTATTAGGCCTTTTGTGAATCGGTAAACATTCTGAATTGGCTTTCGTCTCACACGTCGTTTTACCTACTAGCTACCACTGCTAGTTTTCCGTCAAATTGATTTTCTATTACTTTTTCTTCAGAGTTTCTCCTGAGTATACCATGTCAGAGACTCAGATAGAATAGAAGCCCAGAAACATCCTTTATTGGAAAAAAGGAAGTCATAATCCCAATCGAAAGATGTAAAAGTTTTTCTATTCTTCATGTATCGACAGGGTTTTCTCTTCTAAGGATAAAACGCAGAAGCACCCAAAAATGCGAAACGCATAGTTACTTTATTTTATTTACCATCCTTTACTTGTTTAGTCCTTGCAAACGTCTATATCAGGTGAAAGGTTTGCATAGATGAAACTACTATATGTATGTAGTCCTCAATATCTCCACCAAACTTGGCATATTCACAAATCTAATTCGCAAAAATATTACCAATTCAATGTGCATGTATCTCGTCACCACCGTCAGCCATAGCAGATAAATGGATTGGCCAAAAACTGATTTTACGGTGGAAACAAAATATATGAAGGAAGACGAAAACGTGTGCATAGTTGTGTGCTGTAAGTCTGTTTGCACTTTTCCATACGTAATTCTTCTCACAAAGGTTTCTCTTCTGCTTAAACTTTGTCACTAATGCATCCTATTTCTTAAACTGACAAGTATAGACACACAACTCCATTCTTCTTTCACCAAGCCGCATCCCGCACTTTCTGCACAGGAAGCAAAAGGGAAATCGGCATTCAGATAAGTGCACGTACGAGATTCTCTGAGATTCTTTTTTTTTATAAATTTCTTCATCTGTTTCCTTTTCTTCTTACACGCTATTTTTCTCCTTTTTTCGTTTCACAAAAGTCTACAGATAGGTATTCAACTTTTTGCGTAAGCTCAATCCATTACATTGGTATTTTTTCCTGCTCAAAAAAGCTTATAAAATCCCTAGACATGACTGTCTGCACAATATTTATGCTAAAAAATTGAAAAGGTCTGTTTTAAGAAACCTGCCCAGTTTTTCCTTTTCCTCGAAAATAGCGCACATTTAAGCCTCCTTATTCTTAGCTATTCTTTTCATATACGTACATTTGAAACGTCGTCTTCCTGCATCTTCTTTCACAATATATGAAGAGCATACAGACACTGTGCACACACCACTCTTTAGTTTCAAATATTTGACTTCTTCCAAGAGAAAGTGGTGAAGGAAAGTTAGGAAAGCGGGAAGCGTTTCAAGTCCTTGTGGAACTCCATAATGTGTACGCTCAAACCTGGAACTGAAGAGATTCGCTACTGATACCATTGTGAGTTCTCTTGAATGCTACTTCAAGTTTTGTAAATGTCTGATCTATCTCAAACAGTCTCCTCTGGGTTTTTACCTATATATGAAGCATGCAGATAAGGCACATATGTTTCATTATTATTTCAATACTTTTGTTTTTGCTTTTTTATGCAGTCTTAAATGTGTGCTATTGAACAAGAGTGTTTCAAAAAAGGTCATTGTAATCGAAAAAGCGTTACTTTTCTGCAAC
Source organism: Entomobrya proxima (assembly GCA_029691765.1). Classification (NCBI taxonomy): domain Eukaryota; kingdom Metazoa; phylum Arthropoda; class Collembola; order Entomobryomorpha; family Entomobryidae; genus Entomobrya; species Entomobrya proxima. Next base: position 6,655,764 of record CM056170.1, read on the forward strand.
TCAGGTAAGAGCCTTAGACCTTATATAAGCAGTAGGTTTTATTTAAAAGAAAATAGCTTATGTGTTCATTGAGTTCTGTAGTGCTTCGTCCAGTTTCTTCTACTTGCATAACCCATGTACTTAGTATATGCAGACCTAAGTTGTAAGTAGGTCAAAACAGAGATACAAGCAGCTTCGTATTGTTATTATTATGCTTGTTACACAATGCTAAAAACTTAAAGTGCTGTCTTAGACTTTTGGGAGCAGTAATAATCTTCAGATTTTTACATTGCCAGCGAGAAAAACACACACACGTGTATTCAAGGAATGCGTTTGTTGTTGTTATTGCAAAAACAAGTTTCCAAAAAAGCTATTCAGTTTATGTACACCCCCTTCCCACAGACTAAAATTTTAACTTGGAATTGAAAGAAGTCAAGAATAGAAAAAGAAAGTAGGGGAAAATAACAATACATGACATGTCATGAAAAAGTAGACTAGCTTTATGAAGCCAGTCACTGGCTAACATGAACAAACAGGAAGTAGCGTCACATGATATCTTAAAAAAGTAAAGAATATCAGCATTCTTCTTATTCTTCCCTATATATGTTCCCAATCCAACATTTCCCACATGAACTGCATGAAACTTTTTGTAACATGGAATCCTCAAAGTACAAACAGTTCTGTTTCTTGTCTACTTTCCTCTGACTCCTGACTGCTTTGTTAAGCCTGGTCTATACATTCCTTGGTGAGCCCATCGTGGTTCAGATTCCACAAGGATGTCAACTGTCAAGGGACTCATGTGTATCCTCCGACATTTCGTTGCTTAACGAGTTTTTTCTCTTGCCATTAGTTTCAAACACAACATTACAAAATGTACTAGCCTGACAAGAAATATCCTGTCCTGTATGCTTGTTATTGTGCGCTTCATTCGGGTACAGGCGTACATGTAGAATGCGTGTGTAAAACAGTGTCCTTCTTGATCTGGTAGCTCATGAATTGTGGAATAATACCACAGGCAATTGATTCTAAGAGATTGAAGCGTATTATTATTATTATTACAACATTTCGCATGCATTGGTAGTGCCGTAAAAATGTCAACCATGTTCTCAATTTTTCAGCGCAGAAAAATGCGACCATGTGTTTTTGTTTTATTATCTCATTTTTCCCAGGAAGCAGAAAATTTTATCAGCAATGGCAGCACCAATTTTATTTTAGTAAGAGTGAAAATGTTCTTTGCAAAATGGCATTCTGACTTTCTCCAATGGTTCAAACTATGGTCTGTTTCTAGATTTTGTGCGTTGTTCGGTTTTCCCATTCAGTTTTATATACAATATGTAAGCTGTTTTATTTCAACAGTTAAGCAATTCTTGAAGCAAGAAGACATCATAAAAATTTTTCTTATGAATGAACATAAAAGGATGAAGGTGTTCATCCGCAATAACAGAGTAAACGTGATGGGAGCTTTTGCTCATTCTGTATGATATATGAACCATATAAATAATAATAATAAGCACATCCTATCTGGAGTACAATACATAGTAACTATACAGCAGCGCAGCGTTACTTTCTTTTTGCTGAAAGAGAATGCGATGAGTTTAGTAATTGTTAGCATAAAATGACCCATTTCTCTAGCATCCTTGTTTTCTTGGTGGTACTTACACGTGATCATCTGTTGCTTGTTTCCTTGTCCTTGTATACATATATATTTTCTTGTATTTTGTATTCAACAGCTAGTGTAATGCACATACATTTTCCTATATGAATGTTTCCCTTGGTATGCATTTGTCTTGTGCTACCTTGACTTTCTCCTTTTTCCCGGAGTATAAAGTACCATAATTTAATTCTCACGCTGCCAAAATGTACTGTCTTGGATAATTTCAGACATTTTCTCAATGTCATAAGTTCAATGGGATTTTTGGAGAGAAAATGGAGCAAGCGCTTTTTGCTGTCATTCTTTTATGCTCATATTTTTGCGCGTAGAAGAATATTGAATTCAAAGTAGTCACAAAGTTTCCATTTCACCGCGACAATGTACGCTTGTAAGTACGTGCTACGTCGTAAAATGCTCTGTACATTCAACATAGATACATTTTTCTTTTGCTATTCTAATACTTTGGCATTACAAAATACCTTCGTTCAAGAATTATTCAGTTCAGAAAGTGAAAGGAACGAGGATGCTACTTACCCAAAAATGACATGACACCACCAACGGAAAACAACAGCATCCCAACACAGAGTGCTTGGCATGCATGCCAGAGGCAATTTGAGGACATCTTTCCCCGCACCCCCTATATAAAATAAAAGCATAAAAAGCCACCCATATTATTACCACCACTCGCACCAGTAAATTTACGGGATGCACATTACCACACAGAGACACGAACAAAATTTATTTGTCACAATAAATTTTTCTGAACGATTTATGGCCTTTTATCAGTCACTTTTACATAGACAGGTAGTATAAAAACACGTATATACATATATATAAACAGACACAAAAAAGATATTATTATTATTAGAAGTACGATATACACTCAACGTACATATACAAACAATGCACACGAGAATGACACACAACACATTAAGACGACACGTTTCGTTAAACAAGTCGTCGCGTTACATGAAAAGGTAAAGTCAATATATTTACACGAACCAACATTAAAATTTTTAAAAACATGCATAGAAGCACTGTTACACAAATTGCACAGATTTTGTTACAACAAAAATTTGGCCACGTGGTTTTGCCGTTACCATCAGAGAATATTCCTTTCGCATTTTCGGATGAGTCAGAGCAAATTTCATGGCGTGTGTACGTGAAATAAGGCCGATACTGTCTTCCACAATACTTGACATTTTGGGTGAAAAGTATACTAGGCTTTCTATTTATTTTTCCAAAGCACATTGCTAAAAATGTTTCAAATATGCCGAGAATAGTATCAACTATGTAATAATATTGCTAATTTTTGTTTCTGTTGATCTAAAGCTATTTTGCAATTCTCTTTTGAAACTCTGTGGATGCTAATGTCAGCTCATGGACAAACATGCTTTCCTGCTTTGCTTCTCTAAAACAATATGACAAACACTCTTGTTTGCGGTGTCAGTGAGTTAGACACCTGGATATATTGAGACAGCATGAATAAATTAGTACGAATTTCACAGAGACTCGAGCTTATATATTGATCCAAAATTTACACCAGTACACCTACACGAACTTGTGCTGGGTTGATACTGCAAACTTTGAGAATGATAATAATAGACTAGAAAGTTTTAAAGCTGAGCAAGGGTCATCATTTTATCCCGAGACAAACAAAAGCCTGCAAAGCTGACAAGTTCAAGCGAAATTGGATTTATTGTGAGTTAGTAGATTTGGCAAGTAAAGCAATGTAACAAATTTTACGGTAAGTGCACATAACTGGTTATACAAAGATATATACAGGGGACAGAATAATGAGAAACCCACATTTACTGATTGCTTATATTTAAGTTGCACGATATAGCACTACAAGTTCTACCAAAAGTTTCCCTACTCGTTTGTCGTCTTGCTGTTACCACTTTCCACTTCGCGTCAATCCGTTTGTGGAAATGGAAAATGTGCTGAAGAGAAAATCGATAGAAAGTTTAATCATTCATTATTTTACGGGAGTGGAAAAGGAAGCTAGAACTTTTAGGTCTCTAAATGTGTCAATCTACTCGACGAGTCCATTTCAATTAATACGTAATAGCATACTTGTAGTAAGATTTAATCATGATGATTTTCTTTTTTGCAAAATTATACATGTTATACTTGTTGCAGATTATTGACAATCTTATCTTGGTTATAATAAATGGAACAAGTTCGATGAAGTTTCTCATTAGCCAATATTAGCTGTGAAACTAGTTTTATTTGCTGGTCAAAAGTTTTAATATATACAACTGTTAACGTATAATACTAGTGTATATAATATGCAGCAGTTATATAGATTGCATATATAGCAAATTTTGCAGATTGAGCGAAAATGAAAATACCTTTCCATTTCTTGCGACATTCAAAATGAATAAGGATGGCAAAATGGTAACTTATTTCCTGAAGTTCCATTCTAGCTTTGCCTTTGCTCTGGTTTGGCAAACGGATATGAGCAGGCATGTACGCTATCAGAGTTTTAATTGGAATGGAATTAGTTTGGCTTGCCAACTGTTTTCAACTTTTTACTATCATGTCTAGTAATTTGGTGCATTTTCATGCAGTATTATACCATTAGCGTCAGGGATAAAGCCGTAATTTTTCATATCCATGAAAGTATTTTGGGATTTGTACCTAAAATTTCGATTCCAAGGTTCAGCGTAGTGTGTAGTAGAAGTTTTTGCTATTTGGTTGGATTTTTGTACAAGCTAAATGTGAGCTTCCATACATTATATTTATAGTATATTATACTTATAGTAGATATTATATACTTTCTTTAAAACATCAACATGATTACTGCGATGATCATCAACAAAAAAGGTAGTAGAATCAACAGAGGAGAAAGTTGTTTGTTTGTTACACTTTTTACCCAGTTTTTCAAATACAAGTTTCTTTTCGTAGCTTGCTTTAGGCTATTTACAAAGAGGGTCTCGCGCTGCCTCTCTTCTTTCTTCACCAGGAATAAATAAATAAACTCAGCAAATTAACAAGCAGCAGCACTTAGGAGCAGCGTATTCATAGCAAGCACGTTTTCTGTAAAAATGTATCTTTCCTCATTAAATTCACATATTAACACACGCTCTGCTCTCATCACCTCATACAAATAGGAAAAAGTTGTGAAAATATCAAAATATACACATAATGTGCATGTACGAGAAAAAGTTAACGAAACGAAATGAATTCGCTCATAAGGGGATATGTAATGGTGTCATACATGACATATGCACGAACGCATATCAAAACACATCTTATCACATTAAATTATACGTATAATCTTTTCCCCAAGTAAACACATGTACATATTTATTTACAACTTGTTAAACAAGTTCTTCAAAAACAAGCCAGCAAATTTACGTTTCATCTTGTCCATACAAAAACAAAGAACGTGCAACAAGAGAGATCTGCAGTTTCAAAAAACTGTGCAAAGCAACCAGCAACGATAAGTATCTTTCATCTGCATGTGTGCACGCAAACATATACCCCACTCTATATAATACACAGAGTGAAAGTACAAGTAGTACTGTAGATACAGTGGAATAGTAGGTGATAAAATGTAAAAGAGTAATGCATTTATCCTTTTTGTACACACATAAAAGGAGAAAGTTACTTGCTGCTTTTCTTCTTTCTACGACCACACCGTGTTTCCCTTAAATACTACGATACTGCCACTACTTGCCTTTCAGTTGGGACATGATATTCTCACGATTGTGCTGTGTCAAAGAAAATGTTCAGTTTTTCAAGTTGACGTTGATTAATGGCCTTATTATTGGAGCATCTACTAGAAGCATATGTGAAAGTACGAGAGAAATTACCAAACGAAAACTTTTTAAGAAGAGAAGCAAAAACGGTTCAAAGTAAACGTCTTCATATTATTAACTTTTTCACATAAAAGTATATGCGAGCAAGTTTCAGAAGAGACAAAGAAATAAAAGCGACTAAGCAAGTTTTAGTCTTACTGAAAGTATAAGTCGTTAGAGACATTTATTCTATACATTTTATTGTCAAATACCCTGTGGTGGGTCTAAGCAGTCTTTGTATAATTCCGGGCAAAATGCCTAAATTACATTAAAGATTTTTAGTGGTAAAAAATGACGATGACAGTAAGCGATGAAACATGACAGGGCTTCTAATACGCAGAGTATACAAAGCAGGTTCAAGTGAAAAGGAAAAGCTTCTTTAGAAGAAATTTCAGCAGAAAACGTCATGTTCAGCAGAGTATATTATAGCTTGATATAGTCAAGCGTCTTTTCAGATCAAACAAAAACACCAAGAGTACGACAAGATGACGACGAGAAAGTTGTTATGTTGACTGATGGAGCAAAAGCAAAAGATAATATTGTATGAAAAGGTAGTAATTTCAATTATAGCTGGAGAAAAAAGATAAAAGCGGGCGGCAAAGAAGCAAGAGAGCTCTTACACATAGCCGAGATGTTGTAATACGTTGTGGAAGAGAGGAAGGCGGGTTGAGCAAAATGAAACGAATGCTTCCATTAATAAGCGATATGAACTCCATTATTACGTATTAATAATAATATGCTTAGATGGATTGCAATCGCTGCTGGCTAACATAAAATTGCTATACTAATACTTGGAGAAAAAATGGTGAGCTTTCATCATAGTTTCCAGCTACTTGTTGTTCGTCTTTTCAGGGACAATGGGATAGGGGAAAGTCTTCAATGCTTCCCTGATGAATTTCTTTGTTCAGCCCAGTTTATATAGTTGAGGCAAAAGTAAATAGTAAACCTTTCTCATATATACGCTGTTCAAAGCCCTGCGGTGAGACTGGTGGAGAAAAACTTGCTGTAAGTTTGGCAGGACAAACTCCGTAAGCATTTTCCGAAAAAACTTTGGGAAACAAAAAGAAGCACACGAGAAAGGGGAAAAGAGAAGACGGAATAATAAGAATTTTTCCCTCATCGTCATCTTGGTCTCCCTGAAAAGGACCAGGAGGAAGGAAATCAAGAAATGAAAAAGCTTTATTTAAGTAGTTCGGAGACTAAAAATACACATGAGAAAGCACTCAAATTACTCCCTTACCTTCATACATGTGAATATAGGCCTTGGTGTGTACTTGAAATTACTTTGGTACATATTTATCTAACTATCATCTCATTTTATTTCTTCTCTTCGTCAAGTCTGCCAACAGGATCTTTTACTTTTTGTAACTCACTCTCCGACAACATTAACCATCAGGAAAGAACTTTCGTTTAGAGTTTAGTATCAATCTTTACTCCAATATCAATATTAACGTCGATTCTAATAGCAGAGGATTGTAGTGACGGCCTAGAGTTTACAGGACATGGTACCAAGTGCACTTTATAGCGTAGTCTTCTAGCTGAACTGCAAGATCTAATATAATTTAATGGCTATACGTGTATAAACATATGTAGGAACAGTATAGGTAAGATGATTACTTGGGATCTTGGAAAACTGTCATGATCATTCTGCTATTCCATGCTTCTTTTCAGTGAACAGAACTAGTGGCTGAGAGGGAGAGCAAAAAATGACCAGAAACAATGAGTTGCGGCAACAGTAGCATTGGAAGCTTTCAATTGAAAATAGATTAAAGATATAAGGATGAAAAATATATATATAATATATATTTACTAGTATATAAAAACGTAAAACAAGCTTGGGTTTTAGTTGAAGCTAATGAATTATCACAGCGTATCATCACGGAGCAAGCAAGCTTTAGTTATGTTTCAAATCAATACACACTTAGTAACTAATATATCCTGGAATCTGGACTTATATCCCACAGAAACAAATTTTATGCTGTTCTAGACAAAACTAGAGAAACTAGAAGCAGGTTATATTATGTACAAAGTGAAAGTGTGCCGTTAACATTGTATCATGTTATCACAATATTACCTCTGTTTGGGTAACAAGGACAAATAAGCATACTCTCCGTGGTACATTGCATAAAGCATCTCATAGCATGTAAAATGAACCGCTGACACTGCTTCTTTGCAATAATGATATTGTGAGAAAACTCTCACGCTGTACCTTTTCACAAATTAAATCGACCATTTATATTATGCTGTAGTAAGCATAAGCATAACACGCTTGGTTGAAACAATATGGAGATAATAATTTCAAGATAATTTTATTGCTACGCACTAGAATGTACTAGCAGCATCATTTTATTTTCGAAAAAGCCGCAACGTCACCCATTTTCACTGTTTTCTATCCAATGTTTCTCATTTGTCAATCAAAACCTCAGTAAAGGCTTGCTGTCTTTACGTACCTAAACAGGCAATCTTTGTGCTTTCAAATGAATAGTGCTGTCAGGCAAGAAAAAAGGAAACCCGTGAAAAGATGAAACATTTGAAAATATAAAAGAAGGGAAGGTTGATGGTGATGATGAAAAGATGAATGATGTTTAGAAAATGTATGTTTATGGGTGCACGTACAACGTATTTCCGACACGATGTTTGAGAACGTGCCGTTTATAATGTTTCAACTGTGCAAACTGCTTTGTATGTAATGTTACTACAAGTGTGTGTGCTTTTATGATACTGCAAAAGCTTGAAAATTCAAAAAGCTGCTAATATTGGGTAAGAAGCAGTGAGCACACAAAAAATGCATCTGAAGGAACTACAATCGTATTTCTGCTGGAAGCCAACAGAAAAAAATTCAGCAGAGTCAGACAAATCGTAACAGAAAAACCAGCTTGAGCACATGTTCACAGAAAATGGGGAAAAGTTTTTTTTACAAACTCCATTTTCTTTTAAGTCAAATGCAGATGATGGGTGGTATAAAGAGAAAACGAGACGAAGAAATAAAATACCAAGTACATTAAAGAAGAAGAGATATGAAAGAGCGATTAAAAATACGGCGAATGAATACCCATGAGACTGTATGATTTCATTATTTTTACATCAGATTATTCCCATCCAGTAAATGCAGGGTATATATAGTCGAAGATATCAACCAGGAAAAATTAGAATAGCATCTGTACTTGGTGATGCTATTGTAATGCTCGCATTTCCAGTAGACTGCAGATGAAATGAGATTAATTATCTGAATTTAAGCCCTCCAACTGAGAAAGGGTTTGTTCAGGTGAAACAGTGAAAGCGAGAAAGACAAAAAGGCGATACGTACTCATATACAGGAGATGAGGGATGAGAATACATAGATAATATGTATTTTAAGTAATTGTATAGAAACACTTGCGGGCAGGGATTATGAGAGCATAAGTTTTATGCTTTCTCATCGTCAGTACCACAAGAAAACAGGTAAGCAATGTTGGGAAATAGCAGTTCGCCAGCATAAATAACAGGCAGAGTGGCACAAGTGCTCAAATATAAATGGGATTTACTGCTGGAGGGACACTCAGAAGTCTATCAAGTTGAAATGCTATAGTGTGCTAATGGTAATACAAAGAAGAAAGCTGCCCACGTTTCTCTTTCCACTGATGCGTAGACTAATAAATAATATAGTTTTTGAAAGCAGGAACATTCAATGTACAATTGAAGGAGGAAACAAGAAGCTCAAACTTTGTATTTTCAAGAGTTGAAAGTAGATGTACAAAATGTTTTATTGTTTTATAATAATAAAAACTCAGAACTACATGAATTGTACTCAATTTTGTTGTTGCTGCCTGCATTTGTCATGCCCTGGGACGGAAATACATGAGTTTTCTCATAAGAACAGAAAAGACAGCTTTTGCTCCATATATTTCACTCATTGCATTTCATAAAACCACACTGGGGCTCCATTCAACACGACCATCTCATTCCACCCCAGTTCACTTCTACTGCTAGCACTAGCCAAGCGTGTATATGCATGTATTCATTGATCAGCCAAGTTGCTTATTTGAAGCACAGTTCTATTCTAAAACACATCTTTCTTTAAAAGGAAAGTTTTCATGGAATTTGTAGGCACTTCACTGCATTAATATATTTGCATGATCTTGAATATACATGCACACTCAGATAGTGATAATTTATGAATCATTATGCCATGTGGCCTTGCTTTATACACCACAAGAAGTGAATTTATGGATACTTAGTTTTAATAAATTATCACAAGAAACTCAGGAATTGTAATGTAATGGATATTAAAATAATGAAAATCATTAAAACATAGGAGGAAAAGTCCATTACAAAACGGTAACATAAGCCATTTTAATGTGACCAGTGTGGCATGATATTCAAAACTACTATACTAAATATTTAGTAAGTTTTTAAAGTAATGACACTAGAAAACGTCCCTAGCTGTCTCTGTCACAAACTGTATTTAATAATGCAGAAAGTACGATGACATGCTTAATTTTTGTAATATTAGCTCCGCGTTTCCTTAACCCAGTTATAAGGGAAGGAACTCGAGCCATGATAAGCTCCCTACTCCTTATTAAACTTTATTATCCCATACTATTATATTAGCAATTCAAGAAACTGTATACACATCCCAACTGCATCATCATGATCATCCTCTGTACATAAATGTTGAGCGATTGAAAAATGAGCACATCAAAGAATCCACTTTTGCCTTTTATGGCTGCTATCTAGCAGGTTAATGGATTGTTATAAATCACACATTCTGGACTCCACCATGAAACTTTACAGCTCTGCTTTTACTACTTTTGCAACACATGACAGAAAATGATGATCTGAGTAAAAAAATGCAAAACTACTTTCATACAAAGTCAAAACTTGCAAGATACGGAAAATAGTTAATAATAATAATATTATGTTGTATGGATATATCGTGCGTTATGCATTCGTCCACTTATGTATTTTCGTGCGGTATTTTGGCATCATTAAAAAATAACACACAGTAATAATTCTCTTAAAAGCTTACAAGTCATATAGTATTTAAAATTGCATTTGATATTTGATATTTTCATTTCACGTTAATCAAAAGGTCTCTCGTAATGCTAGGAACTTGGTAATAATTAACCAGCATTTCATGCACTGGCTATAAAATACACCTAAAAAGGTCTAAACAGTTTCAAAACTTAAATTTTGAGTGCAGTCGGGTCGCATATGAAACATTATAGAGTCCATTAAAAATGTCTCTGGCATTTGCGTTTAAAATATAAAATCTTGCTTTCAAGCGGTACAACCTTTCAAGGAATTGTTGCACCTAATGAAACATGACAAAATTAACTACCACACAGAAAGCAGACTTTTTATTCAGAACTGTTGAATATTCATAGCAAACGATTGAGAAAAATACACAGAATACAAGTATTATACAAAGGCTGGTATATTTCTTTTTTATTAGCTCTGCAGTCATCAAGTCTTTTGCCCTTCTTCCATTTACCTGAATATTCCACATGACAGGCGGGTGCATTTGCCTCTTCATTGTCCTCCGATGGCGAGAGGATATCTGTGCACTGAATCTTCTCTGATAATACCTTCTGTTCATTGTTTTTTGATTTTTCTGCTCACTTGAAGTGTGAAATAAATTTATGTTGCTTTTAAGCTCTTTACAGATTCACTTTAGTAATCATATATATTATGAGAAGAACTTGTAAGAGTCTAAATGTGCACTAGTTTACAACCTAACCACAAATCGGCAAATCTGGAGAGGGAATCAAACAAGAAAACGTAAGAAATCAACAGACCTGTCAATAAAAATAAATTATAATGGCTTGCGCCCTACTGTTTTATTAGGCCACACACTGTCTCGCTTTGTCGGGAATCTGGTAGAGCATAAATTTATTATTGTGCGTGACAAATTCGATTTTAGCTATCAATGTGGCAAATTACCGTTGATTATTTGGGAAAGACTTATGGTCTAAAATGTGCTTTATTACTTTTTTCCTTTCCTTTCCTTAAATAGATCAAAAGCACACAATTCATTTTTTTGTACATAAAAAAGTTTTGCTTTTGTAATGGGAACCTCTTACTTTCCTGTTTTATTACTGGGGTTGGCAGAGTAAATACAATTACTTTTTTTGTCGTTAGAGAATTTTTGGGAAGCTGTGTAGTTGCACGCTGGTTTTTTGGAGACATTTATCCTTATTAAACTTTTTGCCCTTTTGCTTTGTCAGTGAACACGAAGGAAGAACTGTTTGCAAACTCAACAAAAAAATAGGAGAGGGTCTCACAACTGCAGTCTATTCTGCAGTGTAAATGCCTACAGAGAAATAAAATTCACCAGTATCATTGTTCCCATTTTAGACGTGATTTCAACTTCTGCTGACGGCTGTAGTCACAACTCACACAACAAAAATCATTTTTACTCACTTTATTTGTAAACCTTTATCTGTCTGTACGAAACATTTTTATCGTTTTATTTTGGGTTCACATGACATATTAAATATCAAACCTGACTACTCTATAGGTTCGTTCTGGTATTTGGTATGCATGTTGCTCACTGAAATTTTCTCGAATGGGGAAAGTGATAGATCCTTATTGTAAACAACTTGTACTACTTTCCCTGGTACGACTGTTTGCAGAATGCGATATAACTTGACCAAATCTCATACTTTTTGTAGGTAGGTAAGTTTGCATTGCATTTATTTTCTACTTTTTTCCATTATACCGTGTATTCGTTATGCTTCACTGCATGGCTTGAACTCTAAGAATTCACGATATTGTAATTGAATATCTATGACATGACTGTAAAGATTCTATGCAACGCCATGTCTTTTTGTTAGTTTTGTTATGGACATGTCTTGCAGGTATCTATAAATTTTGCTCAGAAATACGTAAAATATTTTAACGGATGTTCTCTTCGGCTATCGAGGAAAATCGTGAGGAACTATGCGCCACATCAGCAATTGTGCAGTTAACCTTGCACGATGACTATTGACTATTATATAGCTTTTTTGGTAAATGTGTTGAATGTACGCAGCGGGTATGGGTATTATTGTATAAAATTAGCCATATCATAATCTGATAAAGAATAACACAGATGCGGTGATGCATCAGGATTTCTTAACAGTCATTGGATCTTGAGCAAAAAGGTAAAAAATGTTTAAGCGCTGGGTTGAATAATAATAATCATAATACCTCGTATTTCAAGCGAACATAAATCCGATAGTCTTTTCCTGTCTCAGTTGTTTGATTCTGACAATCTGTACGGAATCTTACTGTGATCTAAGCTGAGCATTTCCCTTCTGTTCTTTATAACATTGATATAAGATACGTAGCTTTGTGTGGGGAGACGCATCTTTGGTGAAAGAAATATTTAGACGAAGAGGGAACATGTAGAATTATCTGAAAATCGTTCCGAATAATCTGTATTTGTAGAATAAAAACCACATCAAAGGAAGAAACTCTGGCTATCTCTCACATTTTTTTATTTTCGGTAGGAATTATAGAGTATTACTTATGTAGCAGTAGCATACATATACATAATATATTATAGCATGATCATGACCATAATATTTACGACTATAGATGCCAGTTTTCTTTTGAAGTGTGTATAGTATTTGGCGTTGTGAAAGAACACAAAACGAAGCAAAGTATTAGAAAATTGCAATAGGTGAAATTTAAAAAAGAATCGTTTCGAAAACACATTTCTTACGAAACGTCGTTTGGTGAACATGGAGTGGTGAAATTTTCTTTTCCGGGAGCTTTTCATCTGAAAAGCTTTTAGCCATTATATATATTAGAAAGAAGTTGTATCAGCAGAAATTATTTTAATGGAAGTTATTGTGCTAAACTAAGCTATGAAGCTATGAAAATTGGAGGATGATAGTAATAATAGTAACAGCAGTATATAGTAGTAAGTACAGTAACTTGCTGTGCTAGTTCTCTTTTCATTATGTTGCGAAATATATTAAATTGTGCTGTGTAATACGTTATTAATAGACATACCGTACATGAAAAAGCGCTCGTTGAGGTATGAAATAATGAACGTTTTTCAATAAATATACTGTCATCTCTGGAGAAAACGTGATGTAAAAACAAGATGTAAAAAAGTAAGGGAGAGAAAAGTTGTTAGATGTTAGTTGTTTGTTTGTTAGACATACAGAATTGAAAGAGAGAAGAAATATTATTGCTTTTGTTGGCGCTGTGGGTGAATTATATACATAATGGCTAAGAATTGTGTGCAAGCATTATTTTTTGTGGGCTCGCTTTGCAGACTATCCCTATACGTAAGTTATTATAATAATAGGGGTCTCCGAACATGGAGTAAAAGTAAATAGCATGAATCAAAAGGCTGCATTTCACGGGCTTTTGAGGAGAAAAGAATGTATATCTTTTTTATTAGTGGTAGTACATGGATCAAGAAGTTTCACAGGCTCAGCAGTTTCCCCCGTGTTGGTGGTGGAGCGTTGTTAGCCGTTGTAAAATATCTTCACCAAAGGCAAAGTGAAAAGATGTTGGCAAAGACCTGGCGTTGTGTGCAGGACGTTATACCTCCATATAACAAATTTTCCCTCCAACCCACTCATTCCTTCCCCACTCACCACCACCTCAACTGTTACCACTACTTGAGAGCTTGGTTTCTTCTAACAAAAAGCACTATTTCGGTCCAGTCCTAACTACTTACTTATTTTGCAGCATATCTATGTGTGCTCTATAATAAACTACACAGCTTTCAAATAAACTTTTTACTCTGTTGCCTAAAAGCAAGGGAAAATATTTCCTCGCCATTTTTCTCCGGCCAGGCGGGAAGAAGTGGAAGAAAACTAGTTACCAGTTTCTTTATTCTCTCTAATAAGTCATTCTACTATAACGTGCAAAAACTAACTAACAGTTTCTATTCAAGGGCGATTTAATTCACTTTGCACTCTCAGTAAACGTTTTTTTTTTGTCTTGTTATTTAGCTATGAGCCGGAAGATACATACTTGTATACAGGGATACATTTATTTAGTAATGCGATAATTGAAGCTGATTGAAAGTTAGAAAGTCTGTTTATCAATGTAACAAACCACATTACCTTTAAACGTTAACACCATTCATATTATCTAGGTATTTAAGTTATCTTTTAAGAAGCGAGTTTGATTGTACATGGATGTCCACAAGATAGTCAATCAATCTGACTGTCATTGATTAAGCTCTATCTCTTTGCAGTAATACTTTTCTGTGAATTTGTAGGTGAAAAGCACCTCGCACTAGTAATATACAGACTAAATAGTGAAAATAAATTATTGGGGATAAATGATACGGAAAAGGTGATTTTTAAAGAATTTGATTATAATATTTTTGCACTTTGTGAGTAAAGGTAGGGGGTGAAGTAAGTAGTGTGTGCATTGTCAATTTCTTACCAATTTTGGTTCCTCTTCATCATCATCGTCTGTGAATGTCATTGAAGAAGGACAAAATAGTTTCTGGGGTTTTCACAAGGCTCTCGTGAGTCGTGATGTGCACAAAAGAAGTATTGTGTTCAACTGTTCTATTATTGTTGTTGTCTTTAAAGAAACTAAATGCATGAAGAAGATCTGGAATTCTAAGTGAGTACCCTGTGGACAGTGTGCGACTCAAAAGAGGTAAGATGCAACCGTACAACTTTCTCTCGAAATTGTAAATGACTCTATGGTTCGCTTCACTTTCCCTTTGACAATGTAAAATCTAAAACCTGACGAAGTACTCTAATAAACAGTAAAATTTACTAATAAAATATTAAATGAAGGAAAGAATCTCGAATGCGTTTGTTGTTCAATTCTAAATTATATCACTTTAATGAAAAAAATGTAAGTCAAGCTTGTCAAGCTTTCTCCTTGTTCCGAAAATATCTTTCTGTGTTTACTTGGGCTGCACTTTCACATTTCCTCGTTTCCTCAAGTGACATTGAAAGTTATAAATTAAGTATGATCAATTTTGCTTCTATTTTACTGTAGTTCTGGGTTCACGTTGACGGTACACATTTCTTTTTTCTCTTTCTACTTTCCCTCTATCTCTCTCGGCAATGTTATAACCGTCAAAATTTGAAGTTGAACTGGTGAGACTTGAAAGCAGACTGAAAAAGGGTTGCTTCCCATCACCAAAATATGTGTGAGGAGGAGTATCAGAGACTCCATCATCCAACTCAACAGAGCAGCAGCATGCGACGCAGGAAAGCATTACAAAAGAAGCAAGAGTGAAAGGTAGCAGACGCTTCCCCAAAAACTTGGTCTCTTCCGAGTAACGTTTACTTGCACAAGTGTATGTACATAAAACTAGCTCTGAAAAGAGGCAGAGCTCGCTTTCCCTCTACGGGCTTCCTCTCTGCCTCATGAAAGATCGAAAGATCATGTGTGTTTTGTATGCGTGCTTATGCTTCGCGGTTGGATTTTTTGGCTTGTTGCTCAGAATCAATCTGCAAACGTATTCAAGCACAAAAACATTGTTGTATGTTTTCAAACAAAAAAGCGGACCTAAAATCTACAAAAGTAGCAACACAGTAAACAGTAAACATTGAAAAATTACTTGAACATTTCATTAACGGCATGATTAATTTGGTTAATAGATTCTCATTTCTTGCTAACTTCAAATTATGTTAACTATAAGCTGTTGCGACAATGATGCCATTTGACCGTTAAATAATTTTCTCCGAGTCGTCAGTTTGCCTGTCCGTCACGCAATGTAAATATGTCTCGAGTGACTGACCAATTGACACAGAGCCAGAGTACTTTTGCTTTGGCCCACACTGGTTGACCCCAAGGGATCAAATGGAGGTCAAAGGTAGCCTGATATAAGTACATATTAAACAAAAATGGGTTCATTCCGAAGCTATTTTGCTTCTACCTAGACCGACTCTCATATAACGATATAACATGGTTATCAGTTATCATGGGGTCAAAAGTCAACATACAACAAAGATTCAAAACTCAGATATAATTGAACGCATAATTAATTAAGAGTTAATTCATATATGGCCTTTTACATAATCAATTTACGTAAGACAATGATTAAAGGAAAACGAATGATGCCATAACTAATATAAGATAAAGTTAGAATTGCCACTTACGATGAGTTAGATAAGTTAAAAAATGTCTACACTTAAACTAAGCTTATTTAAATGCATTCATATAGGTATGTATATCTAACGTTCCATTTTCACTCTTCTAACATGAATTTTGCGATGTGCGAATACAATATTTTTTTAAAAACCTTTTGTCGGCATAAAATCAAGTAAACTACATATTCAAACATTACTTCCTATGAATGATTAGGTGCATTTTCCTCGTCAAATGGTACGATTATATCCGACATGGTGTTTGATATGTTTAAAATTGTATCATACACTTTTAGGTGATCGTATGTCCAGTCTTACATTTTAGGACGAAATCTAGGAAGCATTTGTTTTGTATATTTTCAGACACAAAATCAATATTACATTACATACAACTTCCTTTTTTAAATGGAAGTTTTTTGCAGTTTTTGAATTCAAGATTAATGTGTACGTGCCAGGTTAATTTGACAAGCTACTTTTTAATGTTTATAGTAGAAATATTCTCACTTGGTACGTAACAGAACTAAAACAATGACAATGCAACAAATGATAAAAGATTGAATGGGGGGTTTTTGCTTCATGCTTCCTGTAACAGGAATCCTGTTTCATATCCTAGCATTATATTCAATGTATATTATTCAGAATAATATTGTATCAGCGTTCAAAGTTTATGTGCGCAGCTAGAGAAGGATCATGGTCATGCTAAATAAAGAAGCATAATTAAGCAATACATATGAAATGTCTCGGTAGTTTACATACACAAGTTTTGAATACATATGTTATATTTGGTGTATATAGTCAAAGTCCACTGTGTTGGGTTTCATTTCGAGAAGGCTCAGAGAGACTCAGAGATTCATTTTTCATGAAAGGATGCATACATGTTTTTCTACCTTATCAAAAATTCAAGTCCTCCGTGTTTGTAAACGAGCAGCAACATGACTTGCTGGATTGCCAACAACCGTATATTAACGCAACTCTTATAGTGGAGTGGAGACCAGGCCTCTTCCTATTCCCCTAAACTCTACACAGTGAGTAATATCATTGTACTTGTATTTCCAAAAATTACATTCTAGATACTCTACACAATCATTGGTTTGGCAGCAATACAGGAATAAAAATGAGATACAAGGTTGTTAAACGTTTACTGTTAATATCTTACCCTGTTTATTATGTAACATCATTATGATACGTAAGAATTGATTGTAAAATTATTTTTTAAATGAAAATGTAACATACTACAAAATGTATACCTATGTACCTTACAGAAAAACCGTTTATAAAGTCAGATAATTGTCATTTATTAACAGTCTGCCCCTGAACGCAATAAATTTTTGAAAATAGTCAGTTGCAGTTGAATAGTTGAAAATGGTTCGGTAGTTGCCAAAATGCTGATTCAGGCAACGATGAAGACCACGGCAATAGTACCTTTTGCATATCGAATCAGCATTCCTAAAATCAGTTGAACCTTTTATAAATACCTTCCGCTATAATAGTCATATATGGCCGTAACCTAAAATAACACACATCTTGGCAGTCATTCATGGAGATACCAAATTATGTTACTAAATGATTTACTTTTGCTAATGGCTAATGATCAAATTTGTTGTTTGTGTAAAATTTTTGATATTCTTAAATAATTAAAATATGTTATATGAAGTTTATGCATCTAGCTAGATCGCAAAGAAGTTTCTAATAATACATGACAAAACAATATCGTAATACAATTATTAGCACGCTGCTTCGGTGGTGAGATATTGCAGATATCGTTGCTGTTGTCCGCGTGTTCGTAGACTTCATTTTTAAGCCAAGCAAATAACTTCCTTCTTAAACAATCGTCTTTAACGAGAATTTTTAATGACTTACCATGAATGTTTATGTTTTGTAAATATTACATAATTAGCTTTTAAGGAGACAAAATTTGAGCATTTGTTTTGTTTTAAGTACCTATATTCAGTTTGCGAGACTGAGGCTGGGCATTTCTGGTATATCAGAGAAACCGTTCCAAACGTATTGGGGCAACGCGATAATGTATTTGTTTTGCTTAGTTTTTTCTTTGTTGTGTGTTGAAATACAATAAAATACATCGTTCTTTGGTGAGACATTGACGTATCACACTTTAATAGTTAATAAAAACACCTAACCTGTCACTAATGTCAAATAACATGAGTACATAATAAGCTCGACAGTTGATTGTAACATATCCATGATATGCAGTAAAACTAGAAAACCAGTCTATTTCTAGTCTAGTAGGCAGGAAGGAGAGAGAGAGAGAGTTGCCCAAGTTCTTTATACTAACTAGATGACATGCATGATACAATTTTGTAGACACTTTTGAAACAGTAAAGAGGAAGGCATCCAAAGTGGCAGCAGTAAACCCATACACCATGACATGTATACCGTTTATTTCAGATTGTGTATGGTGTTGAGAAGTCATGTGCAGTATTACAGGACGAGATTGGAATGTTTAATAGTTGTGTCCTATACATGTACATCCTATAAAACTTTTACTATAATTTAAAGGTTTACTTGTTACCACTTTTACGCTTATACCTACCACACCAGCACGCACTCAACTTCTTGAATAAGCTTCAGAGAAAGGAAGATAAGGGTTTACCGTTATTCCGCTTGCCCATTTCCCTGTTGTCGGTAGTGGTGCCAGCGGAAAGGAGAAAGAGACGTTAATGTACCAGCAAGGTTTAGCCTTCCTTTATTGGCAAATGCAATGAAAAGGAGGAAATGGGAAGAGAAATAAAAGGAAATGCGACTTCTTAGTAAATGACTCAGTGAGCTCCTTATCCACCAACTAAATTATATAAACTCTTGAAAAACACATATAGAAAAGAAGTCTGTCGAGCTTGTATTCAGGGTCTAGTTGTGATGAAAAGGCAAAATATGAAACCAGAAAGGAATTACTGTGTACGAATGCCGAGTGTATTATTGTACAATTTAAGAAGTCTTTTATCTCACAGGTCCATCATCAACAGCAGCAGCAGTACCAATTGTTGACTTGAATGACTTTCACTTCATTTCATAATGTCTTAACTGACTCTTGTGTCTCATCTTTATCAAAGACTCATGTCCACACTTTTGAGGAAAAAAACTGTATTTCAGGCAGACATTGTAGAAACACCAGGAGGAAAAAATTCAGAGCAGTGTTTAATGGATTTTCCGTAGTAAAGATAGTGGGACACAGTTTGATCCCTCCTAGGGAATCCTAGAAGGGATCCTACTTTCACTTGACTACTACACTCTCTTGTTAGATAAAAATCGTATGTACATTTTTGCACACAAATATATCACGTTGCCGCATAATTATATACCCTCTTGGAGAAGAAAAGAAAATGGTACAATGGGAGAAAGTGAACAAAATGGAAGAAGATTCAAAAATGAAAGTGGAAAGTTCTTGATGAAAATGACAGGAATTTGATGAGAACGAGAGGATTGTAGCAAAAGGGCACGATGAAAATATATAAAGTTTTGCTTCTTGATCATGCATCTATAAATACTGAGCTATATGAATTTGCAACAAACACTTTGTAGGGAATTGCTAAAATGCAACATATATATGTAATGTTAATATATATAGAAAAGTTTGGTAAGCTCTATTCACATTTTGCCTATTTTTGGCTAGAAGTATCACAAACTCGTTGGAAAATCCTACACTGGTTTAATAGAAGCTTAGCCCGTTAGCGTTTAACGGAAAAACGAAGGGAGCAAGCTAAAGGGAGCCTTAAGAGACAAGTAGAATTGACAAGGGGACTAGTTGCTCCACCACACACATGCAATCCAGTTGAAAATGTACAATACATATGATGTGATACTTGCAGGCATTTATCTTGTCTTATACATACGCATGCCAAGTCAGAC
Source organism: Entomobrya proxima (assembly GCA_029691765.1). Classification (NCBI taxonomy): domain Eukaryota; kingdom Metazoa; phylum Arthropoda; class Collembola; order Entomobryomorpha; family Entomobryidae; genus Entomobrya; species Entomobrya proxima. Next base: position 6,676,112 of record CM056170.1, read on the forward strand.
ACCCATATAAAGTGTGTACCTATACATTTGACTTTGCTCTTGCATCCGTTTTAATAGAGTCATACGTACTTGTAGTCGACGTTGTTCAGTTAGTTTCATTTGACAGTGAAAAGTTAAGTGGCAGCAAAGCAAAAGGACGGCAACAGCGACGTCGGGTGATTGTGAAGTGGTTACAATTTTCTAGCTTGTGTGTGTGCGAGCGAGTATTAATCCGTCTTCGTCCTCGTGTATTGTGTGCTTGCGAGCACGGAAAAAGTTGAAACAAAAAAGTGGGTAATTGTGTATGCATGCTTGTATGCACATACAAGGAAGGAAATCAAGATTTTCCTTGAATTTGTACAAAAAAGTTTCTGCGTTCGACATTTTGCAAACACATTTGGGAGGCGAAAGGGAAAGAAGTTTGTTTTTGTCGTTCTTCCACAGCAGAAGGCATCATCTCGTATATTTTCCTTTCGTACATTTTTATTGTATGTATTATACCAATGCACAGAAACTCTCAAAGAATCCCTTTCGTTTTTCTGCTTACTTAAAGCTGTGTTAAGTGCCGTGTGAGGGCAAGGGACCATGCGCTCTGTTGATATATTTGAAATAAATATAAATGCGGTGAAAATGCCAGGTGTGTCCAGTGCAAAGAAAGAGAAAAAAGAGAAATACGGTAAAATATTTTTGTGAGATGGACTCTTTGCTCAAATAGAGTGGACTTTAAGTAGAAATGGATGGGCTTCAGTCATCCTTGAAGAGAAATAAGAAATGGACCAATTTTTATCATCCGTAAAGTTGCAGCGCGGAGACAGTTTTAGTTTTGGGAAACAGGCACGGAGAAAAGTAATCGCAATCCCTTTTGGAATACGCGTACGTGACAAACAGCTTCAGAAAGCTGGATACATTGTCTATAATAACACGTGAGAGCTATTCTTGCTTACTCTGAAGACATTTATACCAAACGATACATCTGTGTACACAGACATGTGGCACGGGACGGCACATTATTGGCAAATTGTGTAAGATTCCACTGAACGAGATTGTTACTGCTAACAAGGCGTCATTTCGTTACGTTTTGTATTTTTCTTGTGCATACTTGATAAAGTTATTTTCTTTGTCAATCGCAGTTTCTTGGACATAATACTTTATTGTTGCTGTTTGCATGGCTCTTGTCGTCTTTACCCTGCGCGAGAAATTACCATTTTTTGCTCATCGAGCAACCGTGGTTCCAAAAAATGGCACCTTCTAGAAACTGCATTAGAACGAGGTAAGATTTTTTGTCTATTTCTGCTTGGGCTTTATTCTCTTATCAGCTTAGAGAGCAGCATAATATAAGCTATCGCTAAAAAGGACTTTTGGTACAAGAACTTCATATAAGACCAGCCTACGTTTATAGCATCACACTTGTGTACATTCATGGATTCATGCATGCTGATCGCCGCCATCCAATTTGCTTCTCAATCCTCTAAAATTTTCTTCGTAGTTCCTCTCCTCTCCTTGTAATTTAATGCTTGTACATATTGATGCCATATATACATAGAGTGAAGTGTAGCCATCTTAAATCCCTCGTCAATCATTCCTCCACAGATTGTATGCATAAAAATAACCACGTAGACTTACATTTTCACAGTTTGTTCTCATTGTTAATATCTGACAGGAATAAACGGTGGAAATATATAATGGTTTGATGTGCTACAATACGTTTTGCATCCAATGCATGTTCTATGTTTCCAAAAATCCTTTCTTGTACATAGTATTTAAATGAAGGTGGCATATGTTACTCCTTTAACAATTTTGCATTATGTTTTTAAAAATCTAAAAAGGGATCTTTTTATTGCTGTATTGTATTGTTGTTTTTACTATTTTGTATTTACTAACAATCAACATTCTTTTCTCTCAACAAAAACTGAACCGCATAAAACGCATAGTAAAGCTATACCACATCGTAGTGGGTTGTAGAAAACTGACGACGCAGTAAACCCCTCAGTTTACAAGTATAAGGTAAAATATCATCGTCACAACATCCAAAAGTTTTGCTTTTAGACTTGTGCAATAATAGAGGCGCGCAAGTGAAAGCCTGAAAAAACATCTCCACAAAGTCCATGAAGCGTGCCTTTCCGTTCTGCCTGCTGGGCAATGTTGGTGTAAGATGAGCTATATAATATAAAATCCTCAGGTGTATTTCAATCACGTAACTGATGTTTGTTTATACTTTATAGGGTGAGCCAAAGATGGTTCAAACAAGCATACATACAAGCAGGACATGGTAGATGGAAAGAAAAATGATGACGTGGTTGATGCAATGGGAATCTAGAGTATTTAAGTAGAATTGAATGTTTGAGATCGTGACATTGTGGTAACAACGTGATCTCTACAAGCACCATTTCTAGTGATACTACCTGACCATTTATTTGACTCCAATGTTTATCCGATTAGTATTTGCTTCCCTTCCACAGTGCAGTGTTATATTAGATTTTTGCTGAACTTCTAGAAAAGAAGACCAACGAATAAAAGTGATCGCCGAAAAAGACGAGAGAAATCCATAGCACAATTTCTGTAGAATTGTATGCTACACTGGTTTAGAAGAAAGAAAGCAACCAATGGTTTACTTTTCCTCCAGTGGTTCAATATTTTGCAAAAGAAAAAGTTTCAGGCAGATCCACCGTGTCACAGGTGAAGGCTGGTATAGAGTGTAGCCCACTTACTTCCAAGATAAAATTTTAAGATGGGTTGTTCGCTTCTTTGAAGTATTATGTTATATAAGCAATGCATGACTAGCAATTATGAATTGGAGGCGACTCAAGCAAAATGGGACGGGAAAAGTTTCTGTACATGGCAATAATACGGTTTTCTTCCTAAGAATAGAGATCGCAGACAAAGGTATTATGTTTTAGAAGAAGTGATAGGGACAGGCACAACAACCACCACCAGCTCGGTTCTGTCATCTTTATCATGATGATGATTAGTGGATGGTGTAATGTTACACTTCGGTTAGGGACCTTTACTGATGCATCCGGCTATCATGACCTAACTAGTGCCTACATTAACCTTTCCAAGCACTACTAACTGTTCAATGCACAATGGAATGTAAAATGAATGATTATGATGACTCAGGGCGGTTCTCGCCTAATCCACTGACAGCAATTCCAGAAATAAGTAAAACAGTTATAAAATACAATCAGGGCTTATTTAAGAATGAACTAATTGACTTTTAATCACTAAACTAACTTCTCATTTAATATACAGAATAAAGAAATAATTATAGTGCTGTTCTCTGTGCTCATTATGATGTGCTATGAGCGCTGCTGCTGCTAGACTGAAGTTGTTCTTCTGCTCGGTGGTAGTTCTGCTGCTGCTGTGGTGTGGTGATGATGATGATGATGATGAGTTGCATGAAATGGCGGCGTGTGCTGCTGAGAAGAGAAGAGACACGCTGTGCATGTTTCTTACTCTATGTAGGTGGCGTGCTGGCTTACATAGGACTTTATGCATAGGGTTCTGGCTTAGGCTGGCTTACGCTGGCTTACATAAGTATAGTGTTGTAAAAGATGGTCGAAGTTAGGAAGAAGTTCGGGAAGACCTTTTATATTGTGGTCGAAGTTACGGAGAGTTTCGGGAAGACCAAGTTGACAGAAACTCTCGTTCCTATGGTCTATGCTATGATGTATAAGTGGTGAGTTGTGTAGGTAGGAACGGTCCAAGTAAATGGTTACTTGGGAGCGTTACAGTCTCCTCCTCTTAAAGAACTCCCGGGGGGATGAGATTCCTCTTCCACCAGCTTGATGATTGATTTTTTCAGCACTTTGTTTCGTAGGTAGTTGTATCGTCGCCGTTTGTTTTGATAATTCTTGCTGCGTGGCGAATAGTTCCTCTTTCTGCGCTTTTGTTTCGGTTTTTCTGGATCTTCTTTAAAAAGCTTTAAAGGACGTGGTTGATGGGTTGTAGGTGCTCTTTTTGGAGGGTTTGATACCCACTTCTTTTTCATTGGTTTTACTTTGAGCAAAGCAGAAACGTCACGTTTATATTGCTTTTGTTGAGGAATTAAGTCATTGTCTTCGTTTTCATGCTCATCAACTTCCATACTTTCACTTGCTGCTGGTTTTTCTTTCACTTCTTGCTGGATTGTGAATGTCAAGGTCTTCTCTTGCTCTTCTTTCGGTTTTTCGCCTGTGATGACGCTGATCAGGCTGTCTGTCACTTCCTTTATCCATTTTGACATGGAATAAGGACGAAAGACACCTTCCAACTCTTTGATGTTCTTCGGCTTGCTTTCCACTATCTTCTTCATTTCTCTGTTGGAAATAACCTCTGTTGCTGGTTCATCCACAAATCTAGCTCTTTCGTCTCGCCACTTGTGCAGTTTCATGAATAATTGCATGTCTTCAGGTTTCACACTTTCTTTCTCTGCATCTTTGATTGGGGTTGGAATTTTCATTACGTAACAGCGTGATGTCATCTCGTTGCTCTTGGTGAACGGGTTAAGGTCGCTGTCTTTCCATTCTCCATCACGTAATTGAACTTTCAGAATTTCCCAACACTTCAAAAGCAGGAATGAGTCATAATGGGCGTACTTCTTCATCTCTGGAGTTAACGGATATACTCGCCAATCTGCATACTGTAGGGAAGCTACGAAATCTGCTGGATAAGCGAATTTCAGTAGTTCCTTCGCCATGTCTTTGAAACTTATCTTGAAGTTCTTGTCCTTGATGTTGTGCACATAGTTGTAGACGAATTGAGTGTCCACTACTCCTTTTGCGTAGATTGAAAAGTCGCGTTGCAGATGAAGAATGTCGTTTTGTCCGCCGTGAAAGATCTTTACTACTGACTCAGTCTCAAGCAATAATGTTAGTTCTTCCTCAATCCATAAAATGCATGATGGAATGTGTACAAGAAAGTCTTTATCATCAGTGGATATTTGAATCCACATTAACATACCGCAATAACTGTGAGTGGTATTTGCTTCCAAGTCAACTGCTATTTGGTTCTTTTTGTATAGGTGGCTCATCATGTCAGACCAGCTCCATTGCGAGTTTACGATGACAGGATCTCGATCTTCTTTTATTTGCAGCTTCTCGAATAACCATTTTTCCGGCTTCCAGCGAGTAATCTCGAACTCAAACGGGTTTTTTCGATGTTCGAACTCCATTTTCGCGTTGATCTTCCTTCTTGACTCCATGAATCTTGGAAAAGCATCTTGTGGTCGTACTTTGGCTTGTGGCAAGGTCTTCTGTGCCATGTGCCATTCCAAGCTTCTTTGTTTCTTACGCGATAGCGTTCGGACGTCAGACGCCTGCATAGTTCCGTCTGACAGTCTGAAATTTAATAATATCACAGCAAAACAATTAATTTCTTTAGAACACGAATAATATTATTATTTTTGATGAAGATTTTTCTTTTTAAACTTTATATTTTCCAGGTTTGTGTAGTGTTCTACCTGAGCGTCTTGGACGCTGAATAATTTCTACATCATTTTTCTTTGTAAAATTTTGAACATTTAAATTTTCTTTTCGTTCTATATATAATTTTATATCATTTACGTGTTTCTTACCTAAAATCTTATCATTATCATTAGAAATTAAATATACACAATTATTTACAGGTCTAGCTATTTTAAATGGTCCTACCCATTTCGCAGCTAATTTTTTCATAACTCCTTTCACTTTATCAGATAAAACATGAGCTCTTACAAGCACTCTTTGACCAATTTCATATTTTACGTCTCTATGAGACTTATCATACAATTCTTTGTTTTTAGCCCTACTTTCTTTCATATTTTCTTTTACAAAACTCATAACTTCTTTCATCTTTTCGGACATAGTTTTAAAAGCTTCTATACTCATATTTATATTACTATCGTTAAAAATTCTGTCATAAGGTAATATTAACTCTCTACCTAGATTCAACTGAGCTGGCGAGACACCAGTGGCGTCATGCACAGCCGAGCGAATTGCAAACGCAAACTCTGGGATATATTTGTCCCAATCATTATGCCTACCGTTTACAAATGCACATATCATAGGAATTAAAGTTCTATTAACTCTTTCTGACTGATTTTGCTGAGGATGATAAGGACTAGTAAACCTATGATCAATACCTCTTTCAATACAAAAATCTTTAAGTAATTTTGATGTGAACTGCGTACCATTATCGCTTATCAAAATTTTAGGAAAACCATACCTATAGAATACTTCTTTTAGACAATATATAACTTTTTGCGTAGTAGCACTTTTAAGGGGGAACAATTCCACCCATTTACTGAATTCATCTTGAATTACCAGTAAATACTGATTTCTACCATTAGCGCTGGGAATAAATGGGCCTACAAAATCAATATAGATTTTTTCAAACACTCTACTGGCCAGTCTTGAATTACCCATTAACCCTGCTGGCTTTTGGTTAGAATACTTTACTCTTTGACATGTATCACACGATTTTACATACTCTTTAACATCCTTATACATACTTTCCCAATACATTCTAGTAGACATTCTAAGTCTAGTCTTTTTTACACCGAAATGTCCTGCCTCAGGACTATCATGAAATAATTTTAGCATTTTTGCTTGCAAAGATTTAGGTATTAACGGAACCTCTATGATACTCATTTTACCACTGTTCCAATTCTGTCCGTTGTCACTCTCGGTAACGTCTATACTATCAGTGACATTCTGACGAGTCTCAGCTTCTGGGTTGATCAAGCCCTTACTGTCTCCCGTCTTTTTGGACTTCCTTCTTCTTCTTTTTCTAGGCTGTAGCGACTTCTTTATGATTTTAAAAACAACTCCATCCTTCAATTTGTACACGCTGTCAGACGCTGCAGACGTTTGACAAGCGAGTTTAACATGGATTTTCTGTATGTTTTCATCCTTCTGCTGTTCGTTACGGATTTCTTGGAGAGATGGGGCGGCTTCCAGCATGGCAAATACTGGTGTAAACATTTCTTCTGGGTCTTCATGAATTTTCTGATCTTCTTCCTTCTCGGGAACTGAATTTCTGGAGAGCGCGTCCGCTACCGTATTTTCAGTACCTTTGATATGCCTAATCTTATCTACGTAAGGTGCTAACCTTAATGCCCATCTACCCAATTTCGAATTTTCATCTTTAAATTTCTGGAGATATTTTAAAGCCTTGTTATCTGTTACAATATAGAAATCCTCACCGTACACATACTCTTTAAATTTTTCTACTGCCCATAATATACCTAATAACTCTTTTTCACAAGCATGCAATAACCTTTCGCTCTTATTCAACAATTTACTAGCATAATGGATGACCTTTTCCTCGCCATCAACATATTGCACCAAAATTGCTCCGAGCCCTAAATTACTTGCATCCGTTTTTATTACAATAGGAAAGTCGTAATTAATTGTAGCTAATATTCTATCACTAATTAACTGTCTTTTAAGTTCTTCAAAAGCTCTTTGTTGACTAACACCCCAAATAAAATGACTATTTTTCGACAAAACTTTATACAAAGGTTCAGCGATAGTAGAAAAGTTTGGTATGAATGTTTGATACCATCCACACATTCCTATGAAAGTGTGTAACTGTGACTTATCTAGTGGAACAGGTAAATCTACAATTGCTGCTACTTTTTCTGGCTGCATTTTTATACCATCTTGAGTAATAATATGTCCTAGGAATGAGATTTCACGCATACAAAATTGACTTTTTTCTCTATTAATAGTTAAACCAGCTTTTTCTAATTTTTGGAAAATTTGCTCAAGATGAGCGAAGTGCTCTTCTTTTGTTTTAGAATATACAATTATATCATCTACGTACACGTAACAGAAACGACCGATAACGCCTTTCAGTACCTCATTCATCAAGGATACGAAAGTCGCTGGGCTATTCTTTAAACCAAAGGGCATAACTAAAAATTGATAAAGTCTACCTTCAAAATTAAAAGTTGTATACTCTACACTTTCATCATCCATTCCTACTTGCCAGAAACCAGTATTACAATCTATTTTTGTATAATATCCACCAATCGGTAACCTTTTTAAAATGTAAGACCCTTTATGCATGGGGTAATAATTATCTTTTGTTATCGCATTAAGCTTTTTGTAACCTACGGTCATTCTAACTTTACCATTTGGCTTTGGTGCTAGTACAATATTAGCATTATATTTAGAATTAGTGACTTCTCTAATTAAACCTTTCTTTAACAATTCATCTATCTGTTCAGCTATTTGTTTAGAATATTTAGGTGGATACCTAATAGGTGTACAGTTTATAGGCTTATCTGACGTTAATTCTATTTTGTGTTTTACAACATTTGTTCTACCAATACTACCGTTTGTAGGTGCTACTTTAGAGAATCTAGACAAAAGTTCATTTACCCTGTCTTTAGTATTATCATTATTCGCTGTAATGTCAGAAAATCCTAACATACATATTCTATGTTTACCCCTATAATATTTCAGTGAATACCTACGTTCTGGTTCATCGTAATACCAAAATGCATCGTCATGTTCGTATATTACTATTTTAGACTTTTTCAACAAATCTCTACCTATGAACAATGGACAGTGTAACTTCTCAAATACATAAAAGTCATGATTATGTTTTTTGTGACCTATTTGAATAGTTAAATTTAACATTCCTATCGGTTCCATGACCTCATCTAAAACACTAATCATTTGAACATTTTTAACAGGCTTAAATGTTTTAGCGAACCTTAAAGCTAAAGATTTTCTTATACAACTTTTACCACAACCATTGTCCATATAAGCAGGTATAGACAAAGCATTAGAGAAAACAGAGATAGAAGGAACAATATCTTTTTTGTTACTTGTTGTTGGGAACGCAAATGCTTGTTCCGTGGCTACTTGCTCCCCGCTCCGTTTAAATCATCTTCAGGTGGGGCGGTGGCTGTAATTGCTGCATCTTCTTCCATGTCTCCTTCATCCATAAAGAAAGCAGTCACCTTACAGTTAGTCGAGATGTGTCCCCATTCTTTACAGATGTGGCATTGCTTATTTGCATGTGGGTTTTCATTGTTGGCTGCAGGTTGAGCATTGTGTCCACCACGACGATTTCCTCTAAATGTTCCTCTTGTCTGCTGACGAAAATGTTGTTTGCTGAAGTAACCTCGATTTGCGTTGGCACTGGTTGAAGGTTGTTGTCCGCTTGCTTGTTGGCTGCTATGCGGTTGACTTGAGGTAGGTGTTGACTGTGCTGCTTGATTAGCATATCTCCAATTGCCCCTACTGCTGTTGTAGTTTTGCCTAAAGCCTCTGCCTTCAAATCTTGCATAGTGAAATCCTCTTCCCCGAGTTTTGAACTCATTAGAATATTTGTGTAAAGGAGGTAGCTTACTGACTTGTCCTTGTTGTCGGTCAAGAGCCTTTAGATCTTCCACCACATTCGTGCATCGCTCTATCAATTCTTCTGGCGTATCTGATGACAATCCTGAGAGGTGGGCTTTGATTCTGGGTACCAAAGCTTGACGACATCTTTCTACCGATGCTTTCAAACCTTCTGAAGGGAATACTTGCTTGGCTAGGTCGATCATCTCCCAAATGAATGACTCCACTGGCTCATCATCACGTTGTTTTCTTCCCAACAGGAAATTCTGTCTTCTTTGTTGATAGCTAGGTCCATCATATCTGCCATTGAAATCCGCTTTGAACTTTGTCCATGTGTACCCTGTTGTCTTCTTATGTCTAAACCACGATCTGACTTCATCATCCAAAACTGCTGGCAAAGCTTCTAAAAAGTCACTTTCCTCGAGACCTTGACTTTTGAAATATGCCTCTAAATCGGCTAGATAAGTTGCTGCTGTTTTCTTCAAAGTATGATACTTTGGTATTTGTAAGTTTGTATTGATTTGCTTTACCTTTATAGGCGGAATGTTAATGACTGGGGCCGATTGAGACGACATAAAATTCAGTAGAGCTGCCTGTAGCTCCGGAGTTAATGCTGCTATCACTTCAGTGGGGATCGGGTTTTGTGTGTTCTGACTGGAACTAGACGGTTGTGTGGCGTTTACACCTGCTGCTCCGTCGGTACCGGACATGTTGGTTTTCTGGGTGGTGGCACGTTTCTTAAGAATGACTGGAACTATTTCTGGAAAATTTGGTAGAGGTGGTGGTGGTGGTGGTGTTTGTAGAGCTTCTGTGGTGTTTGGCATGAACACTGAATCTTGTTGAGATGATGATTGTTTTTCTGTACTATTTTCTGTAGCTGATTGGGTTTCTTCTAGAATGTCACCTTCAGATGATGCTGAATCTGTAGTTTTCTTTCTTTTCTTGATCACTGGTCGTGGGATGCTGCGTTGTTGTATAGTAGTAGCACGTAATGTCCTTCCTGGAGGTGGAGGTGGGTCGGGCTCCTTTTCCGTTTCTGGTTGCTCGTTTCCAGGTGGGGCTCTCTGGTCAGACATGAGTCATGTCTGACACAGATTATTCCTTAAAACTCAATTAAAACTGATACAGAATATGATCAGCTTCAACACAATCATTAAAACTGACACAAGTTAATGGTCAGCTTCAAATCCATCAAAACTGACACAAACCATATGGTCAGCTTCTTTCTTTCCTCAAAACTGATACAACTTAATGATCAGCTTCTTTCTTAACTCAAAACTGATACAACTTAATGATCAGCTTCTTTCTTACTCTTTTACTTCTTTAAAACCTCTTAAAATCTCTTTTCAGTATCTCTTTTTACTACTTAGTCTAGCTTTTAACTACTCTGATACGATAAAAGTTTCTAGAAGACTTGACTTTACTCAAATCAATTTTTAAAACACTTTAACCTGACTATTAACGTCTTTTTACCAACCTTTAATGATTATTAGAGCTATAACCTCTATAGAACTCACTAATCAACCATAAAATTGACATTTCAGTTAAAAATTCACCATTAAAATAATTTTCTTGTTACTTTTTACTTACACGAACTTTTCTCCACTCTGGAACTCTTTTCAGTAGATTATTGTCGGTTGGGCGCCAACTGTAATGTTACACTTCGGTTAGGGACCTTTACTGATGCATCCGGCTATCATGACCTAACTAGTGCCTACATTAACCTTTCCAAGCACTACTAACTGTTCAATGCACAATGGAATGTAAAATGAATGATTATGATGACTCAGGGCGGTTCTCGCCTAATCCACTGACAGCAATTCCAGAAATAAGTAAAACAGTTATAAAATACAATCAGGGCTTATTTAAGAATGAACTAATTGACTTTTAATCACTAAACTAACTTCTCATTTAATATACAGAATAAAGAAATAATTATAGTGCTGTTCTCTGTGCTCATTATGATGTGCTATGAGCGCTGCTGCTGCTAGACTGAAGTTGTTCTCTGCTCGGTGGTAGTTCTGCTGCTGCTGCTGTGGTGTGGTGATGATGATGATGATGAGTTGCATGAAATGGCGGCGTGTGCTGCTGAGAAGAGAAGAGACGCGCTGTGCATGTTTCTTACTCTATGTAGGTGGCGTGCTGGCTTACATAGGACTTTATGCATAGGGTTCTGGCTTAGGCTGGCTTACGCTGGCTTACATAAGTATAGTGTTGTAAAAGATGGTCGAAGTTAGGAAGAAGTTCGGGAAGACCTTTTATATTGTGGTCGAAGTTACGGAGAGTTTCGGGAAGACCAAGTTGACAGAAACTCTCGTTCCTATGGTCTATGCTATGATGTATAAGTGGTGAGTTGTGTAGGTAGGAACGGTCCAAGTAAATGGTTACTTGGGAGCGTTACAATGGGGAAAACGGATTCTCGTATTTCATGCGGTTTTTTGAAGCTTCTCAAATATAATGCCTTACAAACGTCGACGCTCCACGCTAGTAGACATCGTAGGTATTACTATTTCGTATGTATTCTCCGTTTCTGTGCTACCGCTCTGCACTAATATTAGTACACTATTATTGCAAGGAGGAAAAGAGAAAAACCTATTATTTTTTTGCGAGTCCTTTTAGAGTATCTATAATGTACGTTGCACACGATGTGCAAAAGCTCAAAAGAGGAGATCTCAAGTGAGCATCAAAATTGAGAAGCTCATGAAACGAAAAGCATCAAGTTAATATTTGATGAAATGGAAAGGGCGAGTTTTCCCTTTCCCTTTTCCCCATTCTCTTTATCTCTCTCTTATAAAATGTTTGTTCTTACCGCAAAAGGATCCACCGAAATACACTCATTTGTGCACACAAACGACATTGGGATCTATATTATATAGGTTTACCTTAGATTGTTCCTTCTATTTTAAACGCTTGTGTGCTAATGCTTCGTTCCTTCGTCGTTTTCATTATTTTAAATGAAAAGGTATATAACGCTTTCTGCCCTACCCTCTTGCTTAATAATCAGAATGTTCATAATCATCATGTTTTACTTCTAAAGACATGTACAAAACAGACAAGATGCGGTGGTTTTCTAATGAAATTTAAGATCCGGGACTCTGGGTAACCACATCTCTACACACTTGAGTTTTACCTCAACAAGATAAGCTTTTAGATTCCTGTAAAGGAAATGGATTTTGCGTTGTTGATATAAATAAATGGGACAGAGAGGAAATGAAGAAGCAAGCTGAGAAAAATTGGTAAAAATCGCACGTAAAAATGTGATTGATGGTAATAATTGAGAAGAGAAAATATAACAAAAACTGAAGGTCTGCCTTACATTTCACAGTAACCTTAACCTAAAACTCTATAATGAGTATTAGAGTTCAGGTGCAAATTTTAAACGCAACAAACTACAAGGTTGCTAGACTTTTTTAGGATGGCCAATAGTCCTACTTTCAGAAATACTTGAATTAGCATCAAGGTCGGGACTAGTCAGTGCGTTTATTGATACACTAGTTTTTTTGGTAATGCAATTTTAGGTATGGACAACGATATGCAGTTAAGCTCCCTCGTATAAAAAATGATATTCTACAACATGTAGCCTGTGTACTATACTGTGAGGAATGTGAACTATCGTATAACAAAAGTAGGACTTACAATGCCCCCTTCTTCTTACTTTCAAGAAAATTGTAAAACTGAATCCTCAATTGCACTTGCTTAGCTAAACGAAATGTTAAACTCCAAAAGATTAAATTCTATTCATTATACATTTAAACGTTTTATTAATGTTTATAATTTTTCATGGCAGACTAAAATAGGTAATACTACGTATGGTATTGGTGTGCATTATGTATATGTGTTATTCTCATGTGTGAGGATTGGGAAAGTTGTATATATAGTCAACAGGTTGCGGGATGTTTAACACTAATAGAAAAAAATACATTTATTTGTAATTTGTAAGTAATTCATAACTTTATCATTGCCATTATTGTGAATTGTGCCGAGATAAGTACAACTGCCAGAACTTTTTAATGGGTAATAAATTCATATATATTTAATGTTGTATACAACTTTTCAAGTCTGAAAGCCATTCAAAGAAGGGGATTTCGAAGACTGGTCGAAATATTAACCAACAAATAAATCATAATTGAACTGCTTTGAACGAATCCAGATTATAAATGACAATTGTAGAGCTTGACGAAAAAGCCAATAAAAAGGTTTATATATCTATCGAATAATGATACACATTTAGAACCTTTACTTCCGAACTTTCACTCGGTTAAACAAGCTTTCACTCACCCCATCTTCAAAATCAAAGTCGTAATCCTCGTCCCAGTCAAGAAATGCAATACCGATGTTGTTTTTAGTTGGTAGGAAGCTCAAAAGCGGGTGCTTCGGTCGGGAAAAGAGGTGGTCGAGCATTTTTCTTTGACAAGGCTGCAGCTGCTCTTCTACGACAAGTCTGAAAAGGAAAAGAAGGCAAATATTATGTGTTTTCGGTAAAATCCTTGTTTAATGCCAATAGATGGCAACATAGAAAGGAATCTTGAAGTTGTAGTGTCTCTAATACTTCCGGTGAAAGTCATTTATACCAACGAGAGGAGACTTGTACTCGTTATTGGGGCAAGATGAATCTGAACTACATTCAAACCACGCCGATGAGTGAAAACTCTTGAAGTGTAGCAAACCGGATTTAGTGTGGTTGCATTCCAGTGTTGATTGCTCAAAATATTACTACAATTTTTGTGCGCAATGCAGCTAATTTACAACGATATACCTATGTGTGTCTTAGTTTGTTCATTTAGTTTAATTTGTTTAAACGATAGATCAAAACAAAATATATATAGCTACTTTATTTCACTAAAACGAGTGTGTGAAGGTGTAAAAACGTAACAGAAGGATGTCATGCGAAAGTGAGAAATCATTAGTTAATGAAACGCTTGAGTTTGAAAAAGTACGCAAAATATTTATCTTAAGTATTTGTTGCAACGCTCTTTGACATTATGTGAGATTTCACAACGAATAAAAATTCGACGATTTTTTTTTACAAAATTCGACATTCATTTTTAGCTAAGTCCCAGATGTAAGTTACACGTTATAATTGCATGGCATATTTAGAATTTTATTTCTACAACATCCAAGTAAATTTGGAGTCTTCGTCCATGTGACAAAAATAAGAGCTATAAAATCAAATAATTTTAGCATAATATTTTTTGCTATATTCCTTTAACCTATAAGGTATACTGGCAGACGAAATATAATAACCCAAATCAGAAATATCAGAATATTGCAGAATATAACTAGGTTGATCTTGAAAATCAATCCAGCAAAATGAAAAGGCTTTAGGTATATATCTGTTATTATCAAAAATTGAACTCGAAATATCAGCGTTGAGATGCTTGCAGCTATTTAGTTAAAAGCTGACAATATATGGAAAAAAATACGCTTGAAGATTTGAAGCACCCACATTTTCTCTTTTCTCCATCTACCTTACTTAAGGTTAATGTGGATGAGAACGAAAATTGGTACAACGTTTCAGATGATGAATAATGATAATATTGCTTATTTGCTTGAGCGTTTGAAATAATTTAATTTGAAAAATTTAGTATAAAACATTGCTGATTAAAAATCGTTCCTTCATTCATAAACCGTGAACTTCCATTGGCAGAAATACGGTGTTTATAATAATTATCAATCGACTTGTCAAAAAACCATGGGACATTTTTTGTAAAGACACGCAGGCATTTTTAGTACAAAAGACATTGGTAGTTTTGATCCAAGCACTTGCATTTATTATCTTTACTTATAATACACCTTTTATATAGCTACCTATGTATATATATTATATACATATGCTCAATCAAATGCTACAGAAAAAGCATTTACAAAAGAATAAGCAGGAAACAATGGTCCTTCAAAAATTTTAATTCTTAAACATTCGGATTATTATGTCTTCATGTTTTGGGTGACTGGATTTGAGTGTTTTTCCCAATAGCTTTCTATTCCAAAACAGCAGCAGCAAAATTGTCTACTTGTTTGCTGTCCTTTCATTCAAATTCTTTTGGAGTATTTTGTCATTCAAGTGTTTTGGTTTTGTATGAGTTTTCATTCTTGACACTCTGCTGCAATGAACTAAATCTTGGTGTTACAAATGCGATTTTACTACAGAATAATCAAAAAAAGTACAGCAGAGAATCTAAACTAAGCATGTACGAATAAGACTGTGTGTCGTGTTGCACTAAAAACTCTAGTACGTAGATTTTGTTCCAATAAAAAATTGTGGTACAAAAATCTATATATCATGCCATGCCATACAATTATACCTTCTAGGTAGACTTTCCTCTTGTCATTCCAAACCCAAACTGTTCTTCCTTTCTCTCCTGCGGCAGACCCTGCTAGGTACAGTTGTTGTAGTCATGTAGAATCGGAAAAGGAAGGATGCTGCCACATTTTCCTCTGTAGCTCTTTTTCCCCTAGAATTACTACTTTGGATCACAGGCTTGGAATGCTAATGTTGCAGGCTACAACTTCAATATACCGAACCTCTTTAGTAGTACCTTCCCTTTGCTTGTTTTACCGGAGAGGAGCAATTGTAGGATAGGAATATCAAGCAAAGAACATTCACCAGTAGATTTTCTGTTTGTTAAAAGATTGCTCTTGTCTATTTTCATCTCAATCTTCCTCTCTGTTCACTTTCTCGTGTTGAGAGCTGCCGGAAACTTATTCTTTGTCTGATGAGCCACAAAGACATGCCTGTCCGGTAGCAAATGTACTCGATATATAGTAGCACATTTTACTGCAATCATTATATAATACGGACGTCTAAAATATATTCTCTCTAAATGTTATCAATATATATCATTGTATAAATAAAGCTTCCTTCCTGCTGAATTATATTTTGAAATTTATATAAAAATCAATCAAGGCTGTATGCAGCTCAAAAAATTATACCAACAGCTAATACATTGAAATATTGAATTGTAAGGGAAAGGATAAAATGAGAACATGTTGTTATTATTTTTGTTTCAAATATTTTGATTGTTAAACGTATTTACTCTTGCTTGCTCTACAACGACAGACAAAGTGCTGGACTGGACCGGGAATAACAAATATTCAAGCCTCGTACTACTACACTGTTTATTTTTTAAATGATTTTTATAAACAAAGAAACAAAAGACAAATCCAAATACATAGAAAGTTTATAATATTATTCGGCTTCTGAATTCTCAAATACAATTTTTGATACACTGGCATCTTAAACGAAAAAGAACATTGTAGTAGACACAGCATGAAATGGTTCAGGTTAAGGGAATCTTTCCGGGATATACCTCGACTTGACCTGACAAAAAAGAATATACTAATGTACCAAAGCAAGGAATATAACTTTGTAGAGCAAAATGTGTTCGTGTTGGTTCTTAATAGTTGGAAACCGCGCGTTCGTATGTTTTCAACGTGAAGGAGTAGAGAAAGCAAGAAAAGCCCGTAATGGAAACTGGAAGAGACTTGGCATGCAGCGAAGAGGAAAGCAAAAGCAAAACCCGCTATTCTTGCTGGGGTTCCTCTTTAAGCAAGCAAATATGCCGTGTTCTCAGTTCTTTCTAGTTTGTCGACGGGTGTGGTAGTACTACCGAGTTTTTCCTCAACAACTCTGCACCCTGTTCTTACCGCTGCTCATCTCAGTTGGTTGTGAGCCTTATATCAGTTCTCAGCTTTCTCCGTAACCGGTGCTGTTACTTTTATTCCTGATCACAACGCATAACTTTTATTTTCATTTATGCAAAGCATTGGCTAATCCAACGAGTAGAATCTGTAAACACTTGCACTCAAATGTGCTTCAACTTGCAAGGTGTTTGTCTATGTAGCGGACAGTTTCCTGCGTAAAGTCGGTGTTATCAACGGCGACCGCAACGAATAAAAACTAAGACAAAACAGATATCCAAGGACATGATTCCATTATATAAGAACACCAAGAAAGTTATTATTTAGGCTATGCAAACCACGTGCACATTAATATTAACAGAGAACAATTGTCCGGTAACCGACTTTGGCCGACCACGTTTTGTGGAAAAGTAGTGGGTGACTTTCTCCCGTTCATAAAAATGATAACCCATCAAGATAAGGCAAGAGTTTTAATGCTGATGTCTTAGTGGCTCTTATCTGTGTAGCTATTATCATGCGAACTAGAATATCAAGTGCATGAGTGTTGTGAAGATACGTCTGAATAATAAAAACATTTTTCCCGAATATATCAAGTTCCAAGCTTTCACACGGTCGTATTTGTATCCTGCCATAACCGGTGTCTACAACAAAATAATTCACGAGACCTCTATATCTATCTCAAACAAGTTTTTAAACTGGATGGGTGAACCCATCCTTCTCTTTTGCTGTTACCACACAAAACTCATCTCATTTGAACTCCCCTTTTCTCATCTGTTTCCTTCCTCCAATTAGTGAAAAAAAGTTTGGATGAAGTGAGGCAAAAAAGAGTTAACAAAGTTACTAATACTTGCCACTTTGACACTTTTTCTGCACTGTTGAGTGGAACTTATTGAATTCCCTTACATGTGAACGACTGATCAATTTTATGTAATTGGCAGCCAGACAGAAAAGAACGAACAATATCACATAAGCATAAATTTTTCTTGGCTACATATGTCCTCTACAAATATATTATACATGAAGCAAACGCAGCCTCAGCTTTTCTAGCCAAACAAGGAAAAAAGTGAAAAGCAATTTCATCTTTCTCATCCGCCGGAATTCTATCTAGGAACAGTCAGTCAGCTAAAGGTGTTTTCTTCCAACTTCCGCCGTACATATTAGTAGACACGTCAATTTCTGTCGTTTTTTGCCTTAACTAGCAGGGGCGAGTCAGACAAGCGTAGTAAACGGCTAAACATAGGAAGACAAGCATAACTGCATTTTGCTGTTGGTGTGCAGCACTCGAATAACTTCCAGCAAGATGTTAATAAACGTACGCTGGAACATGAAAATGAATTGAGAAACTGTTAAACTTTACCTATCAAGAGAAAATCAAGAGAAAACCATCTATATCCACATGCGCTAGATATAAGATAGCAACGGTTTTCTCCGGTCGACTCGATTCCATTTACCAACGCAGACGAAACAATATTGTACGGAGTGTGTAGCCAAACAAAACTCATCATCGCAGTTTTCTAGCTGAACCATCGTTGAAGAAAAAGTTTTGAAGGTAAATACTTATTCATATTACACGTTACTTATATGAAGCTTTAATAATAGAGATGTACATTATTAAATGCTCTTAAGCATATCTCTTTCCGTGTATAAATACCAAAACTCATCACGCAAATTGTTGTCTCTCTATCAGCAGCGGAACAGCAAGAGCGCACTTTAGTGACCAAAGGAGACCTGCGGAAAGGGAAAACGTTTGTGTAGTTTTTAAAACTGTTTGTAATCGCAACTGGACTTTTGAACCTTCCTGCAATGTTCTTTCTACCCTTTTCTATGAAGGCTATCTATGCATTGCAATTGTACAGGTCAGTCATGACATGATGCTTTCCTGGACACGGTAATTTATTCTCTTTCAAATTAATGAAAAGTACTGTTGATGTTGTGATGCTGTTGTAAATTATTCACATTGAGACTGGCCATCAGTGTGTCGCCGTCGGACTGTGGTAAACCCTTTTCTTCATCACCACCACAGACATTTTCACATTATGCTGCTTCTTTTATAGAAAAGGTTCTATAGTCTACGCAAAAGTAAAAATACTGTATAAAGTACTAAACACTGATAAGTAAGTCAAGTAAGTAGGTAAACATTGTATAGTAATAAAAAGTGACGTGTGGTTTGAGGTCTCTGTTCTTGTCGACTCTCGTACAAGCTTACATGCATTGAAAACGAACATATACGAACTAAATACTGCGAAACTCAAAGGCAAACTTTTCCTGAAGTTTGGACTTGTCAGGAAAGTGATCACACAAACTTTTCTGCTATCTATTTTTGCAAAGCGTATACATTCCAACCACGTAAAAGGGCCCGTACATCCAAAGCACCATCAGTTTGTGCATATCATACAACAAAATATACACTCCACGTTCATGTTCACTGACCCGAGATGATGGGGTGAGAAGTTTGATATGGAGGAGGGTATGGGACAGTCAGCCTCACCGATTCCTACTGCTGACTGGCCTCCTCCAGTAGACATACAAGAACATATACAAAGATGTACGTGTACTTGTGATCACATGGGATATGGAAATTACCTCGACTATCAGGTGAGACTCTTTACGGCTATTCAGGCTTGCTTCCGTTTTAAATTGTCTCAGAATATGTGGTCCCTTTCTGCTCTTTACTTACTTTCTACATAGTTTTTAGCTTGCCTACTAGTGAAAGCTTGCCTGCATATAGTACATTTTGCTTTGGTAGTAAAAAACTAAATTTACATTGCTTTAAATTGCCAGTTTTTGCTTTCTACCATGCACAATAATGAATTTTACGTGTAATGAAGATCATATGGACCTAATCTTAATAGTTTACTTATACGAATGTACCTACAGACTCATAACGCTAATAAATATGTATATTATGGAAATGCACATTCAGATGAAATCTAAGCATTTTATAGTATCTAACAGATATTGGCTGCCTTGTGGAGTTTATAATTCTACTAGGTAGCTCTGTATTACGCAAGCAGCATATAACAGAGTCCCTCTAACTATATATATGATGCATCTGGGAATGAGTTGTCCTACCACTACAATATGGCCTTACACATACAACTACCTTCAACTTTTCAGCCATTTGAAATCATTTGCATCTCCCTTTGAAGTTTTGCAGTCAAAAGCCTATTTCCTCGTTGGGAATAAATTTTTCATACAACCATATTCTTACTCTATCCGCTCTGTCACTTCTTGCATGTTTGCATTTTTAATGTCTTAGAATCAAAAATACACTAAAAAGTGTCATGTCATATGATAAAAACTTTTTCCGCTCATGCTGTCGCAGAAATTTTAGACAGCATCCCCACTTTCCCCACTAACAACATCCCCCTTTCAACTTTCTCTACTGTAGGTAGTAAGAGTTACTCATTTCATGATTTCCAGCTTTAGGACCAAATGTAGAGTTTTATTTCTTCCATAAATAGGTATACATAATATAGATAGTATATATGGTTTTAATGGCATTCTTCTGATGATTCGACCAAGGTAACAATCGTTTATTCAGGAGCACAAAACTGCATAATTCTGAATAAAGTTTTGTATACCAAACCATATCACTTATTTACTATACTGCATCTATAGTTTTCTTGAAACTTCCCTTTCTTTGAATATTTTAAATGAAACTTGCACTTTATGGCTGAGTGAAATACACTGTACTTTTCTTTCTACCGTCATAAAATTTTGATGCGATGCATTGCACTTTTTGCACTTTCTTACTAAACTTACTTTTACGGAGGATGCCTGAAGGAACCAGAATTTTTACTATGTAAAATACTGAATGAAAGCAAATTATAGATATATTGAGTATATGGGTCCGAAATAATTTTATATTCATAGGAAATATAAAAGCAAAAAGTATTTCCACTTTCTATTTTTGCAAGAACAGAATCTTTTAGACTTTCTCTAGAGTTTCTGAGTTTATTTTTTCTTTTCTGTTTGATAGTCCGTTTCCAGTAGACTTGGTGGACATGCAAAAGCTTATATCGGGCTAATTGATCAGGTTTGGCAAGCTACAGCTACGCTTTCTCTCATTCGTAATTTTGGAAACAGGCTAACATATAATAACAAAGCTTTAAAACTATTTGTCATTATGAGCTAAATGCACAATGAACACTTATGGTAGTTTCTATAGTAGGGGAACTGATACTATATATATTAAGGTCCCAAGCTGTCTATCGTGCACTAAGTCATTCAGGTACATATTGCTTTGTTAAAGTAACAAGGAATTTCTGATATATCCATACACTAAGATGCTATTTTTTTGCAAGTCTTGGTTGCGGAACGATGTAACTTCAAATACAGATAGTAAGTTTTGCTGCTGCAATGAAAGTCTATCTAGTTTAGCATTTTTATTACCTAATTACTTTAGGGCAAATCATTCTTTTAATATGCAAGCAAAAGCAAACGTTTGATATCCTGTGTAAACTTATCGAATCACACGTACGATTTGCTCTTTTTCCAGCTCTATATCTATATCTATATGTTTACATTAAGTCATAAGTAACTTATAGTTTAAAAAGCATTTAGTCGTTACGTCCGTCGGAAGCGTGCAGAAGGATTCATTCATTTCTTCATTTGACTATATACTTTGAGTGTTTGAGCATTCGTTTGTATTACTTTCTCCCATCAAAGCACATTAAATGTTTCTAAAGCGGAGAAATTTGTTGAAATGCACACCTCTTGCCTCTTACGCGTATTTATTTCAAATGCACGCCATATTACATATATCTTACAAAGCCTCACAAATAGATCATCGTCTTTTTCTTCCTCCTCTTGTCTGCAGCTGTTTCATTTTCAAGAATAATTTGAATTTTTTCCCTTGCTTAAGTCAGATCCATGCCTCCAAGCAAGCCAGCATAATAATGTAATATGCATAACACAAGAGAATAGTGGGAATATACATGAACCCTTTCCATTTTCACCACGATGCTCATATCAACATTTCAGAGAGTGAGCTGAACGCTACACAAAATTGCTACCACTGAGATAGCCAACCACCAAAACTCCAAAAACATTTTCTTTGAGAATAAATACATTCCAAGAAACCTACCTAAAAACTACATTGTTTATGCTACTACAAAAAAGTTGCCTCATGTGAAAGTAGCAGAGAGAAATGATAAAAACTGGTAAATAAAATGCGTGTGAGCAACCAATGTACCATTGTAGGCATAAATAATGCCAAGTTCATATTTTAGATTTTTGCCTGCCGCTTTCACCACATGACCATCACCAATGGAAAAGAATTACAAGACGTAACACGACAAAGTCACAATGCTTTCGTCGTGCTACGCAGTGACTTGGATTTACAACATCCGGAAAAATCTGGAGCGTGTTTTATTAGTATGCTTTCTGTATGCTTTATTCTTGTTCTCGTATCATTTTTTGTGATGGTGCCCTGAAATTTTAAATCAACATAACACAATCTACGAAGAGGATAAAAAGTTCCTGTGCATATATAGATATATAATGTAAATGTACTATGAAAAATGTATTCAAGAACGGTTTATGCTTTTTCTGAAAATGTAAAGAGAAAATAGTTGTTGCTTTTTCTAACTTGGTTAGGTTGACAGGCACGTAGAGCTGCAACATTATACTTTAGTTGAGGGAGGTGCGTAAAGATATATTTTAGAGTTTTTTTCTGACAGTTGAGCTGAAGTGGGCTTTATGATGATGTACGAATGTGGGATGATGAATGATTATTTCAAGACAGGCAAACAACATAAAAGGACTTAGAAGGATTTTAGAATTTAACAGAATCAAAGTTTTTATTTCGTGAAGGCAAAGGCTCTGGATACAAATATATATGCGACTCGTGACACTGTCTCTACGAAAGAAGTAGTTACTTTAAAATAGTGGCTGGTGATACTTTCCTGAAAACAACGAAATATGTGTCATGCGAATAATGATAATGATTTCAAGGGTTTTGTTTAGAGATTGATATTCTGATTTTACGAAACGCTTATGAATAGGTATAACTAGGTATATAATATATGGGAAAATCGTTCTCATTAATGCAAGTTTTTCTTAATGTGATTTGCATACTGCCTCATTCATAACATTTTAATCTCTGAATCTGATTTCATAGTGCAAGACAGCGCCCACTTTCATGAGAATATTGTGCTTTGAACTGATGTATGTAGATTACATGCTTGTTGAACTTTTTTAGAATTAGATTTAATATTTTGTGCTTTACAGTGTGTTGATTCTATTAAATTATTGTAGACTTCTTGGAACACGAAATATAATTTAAATAAATACACAAGTTAAAACATCGTATTCCATAAACTGTTTTTTGCAAAAATTAAATAAAGAGAAAATGCAATCTTGTTGTAACAGCAGGAATCATTAAAAGCTAGTTTGTTTTATAATATATTTGCATTTTGTGCAAATGGTGTTTTGAAGTTTCCTTATAAAAACTTTGTTGTATCCTTTATGTAACAGTGTTTTACATTCTGTACCTATCATTTACTATAGGTATCTTTTAATATATTCTTTGGCATCATGCAGGTCTCTGTTTTGATAGATATAAATAATATTATTGCTATGATTAAAAATAAGTAAAAACCAGGAAGGAAGTATACTATATAACATACTATACTGGTACCACTATGCACTACTTACAAAACTATACTATAAGTTTATAAACTTCGTAATTGCAGTACCTATAACCACTACATGGCATTTACCACTACATTTACTATTCTATATGCCTTGCTACATGGTACTACTAAAAACCTATTACGATTAATATTATTTCGAGGGATCGACAAGAAAAATACAAATTCCCTTCTCAATATTAGGTATGTGCTTGAATAAACGAACTATATACATAATATGTACTCTAGTAGTATAATAATATGCAGTTGCATACTAATGTATCATACTATCATCTTTGACAGAAATTGTTTTTGTAGCGTGTAGTAACTTTTTTTTAAATAACTGGACCAAACAATAATTTCGTTTCGTTATAATTTCGTACTAAATAAAGAACCAGAGTTGTCTATTTCATGCGTATGAATGACTAAAGCTGAAACCTGTGATCATCGCTGATCAAAATGCTAACTAATTTATTTTTAGATCGCTTCAGTTTAGCTGTTCGTTTTGACTACTAGCTTTCTTGGGACATTTTAATAAAGTTAATTTTTATGGGTTTTTTGTTTTAGGCGAATTTGGTCAGACAATAAAAATCTGAAAAAGTATTAACGAGGCTTTCCATTTGTACCTACTTTATTTTACAACGTTGTGCAGCAGCAAGTAGAACTTTATTCACATGCTTTCATTTTTGCTTTATATTTCTGCCACCGCGCATTGTCACTTGCTGCGCTGTTGCTCCCATTTTTCTTTCCTTTATACGATATAAGTTTGGAGTTACTCCTGCTCCATACATTGTGAATTTTCTTTTCCTCGTGGTACCATCGCCATCCATGATTACCAGTAACTGCTAGTAAAATGTATACTAACCCGAGAGTTGGACTACCCCACAGTTCAGTGTTTGTATTACTCTTGGTTCTTATATATTCGTCTGACCTACATCTGCCAAATAAAAAGGATTCCCGCTTGGCTGATTTCACAGTAATTGCATTCATACAAAAGTAACACTAGAAGTGGCAAACTGGCAGTATTTCTCACTTAACTATTTTTTGTAGAATCAGTGACCGCTTAAATATATTCTGGCTTATCAAGACTTCTTTAGAAATGCAAAGAATGCACGGACGAAGGACGAAAGTTGGTGTTGCATAAATCTTTTCTTTATTCAGAAATCCCATTTCGTAATTATAATGACAAACAAGTAAATTGTTATAATACATTTATCTTAAGATGATGCTTGCAGATATGCCTAGGAATATAGAATTCACACCGAATTATATACGTATGCGATCTATAAAATCGCATTGAAATTAATGTTTGATATGCATACAAGATATCGATATCTTAAGGTAACTGACCTCCCAAGAGAAAGTCACTGTTTCTATTTTGTTAGTTTGGCCATTTTCCGTAAGTAAAGATTGATGAATTTCTCTAGTACTAGTTTCAAAGTAAACGAGACATCTTACAGTGAAGTTTTTCACATTACTACGTCAGCTTTGAACTATATTCCTCTGGATACGCGTTCTATCATTTTTACCATTCTATCATTTTACGCATAAAATAAAGGAGCCCATTTGCTGTGGATATACAATAGTTAAATTATATAATCAGTTTGAAACAGTAAGAAAATGCAGAAAACTGGTTAACATATATAATTTGGTTTTACTACCAATACCAATTACCAATAACAAACCTTTTTCATGAACTTATTTCTTATTTTCCCTTACTTTACAGCAGAGAAAGTAAAATCAATAAACTTGGATTCTTTCAAACAACCTAATTCAAAGTCTTAAATAAAATGGAAAAGTATATGGTCTGGATATGTTTATTTGCTAATAAATTATAACTTCAGGTTAGTAATGATGCCAGAAGCAAGTATAATGTAGGTTTTGTACACGAACATTGCGCTGTGTCGATGTAACCGGAAAGAATCTACTTAAAACTTTTTCATCAAAAAGTTATTTATGAAGACTTTGTTTTGGAATTAGGCAGTTCTGGGTTTTCTGAGAAAACAGCGTAAGTTTCCAAGTAGTATTTTTATAGCTGCGCAGAAATAGGAAAATGTACAAAATGTTCGTGATCATTTTTCTCCTGAAGAGCTCTTTTTTCTAAGTTATTACTTTAAACTTCCGAAGCATTTTCTAGTTTAAACTTTTCTGCTGAAAACTGAATACCAGATTTTAGAGGTAAGATGAAACTAATATTACTTTAAAGTATTTCATGAATTAAATTTTTATTAGATTCTTGTGTAATGAGCGTTCAATTTAAGAACAATATAAATACGACATTTAAAGCTTCTTGCAAAAGAAAAATACAATTAAATTACAATACAAAAAGTTTGTACTAAAAGGGTACAGTACATATTTAACAATATATGTCTATCTTACATGTCACTCCTACGCAGTTGAAGAAGTTTAAACAAGTATAAGAAATTCAGGAAATAGTTTAAGATAAAATAAACAGAATACCCAGTTCAAATAGAGTAAATCTTTCATGTTCGCTATCTTGTGTTCTCCCTTTTTGTTATTTAAAAATCCTTACAACGTTTTATACTATGATTACCAATATCATTTTCTCCCAACACTTACTTATATCGTGTATGTTATTGCAATCGTCATGTTTTCTCTGTAGCATTACCATTACAATAGCCAAGCTACTTTATCATTTAAGACGAGCTTACAAGCAAGGAAAGGAAACGCAAGCATGGCTTGTAGGTGAAGAAATCTTGCGTCGGTGCCTTAGTTTTTACTATTATAGCAAAACTAAAAAAAACTATTATTTGCTTCAGATTCCATTATCGTTATACCTTACCTGCTTCATCTTATTTGGAGAAACACCACGTGCTAATTTAAGGTGGCTTTTGGGTACAAAGTCGGCATCATCATCTAGTATACCTGCGACTTTTCAGTTTTTGTATATATTATGACCCTAATATGCCATCTTTTCACATTATCTTCCTATATTCCCGTTTCTTATATCACGTTACACAATTATAGGTATATATAAATATATATGTTTGTAATTTTCACCTATGGTCTATAAGTCCCAACCCACACAGTTGGGTATAACTCAACCCACAGCTAAAAAGTTCGTGTGTTATTTTTTAGTTAGGACAGGTAACCTGCATGGATTTCATGATGTAGGTAGGTTGTACCTATTCACATGAATGCGTTTTTACACGCGTTTCTTATAGTTGAACTAAGGCAATACTAACAATAAGTGAAAGAGAAAGTATAGTGATCCAAATGCGCAAAAGTACAATAATATTACATTATTATTTTGTCTCTCGCTCTACGTCTCCATCAGGTTGACGCTCAGTCATTTTTTCGTTTTCACTTTCACGTAAGGGAAAGACAAAATAAAAACCTAAAGAACGAAAAGAAAATGACTCGTTCTAAACGGTTTTAGGTGGATATAACGGATAGAGTCATTCTATTATAGTTTTCGTGATGAAGTGAATGAGATGTCGTGTTGTCGAGATAGCTGTCGTGTTAACGACTGAAACTGCCCCAAAACTGTCTCTAGTCTTATAAACGTGGTAGTGTGTTGTTTTACCTTCCAAAGTAGTGTGAGTTTCTTTAACCCTCCATCAACTACAAAACTTTTCTCAAGAGCGAACTCTTTCTTGTATCAAACTACAGGAGAATATTGGTCTAATAAGTAGCTAGCAATTCTAAGGGTTTCTGTGATGACAGTATGTAGGTTTCAGTAAAAATAGATAGACATTTTCATAATATTTAACTCTAACACTCTGGTTCTTCCAGTTAGCACATGAATAATTTTTTTAACTTGACGTATTTCTTTAGTTGAAAAGTTGTCCCAAAATGTAGAAACCAGAAACATTTATAGGGTTTTGTATATCCTGCTATGATGTTTTATAAAATATATTGGGCGGAGAAATTTGCTATAGGAGTGGTAAAAATGGTTGCAAGGTACCTGTACATGAGATAACTAGAATTGTGATTTACAAGTGATGCCATACAATCCCATGTACGTAAGGATGCTGGTTCACCTACACATTGGAGAAATGAACGTGCTAAAAACCAATGATAATGAAAATGGCCATAGCGAGAACTAAAAAATAAGTTTCAGAGAAGTAAACTTATGGCAGGAGAACTGTCGTAAAATCAGAGCTTGATTCTCCTAGTTAATCTCATTATTCGTTGACAGGATTCACTAGAGTTTCATTTTGTTTCACTTGTGCCTTTCCTCTTTATTATTATTTTCTCGGATTATGGTCTTCTTGTAGTAATGTTTACACTACATGAAGCCAAGAGAATAAACGGAGCAACCGAGATGAAATGAAAGTGATGCTAAAATGTGTAACGTGTATGTACACATTCCCACCAAAATAAATGCTAAATAAAGTAGTCGTGTTCAATGAAACACGTTCAATACACACAACTTTTTGGTGCGCTGCCGCTTGGATATCATTTTTCTAGGCTGGTACAGATGATAGTTAATAGCATACAATGTTGGAAATATAAACTTTATCTACACATGGTATATATTACACAGTGATGATTCCTTATGGATGAATCTAGAGCCAACTTTAGGGACAATGAAATGAGTATAAGATTTCCACTTTGAAAGTTGATGATGCTTTTACTGGCTTGGTTCTGCAACATATAAAGTATACATTTTGGTATTTACATTCATATAGCGAGTTTATATGACGTAATGTTTGTTTGTGTGCAAGTGAAAAAGAAAGGATGAGCCTTTTTAGCTCGTCATTATCATCAGTAGAACACACATGCACATCAAACTGTTGGAGCTTCATTGCGTTTCACTTTAGAACCCAGTTCAAGTTTTAGAGAAAGCATAAAAGGATAAAATGAAAGGAACTATTACCCGATTATATTCCGCTTACAAAGGGGAAACTGGAGCAAAAAACGATATTATGACTGTGGAATAAAGAAAAGGTTTCCACAGTTCACTGATATTCATTTACGGCATTTTGTTGTATCCTCATTTCCGTAGCTTAATAAACGCTTGAAAGCGATACACAGAAGGGGCGAGAGTAA
The DNA here is from genome assembly GCA_029691765.1 of Entomobrya proxima. Classification (NCBI taxonomy): domain Eukaryota; kingdom Metazoa; phylum Arthropoda; class Collembola; order Entomobryomorpha; family Entomobryidae; genus Entomobrya; species Entomobrya proxima. Next base: position 6,704,691 of record CM056170.1, read on the forward strand.
ATATTTACGCAGGCTAAATATGAGAATTTATTAATTTGCTGTTGCGCGGCATCATCTAAAAAACAAGAATAGACAGACGTCCAAAATGGTAGATCACAATGCGGTGCTGCCGATTCATAAAACGGGGTAATATTACCATGCAGTAGTTGGGATCTAGGTATATATAGTTACATTAACGGTATGATAACGTACTTTCACAACGTAGATTTAATTCGTTTTTCTTTGTTGGATCCATTTCCATGAGCGCACTGCGTACTGTTTAAATGAGAAAAGCAATATCCCCACGTTCTTCTAGTTTGAACATTATTTCGATGAGTAACTAAAATTTGTGTATCAAATTTACTATGATACTATGATCTGAGCAACGAATGGGAATGACTAATAGTGGTCGGGAGCAAGCATACTAAAGCATAAACAGCACATTTGTAGCATGCGTTTAATCTACAAAATCTAATACATAAATGTATATAGGTACGTGCTTGTGCGTTATTAGAAACAAACCAGCCCTAGTTTGAGACGAAAGTGTGCATTAGCACTTTTTCCATAAATGAAATATGATTTATTTTAAATTAAATATTGTAACAGGAGAATCATTGTTTTCGATGAACGGATTCCTAATCCAGTCTGGCTCAATGTTGGATATATTTACGAAGGTGAAACTAATTAATGTTTGTAATGACCATAAAGAATTGCATTAAACTCGTAGTTCAAAAGGTTTGTTTATTAGCTTTAGGATTATGCGATTACTTCACTTAAATCTAGTTTTACAGCAGTAAATGATTCAGTGTGTTACTTTCTGTATTAATCAAGTTTTATATTTTACGTTAGGTCACAAGGTACATTCCGCTGGTGACTTACGAACTTTATACCCTTCCTTCCAACTAAGGCTAATAACCACCACATTAACTTTTGCATTCAAGCGGTATTAGTAGAAATAAAGTAGGAATAGTAGGATGGAAGGATTAATTCAAACACAGAATTGCAACAACTAGTAGAGTTTAAGCTGGATAATAATGACAATGTCTTTGCAGTGCTCCTATATGGTAATATTGTGAAGCTTCTAACTCCATAAATGGTCTTTTTAATGCCATTCCTTTATCTGATCAAAAGATTACAAAAGGTTAATCGGATAAAATGAGTTTGTTTACTTACAAACGTCCGGCCAAACTTTCGTACGACTATAGTTTAATTTCAACAAGGCCATGCAGTATAATTAAAGGTTCAAGATAGAGGCATATGCATTCGTACGCAAAAGAATTGAAATTGTACATGGTAGGGAATAGTGCAAATAAATTATTTGCTTTCAGAAGTCTTTAAATGTGTATGTTGTCATTATTTCGTATGTTTGGATGTACTTTAATTCTGTATAATGTACATAACTCATCTTTTGAGGTACAATATGTTGTAAAATATGAGAATAATCATTATATTGCAGAAATGGGAGAAATATGGTGTGAACAAGCTTAAATAATGTGATGCGTTAATATATATATAACTGAGATTGCTTTCTACCATGAACATTTACACCAGCTGATTCCTCCACTTTATTTTATATTTTACGAGATTTTGCAAGCGTGCCTGCCTCTATGCAAGCTAGGCAAGGTCTCTTGATACAATGAAACGAAGCATTTGCAGAAGCTTTTATGTCGAGCAAGTAGCAATAAAATATGGAGCATGAAGAAAGCTTACTGAATGCTATATCAAAGCTTTTTATCAGCTATCCCCGATTTTTCTCTCGAAAGATGAATACATAGTTGGCCTTGTATTGTGTAGATTTATAAGAGGAATCAACTTTAAGGAATCCCTATTTCTGTGTTTAAGGCATGTAATATTGAGCTTTAGCAGAATCCCGTGGGTCAGTGAACTGAGTTTTTTTGCAACAAACTATTTAGGTATGCCTGCTTAGTTTTCACTATAATTGTGGTCCATAATATGCATACTAAACCTTTCAAACTGCATCGAATGAATACCGAAAGAATATCACTTTAAACTGTACATTTCCACGGGCTACGCAAAGCTCTCATCTTGTCTGCTTCTCGCTGCTTTCTCCATGCCTTGAACAAGCTGAATGAAGAATGAGTAAATGAATAGCGAATATGTCTCAAGGGCCACAACGGCACACCACAGCTGGTGTATGGGTCCACCACCTATTTTCCTGTCTGAGTCGATGACGCCTTCTGGATTTTATATTGCTGGTTGGTCGGTGGAGATGATGGTTAAGTTTTACATTACTGCAGCAGCCATACTTACGCACTGCATATTCGACAAAACAAGTAGCCTGCTTTTGTGCAAAGTCAGAAAGAAAGTAGGGGAAACATGAGCAATGGTTGACTTTTCTTTTTAGCAGAATGAATAATGTTCAATATTTGAGATGTTCAGTGTAGCAAAAAGTCGAGCAATCCATATATAACTTTCTAAGTACAACGGTGCGTGTTGGTATTTACATATTTTCTTTGAGCTGCTGTAAACTTCACTCTTCTAAAAGTAAACATTTTTTCTCGTTTTCTCACGTGAACAAAACGAGGAAAAGGATAGCAGGAGACGTGGAGGTATTCATTCCTTCTCTCTCTTCTTCGTCTTTTGGTCTCTGTTTCACACTCAAATATCTAAACTATTTGTTTGTTTATTGTTGTGTGCTCTTTTTAGCTATCCTTTTTTGTCTGAGAAGCAATATACGAAAAAAGATACAATAACTCTAATAGACGCGCGTGCTATTATTTTCTTAAGAAGAGTGCACTCCATAGCCCGAAAGTACTTTCAAATAGATACTTTACATAGAGCAAGGTAACAAAGCGTTATATTAACTTTTCTTCTTGATATATGCGTAATCATATTGCTCTTTGCGCGGAGGCAACAAGAAAGAAAATGCTTTTTTCCTCTATCTCTGCTGCCTCCATTTCTTAATGGCTTTTCGCCATTAGCACATCTGATAAACAGACGGAGAGAAAGTGGTTACTTTAGAAGGAGAACGACGCGGGAGCTTCGTTGTCGTCATTGTATGCAGGACAGGAAAAAACGAGCCAAAAACCTTTTTCTCATAACAGCACGAAATGATGGGATCCAAACCATTACGTGTTGATATGACATAGCCACCTACTAGCTCATTTGATATTTTGATACGAGTTCGATGTAACAAAGGTTGAAGTAAGAATGATTATGGGAGAACATTGAGAGAACTCTTGTGTATACTGTAAAGGTTTTGGAGATATTTTGGTTGAATAAAAAATTTTCTACGAGATCGATCAACACTTTTACTGAGTTTTCTCATAAATTCGTTTCCTGTTCTTTTTATTCATTTCCTCGCATTGCTTTGCATTCTATCAGAATTTTTTGCTGCTTTACACATACAAAAAGATTCAGTAGGTATTTTATTGAAAAATGAAAAATTGTATGTTCAGAACATCAGAACAAATTATAAAGTTTTAGTTAAGATTGGGATTTTGAAAAATCACATTTCTATTATTACAGCTTTTTTAAAACCTATTCCACACGTATTGGATTAAATAATAAAGATACGTTGAATAAAAAAATACCCATTTTGATTTTTTAGCAAAATAAATACTGGAAGCTACTAGCATTGCTAGAAGTTTTCTCTGAGAGATCATTTGAATCAGAAAAATGAAAGTTCTTAAATGCGCTTGTTATTAATATTTTTGCGCATTGGACTTTGCCACTAGATATCCTACACGCCGACGTGGGTTTAATTATTATAAAGTTTCTAAAATATAAGATACCTAAATAACCTAAATACAATTGGTATGAATGTACACTTAACGTATGTAAGTAGGTATGTACGAATGTACTTTTAACACTAAAGAGTAAGTAGTAGTACTATCAGTAGTATTTCAGCAATACCATATATATGTACCATTTAATCAGTAAGAATACTAAATCATATATATGCTATATGATGTAGAATTTAAACTTAAATACAAAGAACGTGTATTCCAAGATGTGACTGGCATTTCCATGAAGAAATTTGTCACTTGCTTAATTTTTTGAAGCAGTTTGCTTAACTCAACGAGAAAGAATCTCTCATTGTAGCATTTGTGTCTACACCAATCTGTTCTATAGCTTAATGCAACAGAAAAATCTAACATGCAATGACAGTTTTACACAGTATAAAGAATGTTTACATGAATCGCGATAGTTGAATACTGGCGAATTCTCAAAAGCAAATATTGAGTAAATTGAAAAAAACAGCAATACTAAAAACAAAGAAACGTCAAGATGGAAAAAGTTGACGCAAAGTTGTGTAGTTGCTGTTACTAGCACACATATGTCATCCGTGATTGTGTCACAGGGTGCTTTACAATTTTCAACTTTTGCTACATATTATCCAGTAGCACTAGAAATACTTCGTATTGCATTGCAGCACTTACGTATACTGTTTTGTATAAAAATGCATTCATAATAAGTATTTCAGCAAAATTTTAGATTTCTGCTTCCCAATTTTCATTGTATTTATAGAGTAACTCGTCTACTGTTAGTTTATTTAAAGTGAAAGAAACGGCATAGCGGCATTTTGTATCTTAATTATTATTTTTTTCGTTTAAACATTTTTTTACAATTGTAGCTTTGATGCATACGTACATCTTATTTTTTAGTTGAATACATATAGCTTTGTGTTGAAACGTTGATAAGTTGCCCAATTATTGATATTAAACGAAACTATGCCTGCTTTATTCTCTACAAAATTCACCAACTTTTAGAAATGGGATGCGAAACACACTGGGGATGGTTTTTTATGCTTTTCTGACGGTTTTTCTTTTTTCCCGTAAAGATTCATGTGTGCTTCCACACTACTTTCATGCAAATTACTACCTTGTACAAGACAGCAACAAAAAATGACAATTTACAGCTTAAAAAGCACTTTACTGTGAGCGCACCTTTAAATATGTATTGCATACAATGTGATGTATATGCTAATGAAGACATTAAGGAAAATGGAGTTTTTGGAAATGATGTTGCTTGTTGGCATGAATTCGCACCACTCACCTGCCACAGTGAAATGCTCGTTGCATGTAATATGTTATGCGAAAAGTTTCTCCAAAATACAAATAAAAAGATGAGAATTTACATAACAAATAATGATAATGTGATGCTGCTACCACCGCGAGATGATGATGACACCTTTTCAATTTCAAGAAATCTGTTTAGAAAACTGTAAACATGACGTAGACACCTTCATTATCCTTGTCTGTTTTATTGCTGAAACACGAAGCAGACAATTGTCCTGTGCAATCGTAGCAAACCGGCTAAGGCTTATCATTATGTAGGAATATAATGCTTTCCTAAGTTTTTATAAAGAAAGACGAGCATAAATACTTTGAAGTGACTGAGGCAGGGTAGCCATGCATGGAAGGGTATACAAATAGTAAAAAAGGCTCCTAGTAGGAACGCTCTTGTATTTATACCTTAAAAGTTTGACTTTCTCTCGAATTCGCCCATAATACGGTTTTATGGTATAAATAAAAAAGGCCTAAAGAAAGTCCGGTTTTATATCAAGTAGTTTCTGGAAATTTTTACCCTAGGACAAACGACTCAAAGAGAAAAATGGTACTGGTGCTTTTATATGTTAATTCATGCATTTTTAACTCCAATATGGTTTTTCTTGGGATTCGTTCTTTGTGGACTTTGTGTGTAGCCAAAAACAGTTGAATATCATTGCAAGAAAAGATTCATAAAATGGTTTTATGAAACAAAAAATCACTATTTTAAAAATCTCTATATGTTTGTTACCTCGATATTACTTATAGCATACCACGTGTAGCAAAGTAGCAAAAGCAATCGTTTTATGTTTTAAGCAAACTTTGTTTAAGAAAGAACTTCAATCGTATTTATAATCATTTTGGTAAAAGATATTTATGTTTTATGTTAAACAACCAATTGAGACAATAACATAGGTATACCTTTTGCTGAAAATATTCTTTTAGTTATATTCTTATTTGAATATTATCAACTTGTTTCGATTTTACTGCATAACTATAATGCTAGATATTTTTAGTTTTTGTCTTTAAAATTTTGTTCCGCCGGGGCACCTTGAAAACCAGGGGTATGGAGAAATAGACTCCCATAACTTTTAACCCCGTAGACTTACTTTTTGACCTGCAATCTGACAGAGTGGCAGTTCGTGACTTGTGGCACTTTTTTGTTAAAGTTTTTAAAAAACAAGTAAACCGTTAAAAGGATATGGTGATGACGTCGTCGGAAACAAAACAGACAGACAGACGGACGACAACTTTACTCAAATTAATAGGTAGCTTTCGATACTTAAGCATTTTACAAAATATGTTTTGGTCACTAGCAATATGCCATGCAATCTTCCATAATCACTGTCACACGTTAGTCTGTTTTCTTGTAAGATCCCATGCAAAATACTCTAAATTTTACACTGCAAGCAAAAATGTTTTGCGCCCACTTGTTTGGAGGTGAAAAAAGACAGAAATGTCATGCACTGTTCATCACAGTGCGTTATTAGCTATATTTTCAAGTCTGGTTTATTGCAACTCTTCAAAAGCATCGTTGTATGTGCAGCTACAATTTTGTGTTCTTTCATGTTTCTTTTGGTTAAAGCCTTTTTAAAGTTTGTACGTTTTGGCTCGGCATGTCAAAGCGTTACGTTTACGCACAAGCACGAAAATTTACATTCATGTCTACTTGAATGTACATTTTGCACAGGATGTTCATGGTAAAGTGCACGGCAAATTTACGCACTCTTCCATTGTGTAAGTTTATGAAAGAGCTTTTCGTAGTGTTCGTTGTGTATTAAACACACAAAACTTTTGTGCTACCATGAAACGTTTTAAATAGCTGGTTTATGGAATGGGAAATACTACTTGGTAGTCAGAATATAGTGTGCATTGTGTAGTGTTGATAAGTGAGGACAGCTCCTTTTGTTTTGCTATTGTCAACAGAAGAGCATGCTGTTATTGATGCCTAGAAAAGACAGCAGAGTCATCCCTTCTTATGTTTAGTGTAGATGAAGTTGTTATTTTTTAAAGTGACATGAGATGTATTTCATGCCTGGGCCCGCTTTTTCGGTTAGTTAGTATACAAAATAAATATAGGGGGAATATATTACGTCTAAATTTCGAAAGGATTGGAGAAAGGGAGCTGTTTTTCTCTTCAGAAAATGCTCAACAAGATAGGCACATCCCCATCAGCATTTTAGCTTTGCTTCGTTAGTAGTATTTTGCATGTAAGGAAAAAGAGTAAAAACTTTCAAGAACTTTCAAGTTAACGTTTGACATTTTGATCTTTCCTTGTGCAGTACGTTTACATGCCTATATCTGCATACTGAACTACTACGTTGTTTGTAGATGGTTGTGGTGGTGTGTACTCTGCCGATGTTATAAAAAGTTAATTGAATGTATTGCGCAATTTTTTTCGAAATCATCGTGGTCGTTAACCGCTCTCCTGTTTTCCTTCCACTCATTTCTTCAAGCTTTTACGTAAATTGGAAAGAAAACAAAATGACGATGGAGTGGAGAAGTATTGAGATATTTATCCTCGGATATCATAATAAGCCAAAATCCACCCATCTTACGTATATGAAGTTTTTTTTTCTTTTTTAAAGGGTATATCAAATAGATTTTCCACGCGATGGATTTGACATTACTTGCCCGTTGGCTTACAGGCTGCCAAAAGCACGGTGGCACTGACTTGCTTAAACTCTTTACACGTTTTTCTTCTTTTAAAGTCTTTTTCTACAATTTTGCCTCTGGAACACTCATGTCTACATTTTACTAGAATTTTTTCCGATGTTGTCGAAAGATGCTCAAGTAAGGATTTTCAATCCAGCAACCAATTTTCTCCGTTCCATATAACTGATTTTAGAGAAGCAGTCAAGACAATCCCTTAACGTAAATGTTAGGTATATGATATGCATATGAACACCAGGAATTTCAAATAATAGGACATGTTTCACTACAGACCATTTTGCTTTGAAAACCTTGTTTAGTTTGATTTTATAACAAATTTTCCTTCCAATATGTGAATGCAACATCTCCGGATTTCTGGACTGGCAGTAAAGGTGTTTCAGAAAAAGGTCCACATTGTAAAAGTTTATGAAACAGCAAAATGTTGCTTGTAATGCAATGGTGACAATTCCTCCCGTAAATGGATCACCTGTAAGACGAAATGGTAACATTCCATAATACAGTTCCTTCTTCTTTTATGGCCCTGTCGGACGCATAAAAGGTAACATGAAGGAATGCATGCACGTCTACCTCGTCAAATAGCTTTTTCTTTACATAAGTTAATGGAAACCTTGTCAAATTTTGCCCCTTTTTCCTCCTACAATTTTCCTTGAAGAATATAAAAAAGACAAAAATGTAGTTTGTACCGGGAGCAACGTACTACTATCAGTGTACTCAAAAAGTACTGCATGATTTGTATGTTTTTGGGCGAACAAAAAGAGAAATGTGTTTTCTCTTTTATTTCCGTGTTTTCTTTTATTCCCGACATACTCAACCTGAATCAGCATCTATTTGAATCCATCCTAGAACAATACGCCCGGGACCCCGAGGCGAATCAGGCATCACAGGTTAAGGCAATTGCACAATCCATCATAAACGGGAACGATAGGGAAACCATCATCGACTCAATCACCGAGTGCATAGCTTCCTGGGCCCCGTCGACCGACAAGCCCAATCGCACCGGAGCAATGCACTTCCAGAGCACAGCTAAAGAACTGGCACGTAAAGCACTAAAGAAATCTGGTAAAACTCTAAAAGACAGAGAAATAAAAAGAACACTTAAGACATTAGGGAGACAGGCTAGAGACAAATTTCATTACAAACAAATTAGGGAAGGGTGGAAAAAGGATCGCGGTAGATTAGCTAAACTCGTACTAGACGGGAAAAAATCAGGTAAAGACCCCTCAGAAATTCCAAACTTTGCACAATACTGGGCTAAAACTTACGAACGACAGACTGACGAATTGCATATTTCTGACGGCACGCAAAACCCAGAATACAACATCTGGAAAGTAATAGGTTTAGAAGAGTTCAAGGCACAATTAGGAACCATGGCCAACAAAACATCAACCGGACCAGACGGGTTAGACGTTCCTTTCATGAAATCTCATACAGCTGAATTCCATCTACTGGTCAACTGCTTCATAATGCTAGGTACAGTCCCTCCATGCCTTAAGCAATCGCGCACTGTCTTCATCCCAAAGAAAGACCAGGCATCAATCCCCAAAGATTATCGCCCTATTTCGGTCTCATCTGTGCTCCTACGATTGTTTAATAACATTTTGGCCAAAAGAATGCTTAGAGTCGCCCCTCTAGATCCACGCCAAAGGGGATTTCTCCCTGTGGACGGAGTGTGCGAAAATATAATGATGGCAGAGGGTCTCATCGACATTGCAAACAGGGAAAAACGCTCACTATACATGGCCAACCTGGACATGTCAAATGCATATGGTTCTGTAAGCCACGACGCTCTCCTCAAGTGCCTCAAGGAGAACGGGGCTTGCAACCAGCTCTTGAACTACATTAAAGACCTGTACACTGACTTCACGACAACATTAGTAGTAGGCAAACAAAGACATACAGTAGGCGTACATCGGGGCGTAGTACAAGGCGATCCACTTAGCTGCATACTGTTCAACATAGTCATGGAAAAGGTCATAAAGGCAATCCCAGAGGAGGTAGGCTTCCAAATTAGCAAAGACAATCATATAGCTGCAAACGGCATGGCATTCGCAGACGACATGACAGTTCTGACATCAACAGCAGAAGGCTTGCAACTCACACTGAACGCACTAACCACCGCAGCATCCCCCCTAGGAATGGCATTCAACCCGGACAAATGTCAGTATCTTGCATTAGAATCCATCAAAGGCAAAAAGATTAGGGTAAACGACTCACTTAAAATTACCATGTATGACGATAAGGTACTCAAGGGCACTACGGAACAGGAAACATGGCGCTATTTAGGAGCATGGTACAACCATAGGGGACTCGTACAAAGTAGGGTAATGCTGCATGAATGGCTTAACAGACTTAAAAAGGAAAAAGCATTGCGTCCCCAAGAAAAACTCTACATCATCAGGTATCACATCCTCCCTCGGCTCATATTTAGACTATGCATGGAAAGGGTGAGCGCGGCAAACATGGAAAAATGCGATAGAATTATAAGAGACGCTCTCCAAGGTAGACAAGGCATACTTCACCTGCACAGCAAAACACCCACTGCATTCTACTACACTAGCATCAAGGACGGCGGGCTTGGTCTTATTAGGCTTAGGTACACAATCCCTCATCTGATTCATGAAAGATTTGGCAGGCTGCTCGAAAACTCATCCCCTGTCATCAAACTCATCGCAGAGAAAAGGTGCAACGAAATGAGGTTAGACAAGGCTGCACGTCTCATGGCAACACATACACCAGCATCAGGCGAGGAAATCATAGGTAAAAATAAAGAAAACGTTAGGCAAATTCATCGCGACATCCTTCATAATGTAAAATTCGACGGACACGGCTTAAGGTTTGCATCTGGCGTCCCATATGCGCACTCATGGGTATTATCTGGCAGCTCAAAGATCATGACAGGTAGAGATTTCTGTAATGCACTACGTCTTAGAGTAAACACGCTCCTCTGCAAATCTAGAATCGGGCGAGGTAAACCAGAATATGTTAGGAAGTGTAGACATGGCTGTAACGCAGAGGAATCAATAGAACATCTCATACAAGGCTGCCCGCGCACATATGCGGATAGGATCCGCAGGCATAATCATCTCTGCAAGAAAATCGCCAAACGGCTCAAGGCATTGGGGTATATGATTTTCATGGAAAAAAGGTTCGATATGCAGGACGGCTCACGTAGGTTTCCAGATATAGTAGCTGTCAAAGATAGAAATGTCTTCGTCATAGACCCCACCATTTGCGGTGACTATGAAAACCCCAATGCACGACACGACGCAAAAGTAGAAAAATACCAAAAAGAAGACATAATCAACTCCATACTTAGGGAAAGACCAGAGGCAATCATCGAAGTTGGAGGAGTAGCAATCACCCATAGAGGCATAGTAGCCACCAAGTCAGCAGAATTCCTCCTAAAAATGGGTATCACAAAGCAAGACATCGCTGTATTCGCACAACACGTCATAAAAGGCTCGCTCATGTGTTACAACTCATCCCTGCTTCAGGTCAGCTACGAGTCCTGGAGCAGACTCCTAGCTAGTAGCGCACTCATGCAACAAAGGTACGCCGGAAAGGGCAACTCAGCACAATCATAAAACACCATCTCACATAACTCTCTCTCTTCATCGTTGACCACATACAAATACGCAAATACTCGCTCGCGCGCGCGCACATAGGTTTGTCACTATTCTCTTTCTTATGTCCCTTAGGTTCCTACCATTAAAGGCTGATCAACCGGGTGATCTGTCCAGGAGAAACACCGTCGCCGTACTGCGCGGGGGGTATGCTACAGCGCTGCCTAAAGGTTCTCTGGGAGTGCCTGTGGGCTGACATATTGACGACTCTGTTGAAGATATGTCAGTGGGCAAAGAATCGCCACCGGCTTAGAGCAGAGTGAATGAAGAACCATTCACCGGAGTAGGGAAGCTCTCGAGGCAAGTGGGGAAACTCATAAGTCTCGCGTCTATGGGAATGGAGCCGTTCGCCGAGACCCTCCTAGTGTAAGATTTTGACTGGGAGCCGAAAACTGTCGCAATGGGGGCTTTGCACTACTTGCCCTGACTGCGGGTGGATGGTTAAAAGGTCTTGGGGTGCCCATAGATGTAAGCTGGAGCGCTCCTTCGGGGGCGCATACAACGCGATTAGGGGCCTCGGCCCCCAGTCCAGAGAGCATGTACAATATAGGGGGAATCCACCAGTGGTGGATTTCTCCTTTTATTTTTTTATTTTTTTCTAAGTATAACCAAAACTTAGAGCTATTTTTATTGCTAGTCTGGGCTCACAGCCGCCGCTGTGTTGACTGATGTGATGCACACACAAAGTTTCAGAAAAGGCTCTTCTACTATTGAAAGTCTTGAGGGAAGTAACTCACAAAAAAGTCCCAAGATGATTGAGGAAGGAGAAAAGGGGGGTAACTACCCAAGAAAAACGAAGGAGGACCTTTTGCCTCTCTTCAGAAATCGAATAAAGGAAGTAACCGGGAAAGCTTCAATATATGTGTGCCTCCTTGCTATATATAGGTATTTTTGTTATGCGCATACAAAAGTGTGCATTGCATTGTAAAACGAAGATTGCCAAGGAAGAAAGTATAAAACTACTACGTGTGTACAATTTTAGAAGTTTTGAATCTAACGTGGAACAACGTAAGTTTACAATGTAAGACATTCTTTAGAAAGTTGTCTATCAATATCCGATGTAGTGTTGCTGCTGCCGTTTCCATTTGGTGTTCTCTGACTTATAAAATAGCAAAAGTATATATGTGTTCAGACTACTACTATGAAGTACAAGTTATTTACGGTGTTGTCGCAGCCTCTGCTAGTCGCAACGTCTTCTTAGCTAATCCATTTGTGTAGTTTCATCAGAAAGGAAAATGCCTAATGTACCTTTTTTTTAAAATGCGGGCAGTATTGTATCAGTTATTTGCACAATTTACAAATCAAAACCAGTATTCACTGCTACTTTATCAGTTCTTCATTGTATACAAAATGTTTTCTAACTGCTTATGGCAAATAACAATTAAATATATGTTATAATGTTTCTTAAAGTCCATGCGGGCAAATGGCGTTTAAAATTTTGCTGACCTGCATTTACAGTCAACTTGATACGTGTACAACAATAGACTGTATGATGCATGGACTCTTTCGATGTTTTATATAAACTTGTTAGTTGAGGCACGATTGCGACTAGCAGACGGTGACACGCAATTCTTTTTCTTTTTTTTGTTATTCAAGGAAGATGAAAGCACGAGAACCTCCTGTGTGTCCATACAAAAATATATGTTGTGCTTCACAGTAATAATAGTTCAAAATGAATGCATATTCTTGAAATAGGAATATTAGCAACTGGGATAGAATATCTGTATGTCTAAGCTTAAACCCGAATGAGGGTAGAAACTGTGTTTAGCCAGTGAAAGCACAGAGAGACAATGTGACATTTTCTATGTGACACAGGAATGACACAATATCAATGCTCTGGGAAGAAGAGAACGGAAAATGTGAAGAAACAAGGATGTGTAGAGAAAATCACTGCGTTTACCCATCAGACACATAAATACTTTCACTTGAGGAAGGATTATAGGCATATTTTCATGTGTATTATACGAGCCTTCAACCGAATATCAGGAAGTGTATCTAGGTTGTTCTCTACCTAACTTATTTTGTGACTGCTTACCAGAGCTTGTTTCTGTAATGATCGTAACCGGATACAGCTCCAAGTTTCTATATTAAACTATAATAACATGCGAATAATGCATGTATACCTTCAGCTTTATTTCTGTGCGAAAACATTGAAGTGCAAGTAGTGTGGTATTGGAAACGACATTAGTCGTGGTATCAAGAGTTTTTCCTTGCATGTACCTAAAGGCAATATGAATGTATCAGTTGTGCCTCATGAAATTGTCTTCTTTACAAGTCTCGTTTCCTCTGTCTCTCCCTCTTCAGTGAAAATCAGTTGTCAATGTCCCACGCTGACATTAATCCATAGAACTGGAGCTGCCAGGACAACTACCTATAACCTACCAGCATCAACATCCAAGAATATAACCGTCGTGTGTAAATGTAGTAGCTCTGTACGGAGCAGTAGTGTAGGAGGAAGTGTGTAGATAGGTAGTGGTATGGTGGTAGCATGCACTAGTAGTGAGGATATCCTTTCACAGCCAATCTCATTCCACGTCTGCTTGAGACGACGAAAAGAAGCTTCGTTTTTCTTCTTTCCTCTTTTCGTTTCCTTTCTTTCATCCAACAAACATGAAACGTACATTGTTTTGCTATGCTGCTTGTGTTACCCCCGCCAGTGCTGTTGATGATTGTAGTGCTTAAAACAAAAGAAAAAAATGAAGTCTCACAAAAAATGTCTACAGCTTCGTGTTTTTTCTTTCATGTAACATGTTCTGAATATTATGCTATGTGATGCAGCTGAAATGGATACGAAACTCAGTTGTGATATAAGCAAGCTATAATAGGTATATATGTGTGAATAAAGCATCAAACACATATCCATACATTTTTTGAGCTTGCTCCAAGTAATTTCTCCATTATATTCTTATATATGCCAGTCAAGTGAAAAGTTATACGAATATTATTATTATTGTAAGTAGATGCTTGTATGTAATGTGCGAGTATTAAGAAGACAAATGAAGACATCAGTTTAGTAATGATTTTGGCACATTGGATTGGAGAAATGCTCGGTTTCAGACTCCTTAAACAATAGAGATAATAAAGTGATATTGGTGTTGGGATAAGAGAAAATGGTTGTAAACGAAAGTGAAAAAAGCTTTGAGACGTTTTCCGAGTCGTTTTTGTAGTTGTCGGGAGGTTTGGGTTGGGTAATAAGTAAAAACATTCTTCTTTGTTTTCCTTTCCCCTTTTTTCTAGTTTTCTTGGGAGTTATCCTGAAATCGACTTGTATGCATACTATTATACCTTCCCTTCAAGCTTTCACTTATTTTTGGTGGTTGCTTTAGGGGGATTCCATTCTAAGCTTAACTATTAGACCCAACTACAGACAAAAGAATGCTAAAAACTTCTGACTTTAATTAAGACCAAATTGATTTTAGTAGGAAGAGACAATGGCTGTGTTCTCTTTCCACGTTCATTACGCAAATCTGGTGTTACGTATTATACATACTATGCCTTTCAACACTTTCAATGACTTTAAAACTCATGAGAACCTACTCTAAAATGTTCATACGTTAGTATTTTGAGCTCGAGCAACTAAATACGTACAAGTAGATATTTATGTAAAATAATTTGCCAAGTTTTTTCTTACCAACTCTATGCAAATCACTTTGCTTTCAAAGGACTTGAATTCAACGAATGCTTCCTGTGAATTCAATACTTCTTTTTAAAAACTTATATGAATTGATTACAAATACGAAAGTTTCATGTAACAAATGCAAATATATACTCGTTTGATTTGCCCTTCTTACTTCCTCAAAAGTGTATGAAAGGTGTGCCTTATGTAACTCAATTCTGAAGACTATGAAAACGTAATTCGAATGTTTACTTGGTCATGTTGTTGTATATGATCAACAAGAATATCTCATCTCAATCCTGTAAAAGATATCGGCTTTCATTACTTTTACCATGACAACAATGCTTTAAAGCCAACATGTTATGTAATAATAATATTTGAGAAACAAATGCATATGTTCAGAGTATGCATATGGAACTATATACTCTTTTACTAGCATAAACACATCTTCCTTATTAATAGAAGAAGAAAAGTGTATTTTCTAGATTTAAAATCTTTTGTAAGAAAGGAAAAATGTCTAAAAACTAAGATGGTCTTACTTGAAACTATACATTCTTTCTGTGCACTATCAGAGACGTAGTTACTCTGCATACATTAATTCAGAAAACGGACCACATAAGAAAATGTAAATAAAAAGGAAAAACGTAATGGTAACCTTTTTCCTTGTAGTAATGAGAAGGAACGAAAGGAAGAGGAGGAAGTTTAGTTGTTCAAGTTCTTTCTCTTTGGGAAAGATGAATGCCTAAAAAGGAAGATGCGTACGCACATAGCTACTTTGTAAGAAACCACCGGGTCTATTTCAGACCACAGCACAGGACTGATGCAATGGCTTATTAATAAGAGCATGAGTTTGTTCGAACAGATCCACTGTACTGAAGTACATTCTATTTGTTCAAAGTCGCATGTTTCACTCTCCTATAAGAGTTAAGGAACCTGAGGCGTAGTTTCTTTGTTTATTTAGAGGTTTCCGTCTCGGCAAGCCGCGATAATCTGAGGAAACTGCTGGCTCCATAGTCGGCTTTTTCTCCGTTGCTACTATTATTACCGTTAAGGTATGTGTGGTTCAAAGATGTGCCTTCCACTCTAGCTTGTTTTCCAAGCTTTCCCTTTCGTATCAGCTTCCTTCATTCATGTTTAAAGATGCGTACATAAACATGTCCAAGCCTTTGGCCTGTGGAAAGACAAATTTGGCAGGGATCCGTAATTTTCAAGACTAAGACATTTATATTTATTTTGAATCGAAGATTCTTTCTAATTTCCTTCTCGTGAGTCCGGCCGAGTTGTTTTTCTCAGAAATGGCAGCATCAAATTCATCCAAACTTGGTATAAAGATATTAGAAAACCCTACTGAACTTTAGGTCAATAGGTCAACTGTAAGGGTTATAGGTCACCAACGGTCCACTATTTTTACATAAGATCTATATCATGCGGTAAATAATTTTGGATCTATTTTTACCAAGATTACGAATCCGCTGGTTTGTGTTAAAATTAAAACTCGAATGTCCTGAATCAGGGCCTTAAAAGTCAAGTTTCAACTCAAGCCCTTTTTCGATTCTTAATTACTCCATTTACAAATGGCTTATTCACATACACAATAACTACTCGTTCTAGATTATACCTACTCTCTGTTTGTTTGTTATATATATTAAATTGATAAAAATGTTGATACTTTTTAGTATCATTTGCTCTCTTTCTAATAATGTTTCTTAAATTCAATATTAACTTTTAATTTGAATTTGAATGTCACATAATTTCCAATGTCCAGAGACAAAATATGTATATTTCATGAATTGCTACATATTGTTTATTTCAGAAAGAATTAAACTTCTCGCTCTGAACAAAAATTCATTAAATACTTTTAGTATTTATTACAATTACATATTGATAGAGATATAGGTGTGCCAACAATTGAATTTCTATTATAAAAGTATTGTGCTGCACGTCGTGAAACGCATGGAAATGTTTACTTTTCTACTTTTTATTTTTGCCGTTTATCGTATCTACATTTCAAAGATGCAAAGGTAAACGGAAAACCTAAGAATTCCCTTTCACGTAAACTCAGACACAAAGAATATGGTAATTCCCGGCATCGTATCTTGTAACCGACTCCAACACAATAATTGTTTCCCATACAATTATCATTATGATCGAAAAAAAACGTGTACATGGGGTTGGAATTTTCGAGCGCGCATTTTTATAACCAACAGATTCGCAGAAACCAGAGATGTGTTTTCAATATAAATAGCGTGTATACCTTGCTTTGTTTTATTCGTATTGTTTCATCAGTGAGCCAGTATGCATACATTTCGCTTTCTCGTTTTCTATCTGCTAAATAAAGAATTTCACTATATCGCTTATATCGGAAAACAGGGCAAACTACTTAGCTGCACATTTGTATACTATCAGAAATGTAAAGAGCCAGATAAAAGTGCTAGTATTTATCCGAGATGTGTGCTAAACAGATGAAAACCATCTAATATGTATTCTATGATTACACTCGAAATAGCCAAAGTTACTGCCTTGAGCAGCGGTATAATATATTTTATTAGTTTGATGAAAAGCTATAATTCTTTATTTTATTACCTAGTAAAACAAATTAAGGTTCAATCAAATGCGTGTTCGAGGGGAGGAAAGAGAAAAGTATAAAACTATAGCTTCGGCTTGTTGCTTTCAAGATGGTTTCTTTTCTGATGAAAGCAGGCAGTCCACGAAATGATGATTGACGATGTCATGTATAGTAAATATCATCCTGTTGTAGTGCATGAATAGGTATAGCCATCATACACGTAGGTTATACCATGATAGTTATTATCAGCTTTCTCCTATAGGGCTTTCCGAATTTTTCAGAGATGGTCCCTTTAATGGGTTTATGATGAAACAAATCTTGAGCTCTATAGAGGATTTTCTAGATGCGATTAAGTTTTAAACAGGCTCTCTAAATCGATTCAATTCAAACCTTGTTGAGAAACGAGTGTAGTAATAAAACATCGCTTTCTCTTCTTAAGCCGATCCATGTGTACGGTTTAAAAAAAGGAGTATAGCATCGTTTCCGTTACAAACAGACAACAACAACCCAATGATGGTGCTAGAAGCATCACTGGAATCACCACCGCATGCCACGGTGCCTTTTTCAGTTTTCCAATAAAATTTATTTAATAGTTCCTTTTCACACAGCCAATTCAAGAGGAATAATAATAAAAAGAGGACACGAACACTCGTCTGTTATTGCTCTCTTTATGTTCTTTTGATTTGCATTAAAACTGGAAGAATAAAAAAAATCTTTTACACACAGAGCGATATGATCATCATTTTATAAGTCTTCGCTTGTTTTTAATATAATCCTCATAAAGTTCGTCCGTATAGCAAGTTGAGCTTAACCACTTGTTCGTTTTACTCATATTGCTGCTGCAGACTGCGGTAAAACTAGATGTACAACAAAAACCAATATTGCGTGCGGCAGAGTCCGCATGTGTTACGTTTCCTGAGAGTGTGTGTTTGCTGGGAATGTCGTACATGGACCGCTTTGTTCCATTCCGAGTAAATTTAATATCAAAAGACCATTTGTCAAACGCAGCTCAAGTAGTTCCCACTTGTTATTCCTTTTAAAGGGCAATTCATAACGGTTAGGAGAACGTCGCTCTACGTCTCTTCACTTCGCTTTCGTGTATTTCACAGGTAATAAATAAAACAAATGATAGCACCACAAGGTGAAGTAGTATGTATGCGTACAAAGTTATTATAAATTATAAGATGTTATAATACCTATAAGTGAAATATTGAAATATACTTAGGCACGTAAGTGACTATATTTCAAATAATTTTCCATTGCCACAAGTAAAAGTATAGTGCAATACTGGAAAACGACCGAACATAAAAATTTAATATTTGGTGTTCCTATAGGTAGGAGAACTGGCAAATGTTTCCGATAGATATGTACTTCAACACAACACTGAATGTGTATAATATGCATGTATCTATAATGCCTACGCACATACATTTCATAAGTGAATAAATGGAAACGAGAAACAAAGGTAGGAAACTTTTCGCTTTGATTTCAATTCACTTTTCTTTGCCTGTAATTCAAATTTATCTTCAGTAGTCTAAACCCTGACGGAATCTTTTTACGTGGAGTTTAAGTACAATTTTATAATATACGGTACATTCACAGTTGGCGTAGTCTACGGGTATCAAATAAAGCTCAGTGACGCATCCACAAGAAAATACCGGTAGGAAAGATAAAAAAGAATGAAATATAAACTTTTCTTTTTAGTACATCATCGTGCTCTGCATTTTGGGGATAGGTTTATAGTACTATACGGGTTATTATATGAAATGGAATATTGCTCAGGTTGAACTAGACGACTACGACAACCGCGACAACGGTGAATAGTATCCAAAAGATCTATCAAGTGAAGAGCGTAACGTTCTCGTTATGTGTATTCGCATACTAAAACATTGAATTGAATGCTTCTTCAGCCAAACTCCAAATACAAACGAAATCAGCAAGACATATAAAAGTGTACATATATGTTATTGGTGATAACGCTGTTAAGACAGTAGAGTAGAAGGCGGTTCTGCAGCAGTTAGTCTTACAATTGAACCGCGGAGTTCTCCAAAGATTTTTTTATTCCTGCCACACATACTATTACACAACTGGTGTAAAGACAAGAAACTGAAGTTGGACTCCAGTTAATGCAATACGAGTAGTATGGTTTAGAGCAGCATGTTTCCTGAATAAAAAATAATATGCGAGACGATCTGCACCAATAAAATCGGTCTATGTGCAACTATACGTGCATGCAATCTATAAAGGAATGGTATAAAATGTTTATACACACTGCATAAATTTCTGTCTCTCTTTGTGCAATTTCCTTCTTCCTCTCCTACTTTTTGTTTCTTTTTCTAACGCAAAATCGAATTTGTGAAAGCAAACAGCAACCTGAAACGGAGCTCTGTCTGCGCTTCAGTGTTATTGTAATACTAATAACTATACCAAGCAAGCTCACTGCATTTTGATTTCTCCAAAAGACACACGTGTGGAAGGAGGAGGACTTCTATTTTCTCAATGCGCCTTTACGTTTATCTCGAAACCTTGCTGTTCCATCGTCCTGTTTTCGGCATGGGAGACGGACAGAATCAGCAGCAGTAACCGATTACCATTTACAGTTAAAGTTCATCCATACCTTGTGTAACGTATTCCTGTTAGTCGTGTATGCTCCACTAGTAACTAGAAGCTGGCTCACCCATGATCAATACTTACAAACAATTCCAGGAGACTGAGGAGACAGCCATTAGAAAGCCCCACAGAGTGGCAGAAAGTAGAAGGAACCAAAGAAAACAGCAGAAAATATTGTTGAACAACATTGCACCGTACAAGGCAGTTATTCTATCAAGATCTCCATTTTATAGTAGTAGCTCAATGTTGTCATTTTCTGTGTGTGCATTGTATGTCTTATTACTTGTACTTAATGTTACGTTTTTCCAGAGTGTATTATAACAAAGAAACCTTTACAAACAACAACAATGCTGTAGAGGATAATGTGTTGTATGTACAATGAAAACGCTTTAAATTATTTTCAAAATTTTGGCAAGAAAGGTGAAAGCACATACATACTAGATTGAATTTGTGTAAGAAAAGTCATGCATACAACCGTTCCCATTATTGTCCCTATTGATTCAGACCACACATGTTACTTAAAGTTTAAAGAGGAAATGAGAAAAACCCTGGAATACGCAATGTGGAAAACGGTGCACAGCGTTTACTGTCCACCCGAAATCTTCTTGACGTAAGTCCTGATGTACCCATTCTTTTATGGCTTGAATTGTCCATCCTCTAATTCAAGAACATTTTGTAACACGACCCGTCCACTCTAAAAAAGTATCCATAAAACGCCAGACATCTACATCTTCCCAGCTAAGTCTCTAAACCACGCATGAAATCTATTGAAGGTGGTGGTGTTGAATTGAGAAAGTCTGCAAAATGGGGTATTACCTATATATACATCTTATACAGTTTTGCATATTACGGTAATTCTATATGGAAATGAAGGTTGATCCTCGTCGCATGCCTCCACAAAAACTCGGGAAAGAAAGACAGAGTGGGCTACAGAACACATCATACTGTGGCTTGTGCCATATGGTGTTATGAACCCAAAGAGGATTCTGCAGAACACACAGGACAAGAAGCTGGAGCTTTTTACTACTTACATTGGTATATAAAGTAGCCAGCATTTTTTAAACAGAAAGATGTAAAAACACAATAATATAAAACATGGTTTGTGTACAAGTTTTACTTTACAAGTAGTAGTGTTAGTTTTTTTTCCTTTTTTATAAAAAGAAAGGTCCTGACATCGTAAAGCAACCGACTGACGTGAGTGATCTTCATGTCTTTTTATATACAAAAAAGAAAGATACTGATCTGAATTCTGAATGAAAAAAAGCGGAACAACTGCTTCGCGGACTGTTTTCTCTTTCTCAGTGAGTTTCTCTTTTGCTTTCATTTTCCACTCCCAGTGTTCTTTATTACTTTGTAGAAAAAACAGACAAGCTTGGTACTGTTTGGGTTATATATTTTTTTGGTTTTGCGTAGGCACACGTAAAATGTATGCAGGCAATGATGATGATATTAAACTGATAGTGCTATGCCGATGCTCAACCTCGGCCATCCCTGGTGTAGTGCCATAGCTTTGTGACGTTCTCACTCTTCACGTTTCACACAAATATCTTGATTCTGAGTTTATATAGTGGGTGAATAGTAAAGTATACCTAAGCTTAATGTAAACAGTGGTGAGGAAAAAGTGAAAGCAATAAAAAAGCAAAAGGCAACAACTCCATAGTTTGATAAATAAATACGAGGAAACTCGAGAAAAATCCAAGACTTTATTCTCTTTACATGAGCATCTTTTTTTTAGGATTACAACGACCCAGTTTCTTCACACACAAGTAGAGGAAACAAGTAAAAAAGCAAAGTTTTATGCTTTTGTTAGAAGAAATTGTACGATTTATAAATAACCAAGAGATTTATAAAAATAGAGTCGGCTTGTTTAGGTTGGCAGGCTTGTTGGGAGCCCGCAACATTTCTGTTAGTAAACAATGTTAAAACACAAGTAAACTTAATGAAGTTCCTGAAAGAAAACAAAAAAGCTTTAAAAAGGTAACACTAAAACGCAAGTTTTGCGAGAAGTTGACATTAATAGTTGACATAATAAAAGTTTCCCCTTTTCCTCTTCTTCTTTAGATTCACTCGAGGCTTTTAAAAGTTTCCACCATTCTCTTGTTTTTGATTGTGGCCAGCAGTAACGAACTTCCACAATTACATTAGGTATGTACTGTGTCCTCGTTCCTGGAAAAGATAAACAGAGTCACTTGCCGAGATTAATATTTTGTCTTGAACGGAAGCTTTCCAAAGTTCTTTCAAACTCAACGGACTTGGCAATTTACTCACTTTTTTCTCTACTAGTAATAGTAATCATGTTTGAAGCTTATTTTTGTTTAGTACTACTTGATTTGTGTGTTCATTTTGTACTTGGAGAACAAAAATAAGATAATAAGATCATTTAGGTTGGTTCCTGGTTATTTATTGCTACATATATAAATTTGAAATTACGTATTGACCAATAAAGATTTGACAAGATTTGAACATACTAGAATTCCTCGTACCTTTCCATTCGTTTTATCTAATTTGTCGACCGAATCTATATAAGTACCTGAACAATGGCTTTGTGCAGGTGAAAGTTTTTATTTTGCTTGTCAGTTAGGAAATGGAGATGCGCTTATTATAGCATAGTAAAGTGGACCACGTACACTACCAGTCACGTTGTTTTTTTCAGATTTCTTGCTATTAATACTATGCGGCAGCTGTAAAACAAAGTTAAGTAGTCGTACACTCAAACAACCTATATCATCAAATTCTCTCGAGAATTTTATACACTTCATAGAATATTTTGTTCGCAAAGAAGATTTTTCGAGCAACTACCTTTGTGAAAATCAGCACTGCTGTTGTGATGTTGCTGCAGTTGGCAGTTACCAGCAGTTTGCGAGGGGAAAGAGTGGTTTAGTAGTAGTTTTGGTAATGCTCTCAGTTTAGTGGTATGGGCTCATATTAGCCACGGTAGGTACAAAAACTCTTCCTGTGAGGGGAACACAACCAAAGTTACTGTGGAAGATGACGGCAGTGATTCTTTATACTGCTTGTTTCCTCCTCCAAACCCACGAGTTAGTAGGTCGGTAATATTTAATGTGGACATTTATAGCCATAGGGCGAAACTACGTAGAGGAACATAAACAACGTGAATACATTCACAAGAGTGCTAGCAAAAGTATGACCCCCTTTGTCTAGAGAGATACATGGAGTCCGTCCGATATCATCATCAAAGGTACCAACATATTGAATGGTAGCTCAATCTCGTTTTACTTTTTCTCTCAGTCGAACAACGACTTTTGAGAAGCACTTTACGTGGTACATGTTTGTCGATAAATATGTGATGTTGAGTGAAATGTGGAACACTTGAGAAACATTGTAAAAATATTCAATGTAAAGTTTTTTTTGCCAGCAAAATGAGTTGCTCCAAGTAAAAATATTTCGTAAGCTGACAGAACCACAAAATGCATGAGCGTGCCAAAACATAAAGCTGCTCCTTTTCTATTCATTTTAATTTAGCTTTTATTTTTGCAATTTTTTTAGTAATGGGTGGTGTTGTTACTACAAAAAATAAAAAGTAAGTGAAATAAAATGCGATTTTTCACAAAAGTGGTAACATTTAACATCCAAGTTTATTATGGGTTAGAATTGAACTTTAGGGTATTACTTTGGGAATGTTGTGTGTGGCTGACACAGATTCATTATAATCTCTGATGAGGATCTTAATCTCAGATTAGGGAATTAGTTTTTCAGCTATTTGTGCCATGATATATATTTCTAATGTTCAATATATTTGATCTATGGGAGCAAAGATCTATACATCCAAAGCAAACATTTACGGTTTTTGAACTAAACACGCATTAACATATTCAAAAGAGAAAAGCGATACATTTAGACAATATATATTTCAGTTCCAATTCACAACCGACCGTAACACAACCGTAACATGATCTCATAGATGAAGAGACCAAGAGGTAAATAACAAACATACCTAATATCATGAACTTACAAATAGTTACAAAGCAAAAGTTCTAGACCTCGATTCCACAATGAGGGATTTTCATTCTCTGTTCTTTTTCCAAAACAGTGACCATTTCTGTTTCTGACACTGCTATAAAGGGATTTGCAGAGCGCTCGGGCAAAATTACATGGATTTCTGAATCATCAAAACTTAAAGGAAGCCTTAACTATATTCGGGATTTGCTACATGGTTGCGTAAATATGCTGAGTCGGTTCGATTTATTTGGCAGCAGATTTCTTCCTGGATACATTTACATAATGATTTTCTGTTTGGTACACCTTCACTTGTTATTCATTCATTTATAGAAAATTTCTTATCAAAACAACTAGATATCTCGTACATGTACTTATAAAAATCATTTTATAAAATCCGTTTCATCATCCGTTTTAAAGGAAACCAATAACTAGTAGGGTAGTTTGCCATTTTTCTGTCATGCCATTCTACAAAGATAAGAATGCTTATGCTTCTCACAAAGGTTAATTTTAACTTCAGTTGAATTTAGCTTGAAATCTTGGTTCATAATGCATAAAACCTATTGCAATGTAGGACAGAAACACTTGCACACAAAATTATTACTGTTTGCTTTATACCTCTCGTTTTTGCATATAAACTCATTTTCAGCACAGAAAGACTAAAGTTTATGTAAATCTACAGAGATAGAAATGTGATCCAACGAAAGTGATTCTCAGCTAAAATGGTTTTACCGAATGCAGTATGACCTGTCATATGACAAGTCCGTTCCGTTGTTGATGCTATACCGCCTTGGAATTTTAGAAAAATGACGATTCGGTTCCATTCCAGAAGGGCTAAGTGCCTATATCTACGTTTAGCACTTATGATATGGAACACACAGAAGAATGATTTATTACCAGGTCAAAATTACTCAACTATGCTGAAACATTTCATTTCGAAAGGAGCTTTATGCGTGGCCACTATTCATTTTCAATTCGTAATTTATTGAGCACTGTCAAGACCATGGATATGGTAGTTGTTCATGGTAGCTTGGCAAATGGAAGATGCCTTTTTCTTGCTCATTCCTTTGCATAAGGACATTGCAGGATAAAGAAAACTTTCTCCCGGGAAGAAAGTTAACCGAGCAGAATTCTGTGGCACGATATATTAAAACCTTCCTCATGCACCGCTTTTGTGCCTGTACTTTCATTAATTCGCTGTCCTCTTTCGAAAGTTAAAGCATGCCATATGAAAAAATGGGTGACAAAATTTTCTGACCTTATCTATCTTAAAAGAGCACATTAAGCACAAGTTGTGAACTACTCCCCTTCAGTATCTCATACAGCGTGTAATTAAAATGGAATACTAATAATTTTCAACTTTTTTGACATGCGTCCCCAGCAATTTTTTTTATGTAAAGAATGGTTTGTGAGCGAGTGTGGAGAAAGAAGCAGTATACGTAAAAACATGCTCAAGTAAAAATTCATTGCCTACTTTGTACTTTCTACTACTAATAAGCTTATTTTCCATAAAAAGAAAATTGGGTCATCAGGAGACACCTCTCTACAACCACTAATGCACCTTCTTATTTAGTTTTTCTATCTTCATTCCAACTAAACTGCCGAAAAACTTGCCAAACCAAAGAACACTTTTTTACACCTCTCTACTTCTATTTTAACTTCAACACCACTGCAGTATAACAAGACATCTTTTTTTACTTCTCTCCCCCTTTTGAGCTAAATATTTTGGCATTTTCCCCACGAATATCTTCCATAATTGTTCAAATTACAGATTATGCATGGAGATCTACTACACTACTACTGCTCCTACATACCTGAACTACTCTCTGATACTGAGCAAACATGGCTGGCATGTTGACAAAAAAACCTAATCTCATACCTTCTCAAACTTTATCAGACTTTGGAAACTGAGTTGAGGAAGAGAAAAAAGAAAGTGAAAGAAGAGACGCACGCAGAAAAAGAGTGAGAGAGACAGCGAAAAAAGCTACAAAAATGGTATGTTATCCAACTTTGAATTCGCTATCTCTTTATGCAATTTACGAGTTTCTTATGAACAAAAAAGTTTTCTCCTTTAAAATGGCAAGTAAGTCGTTTCTTCCAATAAGGTACCTGCTGTATACATGTGCCTTAATATTCATATTGTCATATTGTTCTTGCGTTACAACTCGTTGACATCATGTTATCACACGTTGTTGGAATTACGAAGTAAAATGCGAACTCTTCGTTTTACAATGAAGCATTCTTTACACTTTTTTACAAATACGAAACTCTGTAGTATTGTGGGATATTTATAGATACGCAAAAACATACATGCTTCCCACACAGTTTTCACGCATGAAGAACTCAAAACATGCTTATTTGTGCTCCAAAAGAGTTGAATTCTTCCTCCCCGTAATGGAAAATTACTTTAAGTTTTAAAATTCTTTTGATACAACTTTTGTAAGTCAATTTTGGCAAAATCAAAAATTTCTCAGTTCGAGCAAGCCATCCCACACTATGCATAGGAAACACAAGTACGCTATTACTATTATTTTTATGATTATCGTCGCCATTGAAAGAGCATGACAATCTAGCCTTACTATGTCACCACGATCGTAAATGAGAGTAGGTACATATACAACAAAATGGAGCGACTACCATTAACCGTTGTGCCTGTGACTCTTAGTCATAACATTAGCTATGCTCGAAAGAACATACACAATAAAGTTACTTCATTGATGATGAGCTCCACCAGAGAGCAAGGAATGTATTTCTTTTACGAAAAATATTGGTGCGACTAACGTCTAAGATGTTGTCTACATTTTTAGGCATATTCTCTAGTTACTTATGGGACGTTCCAAAATTCTGTTCTCGTGGTACTTGTAGTCTACAACTCCAGGTTTTAGGAATAACTAAAAAGTTTTTCCTTGGTGTTATGTTATTTTTGGTTCGCTTTCTTCTCATCCTCCTCCAAAAAATGAGACTGCGATCCCAATATTGTATCTGTTTTCATCAAAAGTATGTTCGTTCCGTATCACAACAAATTTTCCCAAGTAAAAAGCAATAACTTGGAAGAAGAAAGAAAGAGTTTTGCAAAGTAAACTAAGCCATCAGAGGCAAAAAAGTTTTCCATTCCAGTTTCGCTTCCGCTGTTTTGGCAAAGCAGAGGTAGAATCATAAAAAGGTGAAAGGAGACTGTTCAGTTTTCTTTTTCTCTGAAGATGGAAAAATAAAAACGGAGCACTAAGGATAATATACCACAACAACTAGTGGTGGAACTCCTGCTGCAGCAGTAATGCCGACAGCAGCAGAATAGTGAAGGAAAGAGAGCGTGGAAAAACAAGGAAGAATGAAAAATGATATCGAGTAGGAAATAAACATACTTGCCATGTGATATATAATATTTTTTCTTGTATTTTTACCATAAAGATAAATGAGAAAAATCTTCGTCGACTGAGGAGTGAGGAGACAAAGATAATGATGCTTTTCCCTTAGCGGTATAATGTCCCATCTCCGCCGCCACACACTGCACTCTCGACCCAGCAGCAGTAACTAATAATAATGTATCGGTGCAAAATACAATGCCAAGCGGATGGACACATAATTTAGCTCTTCTGGATAAAAAAAATCTAATATTTTTTTAAGAAAAGAAAAAGACAAGTTGATGATAAGCACATATACTATACGATATAGTGGTTAGGTATATAGTTCAGGTCGGGTATTGCATACAGTGTACTTTGCTAAAATGTACTTTTGGTTTATTACATGTCCAGGGGAAGTACTTTTATGTGTATCTTTAGGAATAAAACGAATGCAGTGTGGGACCCTTGTTTTATCTATATATTGTTGCAGATGTTTACGGAGAGAAGAATACTGTATACTTTTAAGGCTTTCGTCTATTAAACACCATCTTTCTGTCAAGCCTGCTTGTTCAAAGAATCTCTCTCTAGACTCAATCTTACTTTCATTCCATCTCCTCGACCATCCATTCCCGAACTTCATATTGTGAACACATGACACGTACAGAAAACCGAAAGCCGTTTACATCTTCTGAAGTTCCAGTGTGTCTATTTGATATATTATAATGCTACCTTCCAGCATGCCCCACTATCTCTTTTTTTTAAAATGGTTCCATATACCTAAGTGCATCATCATAAAAACTCATGCTACTTTTTCCATGCAACATTGGTGGAGGCTACGCCAACTCCCGACAAAAAACGAAGTCATCATATTCGCATTTCATGAACTTGGCCGTATATTCATTGGCGTCAAAATGCAATTTCAATGAATTAAAAAAATTGGCTATTTTGGAATAACCATATAGAAGTAGAGGAACAATTTGTGACATTAAAAACATCAAAAAGTTAATTATTTTTTAATTGCCCATTTAACTTTAACTGCGATTATTAACTTTCCGCCACCAATGCCGAGACAAATAAGAACGCCATTTGAATTGGTGATGTCCAAAGTACCAGAAACCGCAAAAATATGGCTCGGCATTGGTGGCGGAATGTTAATAATCGCAGTTAAAGTTAACAGGGCAATTAAAAAAATAATTAACTTTTTGATGTTTTTAATGTCACAAATTGTTCCTCTACTTACATAAGGTTATTCCAAAATAGCCATTTTTTTTAGTTCATCGAAATTGCATTTTTACACCGCTAAATGTTCAAACCCATTTAAACTTAAAACGTCTATAACTTCCTTACGTTAGCTTTATTTAACTTGATTTTTTTTGTGTTACTATTAGGTTGACACTAGTTATCGACCAAAACACAAATTATTTCGTTTCTCGTAACTTCGAAATATGGCTGTCGGGAGTTGACGTAGCCTTAGCCATTATTTTTGTTCTTCTTTTGTATTCTTTTGTGTTTGTTTCATTCTCTCGTTGTTTTCTTTCCATTTCTGAAAAGCACACAACAACAAGACACATTGAACGAAGGACAGACAGAAAGAAAAGTAAAAGAATGTGTTTGAAAAATACATATGCCCCAAATTCAGGGCATCTCACAACTTAATCATCATCAAATCCATATATATCAGAGTCACGCAAGATTTTATATGGGCGCTTTCATGCCTTCATTCATCCTTAGCTCTTGCTTGTTGTTTCAACTTGATGTTTCTGCTGATACGTTGTGCAAATAAACACTGGTATTTGTGCAAACATACAACCTGAAAATATCTAGGGATGATAAAAGTGTGAAACATTTGATTCTTTGGCAGTTTTTCTGGTCCAAAATGAATTTGACTGTTTCTTTGACGCCATTTTTTATTGTTCCAAATGCTTTAAAAATTACTGTTCTTGTTCAATTTGTTTTTTAAAATTGTGCTATGACAATTCCTTGTGATAATAATTGGTTATTGGATAGTTTACAGTTTACTCACAAGATCTTGATTGGCTGCTACATTTTGTTTTTAAAAGTACATACAACAACTGTTGACAATGATAATGATAAAATGCAATGTCAATATATTAGCACGACGGGAAATGAAACAGATATATATCTCGAGAAATATCGTATTACGTCGGTTTAATAGGGAAGGGAGCAATAGTAAATGCAAAGTAGACAACTCGACGTATGTACTTAGAAATAGAAAGAAAAAATAACGAAGAAAATAAGAGGAAACTAAAAGTGAAATCTAGAGACGTAAGTTTTAGGTTACATCAATGCGTTGCATCCGGCTTACAATTTCTATTAGGATTGCGATTCTATTACAGAAAGCGTGTTTGAGTGTGTTTGTGTATTCTGAGACTGGGAAAAAGATGGAAGGCAGCGTGTAGAGAGTATCGCTTTTGTGAAGGAGGCTGCTGTAAAAAAATATCAAGAGGATCCGTCAGTCAGCGTTTTGATATGTATTATTATCCACGTACTATAAAGTACTAATACTCGAATAAAAATGACTCTGAAGAGTGGCACGACACTGAAATATTAGAAAAAGCTAAGGCAATCTCGAATAAATGTCAAGAGAATTTCTCTCTCTTCTTCTTCTTCATCGCTTGCCTGACTGAGAGCAACTCTTCGAATCTTTCTCCCAGATGGGATGTGTAACGGTTTGAATACATTTTGTCGGCATCACATATCATTATGATACTTCATTTTCATTCTGGATGCCTTACCATTACTTTAACTGTGCGAAAAGGATGTGGGGCTCAAATGTGCATTCGTGATGAAATTGGCCGCGTTCATGCAACTCGAAGTAACTACCACCCGCACATCCTTGTAGAATGCAGACTCTCAGAGCCCAGAGCTCATACGAACTGTGCACATATTTGCCTTGTAGCGGAAGAGTGGGGGTGTATATGCGTGCAGTGTAGCATTCAGTATAACATGAATATGGGTACTTAATGTTTACAAAGTGGTTCCATATTTCAACGTTGGGCTTTGATGATACAAGAGTCAGATGTCGAAACAGGGATGGTAACAGGGGAATAGTCAAAAAAGGTACACGAGATTGCTAGGAGGGCTTTTTTGATACATTTCATAGACTTGTTCACGTTCTGGAAAACAATGTTCATGTACCCTAGCCTAAACAGACTCGACTACACTTTGTAAAGAATCTGTAAGATTTTCTGTGGGATGATCTCCCATGGAAGACAAAATAGGTTAATGGCTCTTAATAAGTCGTAAAAATATTCAAAAATGAAATCACATAATATATAACATGCTTCCTTTTTGGGCCTATATCTAGTTAGGTTTCATGATTTTATCAACTTATAATTGTCAAAAGATTCCCTCATCCTACTTATCCATACATAGCGGAAAAAAGGTAGAATCAAGAACCGTAGTTTTCTATTGAAATATTTTGACTTCAACTTTATATTCTCTATCTTAATTTTGCCATAAAAGAAAGTAGCTACTTTCACTGAATGGAGCACAAAGAAAACTTTCTCCATGTTCTCAAAAAGCTTTATTATTATAAATATACATTTGAATAATAAAAGGTAAGCCATAAAAGCTCCATTAGTCTGTCTTTCTAACATTTGCCACCATTAATAAACACACAAACATGCTAACAACATGTATATATTATACAGAAACTCTGTTATATTAGGGGAAATATTATGATATGACGCTTTCTCTTTTGCTCTTCTATTTATGAATTTCCCAAACAGGATAGATAAAAAGTATGCTTTCCCTAACTCTTGTCCTACCGTACAGCATTATCCCCCAGTTTGGGAATGGGATATGAGAAATGAGTACTAGTAGAAAAAGAAAGAAAAGCTGCAGAGAAAGTGGCTCAGTCACTTACAAAACACAACAATCTTATTTGTTGTATCCATCTTTTTACTGTATAATTTTCATACACTTATAGCAAATATGTATGATAATGTTCACGGTATTACTAAAAGGATGTAAATGTGAGTTCAAAGTAACCATCATCCACACGCGATGAACGTTATGTGTATGTGCGCAAATGTTTGTGCTTACGCATGTAATTTTCTTCATCCCCTTCTAAGTCACTTTCACTCTCAGCCACCACAACAGCAAAAACACGCACAAATATTATTAATACACAGCTTTCTGAACATCACAACTTAGATGCAAGTGCTGGTGTTTTGTTATGACGTGTAGTTATACTAATACGTAACATGTTTGCCAAGACTCCCTTAACTGTCCCACAAGGATGCAATTTTCCATGCTATTAGAAAGACTCTCTACAGTAGTAATTGGATTACTCCGCATCTGTCTTTGCTTTTTGTATATTACGTGTTCCCCATACACTTTTCCGCAAACTAAGTGATCCTTTTATGAATTCAGTTGAGAGAATATATAACGAAAACACATTCGAATAAATAAAGAATATTATAATCTTTGTCGAATCTCTTGACTTTAAAGTTCACAAAACACTACTTAACACTACATTGGTTTGATTCCTACTTCTGCAAGATAGCCAATCACCAATCATTTTTAACACTTCAACTGTGCTACAAAAATATGCTACAAATCTCAAACTTAAAAACTTCCATTAAAACAAAAGGGCATAATATTTATCAAGTTACTATATTCAAAATTTTCCAATTGCAACTATAATTTTCACTGACAACTGAACGTATTATGTGTTCACAGTTGAATTTTAACTTTTTTGACGAAGGTTACTATAATCTATTAATAATATTTTTTAACTCTTGCTACATAATTGTTCTGTTCGGGTTCACATATGCACACGTCTTTTTTTCCTTCATCTTCAAAATGTGGAAACTGTTTCTTAGAGGAAAGTTTAGATTCATTACTGTAGAAAGATGAAGGGAAAATTTAACATGTACACGTTAGATTGTGAAGCTGAAGGGTATAAAGCATAAAGCAAGCTAACTACATTAAGTTATGATAATGTGAAAGAAGTTTGTTGTTGTTGTTCTATAGTCCTGTGAACCTATTTTAATTTCCTTCTCTAATCCGAAAACATTGTTCATGCGTTCATGCATTGTTTTCTGAACAAAAACGGTTACAATTACGTGTACCAGGATTTTCATGTTTGTACTCAACCCCACGTCCACGTCATAAAGAGCACCTCTGTCCCTAATTGATTTTTTCTGTTTTGCATGTTTCCTTTTGTATTCAAAATGACCCGCATTGTTCTTTCAGAAAACACAAAGTCGTGATATTGAGCAGGGGTTTGTGGCAAGGTTTGACATAATTTTTAATTAAAGGCGACGCACAAATCTGTCTGACACTGGGTGTGCTGTATTAGGTCACCCACATGCTGTGTCTGACAGCGAGTAGCATGAGCACATTTCCTTCTCTCACAGACTTGGTTAGTACATAGGTACAAAGGGAAAGTGTGGAGAATGATTATAAGGATGATACTGCTACTGTAGTGTCGTTTCTCGTTTCTTTCTACCACATTAAGCCCGCTGATATGCCACAACCTCTTCCCGTCCAAAATTTGCACGTTGAGACGCTGAGAGTGGAAGCGATGCTCCATGCGGCATAATATTTTCTTCGTTTTCTTCATCTTTTGTACGTTCTTTATTCAGAGTGACACAGTAAGGAAATGTGCGCGATTATTACGTTCGTCCCAAACGTTTACTCTTGATTTCCTACGATTTTCAATAATGGAGGAACGAGGCCATATGCCAAGAACGACTGCTACAATGAAAGCATAATACACTTTTCCCTTGTAACCCGCCAGGCTCCTTTTCATTGAAAGGAAGCTTATGTAGCTGCAGCCTGAGGAAATATCACATGCGAGAACGATTACGGGTACATGACACACAAAGATACATTTATGTACCTACGTCGATTCACAATTCAGAGGGTACAAAATCCTCGCTTTTCAATAGTACTACTAATGGCCTACTTCAGCCAGGATTTTTCATTCCAGGAAATACTCAATATGGTCATAAAAAGTATTATGGGGATTGAATATATGTGAACGTGCTTTCTGCACGTTTCGATTTTTTCGCTATGAGTGTATCTAGAATCAATCATTTAAAAAGTTGCTCCCAGCACAGGGAGGTGAGTAGTGTTGTTCATTTTTGTATTGTTTCAGTCCATTCTAAAGCATTGAACCCCATTGCCCATTTGCTATATCTATATGTGTCAGAAGTTGTACATATACATGGACAAATGGTTTGTTTTAAAGTAAGCATGGAAAAGCCTTTTTGAAAATCCCATTTTAAAAAGGTAAAGTAATACTAGGTATATGAAATTATAAAAGTTTTTTCTCACTTATTTCTGCATATGTTTGCATTAGCAATTCGGCGAATCGTCATTCCTGATGGTCCTATAATATTTCAGTTTTACTTATCATTCATTACATCTCTTTTACGGGAAACTCACACACTAACACTGGCAGAATGATACAATTAATATGGTATGGCATTTTGCATTCTCTCTGAGTATAATTGACGTACACATGTCTTCAACCTTTCAAAGTGAAAGTAGAGTTTCCTTTCGTATAAACAAACTTCTGTAGAATTAAAGTAGAAGCTTAGTTTCTGCATGTGTACTTTGCGGATTTGATGATGTATTAGAATGACTAGAATTATAGAGCTAGTAAAATGTTCGTCAGAAACATCAGAGTAGTCAAAGAATGCTTGGGAAATCAGAGTCCCAAGCAGCACGAGTGCTCACACTTGGTTCTTTACAAAGTACATTGCCGTAATGATAATGATAAAGTTCCTTTTCTCCAAGTCCGGAACAGAAAACTGTGTCGTAAGATTCCCATGCATGATGCTTTGCTCATTCTCCTCTTGTTGTTTCAAGAAGGTGTTTCAGCAGCACTTTTATGTGAAATAGTAGTAGTAAGGTCTAGTTTTGCTTTTTTCTGTGTGTGAAAGGACGAAACTGGGAGGGAATAAATAGAGAAGAGAAGTACCAGAGAAGGGAGTGAGCAGAAGTCTCAAAACTAAAATTCGATTCCAATTTGCAAGGCCTAGCTTTTAATGAGATGGAAATCGATTGAAATTCCACTCAGAGAGCGCATCAAAGAGATTCGAGAGAAAAACAATAAATCCATGTCTTTTCTCCCATTGTTCCTAAAAAGACATTGTCGTTCTATCTCTTTTGGCTAGGATTGCAAGGCAAACTCCCAAACTGCTAACTACAATACGCAAAAACTAAAGTAATGTTGCTCTTACTATTTCTTTCTACTATTATTGTTGCTACCATGATATACAAAACGGAAGTAAAAGTAAAACTGTAAAGTCTTGAAACAGAACAAAAACGTACCTGAAGTTTTGCATAATACTACAGTGAAAAGCCCGGAAAGGGAATGTGTGTATAGGCAGTCAGTTTAAAGTTGAATGCACCACAGAAACCAAGGTTTTCCTTCTTCATTGCCGCCTAACACCAGCTATTCATAAAGATAATACGAGGAACTTCTTAAGACGGCATTCCAAAACACACGGATGGGTAGAATGGGTCTGACTGAATTTATCTCCGGACCAGGGTCGACCGCAAACTAAAGCAGACGAGATCGACGTAGAAAGAAGAAGCTTGCTTGGGTAACCTAAACTAGCGTTTCACTTTGTGCGTAGCTCTGCACAAAGTCTAGTCACGATGTTGGCTGAAGACATGTTTCTTCTCAATGAACGAGACACAAAGGGAGTTGGAGAATAAAGAAAGTATGAAGTGTGAAATGCTGCATTAATTTGTGTGTTAAGGTCTGTATATGCATCGAACCCACTCAGTATGTTTTGTTTGATGATTCGTACGCTTGGTGAATTTTATCTACGCAAAGTGAAAACTGGAGCATTAACTAGATGGTTATTAGAAATTTTGAAGACTTTTGAAACGTTACAAAACTAGAAATCTGAATTGCATCCAGCAAGTAATTGAGAAACTTAAACTTAAAATATGCATAAACTCCGGCGTGATTTCTGTTTATAAATGAAATTCTATATTATAATAATTTGAAACAACTTGGTAGGCTTTCAAAACTAAATATTACGCAATCTTTGATAATATTCAAATGAATTCAAAGTATTGGTAAACTTTCAACTTTCTCCATAATGCGAAAATGTATAAGAATGAGACCCAGCTTGTAATTTCCGTTTATTTGCTAACTCGTTTAAGTAATACGAAGCCACTAAAAGGGAAAAGTTCATATCTCTAAATTCTGAAGACATGCAAGTACAGTAAAAATTGTATGTTTACTTAATACAAACTTTTGCTGACTCGAAAGGAATAAAAATTTCTCGTATTTATGGCGTATCCAAGTAATGTTGACAGTTGTTATCTTTTTGCTTTATGAGGCATAGCCATGAACCCTTTGATTAACGTGAGCGATGTTGTTATGTAATGCTTTTGTAATATTTGACTGGTACCGTACTACTGGAGAAAATACTGTGCGTACGGTTGTGCACAAATGGATTATTATTTTCCTCCAGCAAAATAAATACTAGAATACTTAGCAGTATTTAACAACTCTTAAAAGTGCCTTACATTATTAACTAGCACAGAGTCGCGCATACCTCCTTAGTTAACATCATCAACTGGCGTACGTACATAGACAACTTAAGATATTGTTTTATAGCAGAAAAATATAACCCTGTGCACTTTACCACTACCACAATCATCCCATTTTAGATTGTTGTTTTGAATGTGCCAGCACTTTGGTTTTGTTTCAGCTTTCAGCTACTACTACTAGCTGTAGGCAACTCCATCAAACCGTAATAAAGTGAATAGCTTATCCGTTCAAAGTGAGTGAGATAGAATGGAAAAGAGTAGTGGGAGCGAGAAATGTACGTACAAGGAAAATGGGGAGAGCCAAAGGAATGAGGACAATTTTCGTTGCTCATAAGACCATGAAATAGGCTCATATATAACACATCCTTTTGCATATTAAACTAGCCTTGTGGAAAGTAGCAACATCAACTATTTGAAGGGTAGAGAAGGAGTCTAAAGTGAGAATGTTTTTGTTTGTACTTCGTATAGCACAGCCACTTCTTTTTTCTACTTTTCTTCTACTCTTCTGGTATGCGTTGTCTCTGCTTTGAAGATATAATATTCCCCTTTTAAAATGTGACTTGAGGTTAGTTAAATGGTAATCTGTGTATCACTCACATGGCTATGTAAATATTTCCTCCACCAACAAGCTCGAGAAGTGGATTTTGTGGATGCACACTATCTACTTACTACATGGTTCACTCAAGTTATAATAGGCCAACATTTTTCGTATAAATCTGCATGCTTGTAGTAGTAGTAGCAGTGAGTGATATGTTGTTCTCTTCCTTTAACATGTGTGATGATGATGGTAGCAAGGCGGTAGAGTACATTATTACAACGGCGTAATGAACGAGTATGGTGGCACATTTTCGAGATTCTGCGGCTAGAATTCATTGCCATTGGCTTAATGTAACAAGAAACTAATTTGCAAGCACAACAATTCACTCAGGCAAACCTTTTTATAATGAGGAAATCACCGCTTACATACTACTGTTTACAAGGTTTTGGAGATGGTTTAGTTTTGTGTAGACTAAGGAGAGACACAAAAAGAGAAAGATATTGTGAGGATAATGCGTTAGAGAGTTTGGGTGAGAGTTCTAGTCGTCTAGTGTACAGAACTTTTTTTTTGTGAGAGAATGGAAAGTTAACAATAAGCTGCTCCAAAATGTTTTGACTTTTCAGTCACATAAGAGGTTTTATGTTTCATCGTGTGCATGGCACATGGATATGCACCTTAATTTGTGCTCTACGGAACAGTAATCTAAAATGAGAATTCTGGGTTGGAAGTCTCGATATTTACTACGTATATAATCGTTTATCCTTGTTCCGATGTGGGGAAAAGTTGAGGAACGCGTAAGCTGAATGAGAAGATGAGCTTCATCAAAACTGTTTTTTCTTCAATCATGAATATCAATACTATAGCACACAGTAGAGAGCAAGACATGTACTTAAGGTAAGGTTAGTGGTACGTGCATTCCACGGTGTGTCGTGAAGTAAATATCAAACTTGCTGCTAGTCATCAGTTGTGGCGGTGAGTAGACTACCGTTAGATATTAACTTGCTTGGTATTCCGCACACACGACCATTCAAAGTCGCCCCTAGGAACACTCATGCGTGTTTTGATGTGCAGCATAATATAGTGCAAGTAGTGAAAGGGGAAAGGAAAATTACTACAAGAAGTACCTTCCTTTAGTTTCATCCCGAAAAGCCAATATTAGAATAGAGAACGGATTATACGGAGTAAGAGCCTATCATGTGGGAAAACCTAAGTTGCAAGGATATCCGTTGAAAGAGTAACCCTGAAGAAGCCGTTATCTATTACTGCGTATACCTATAGAATGTATGGCAAAGGAGAAATTGTTGAAAATTGCGTTCGCATAAAAAATTGTTGGGCAAAATAAAATAGTCCGTCTTTCTCTACATGCATGCGTGGATTCTCTATCATCCAGACTGTTAGACGATAACTTAGAAAATCTCTCTTTTATCAAAATTATATTGCATGTCACGTTCCAACGCTCTCCGTATCACATCCGTATTTTTATTATCATCACTGTGTGATAGTGAGATAGCGCACTTTGATAACGTCAGTCTACCAAGTTTTGTTAAGTTTCATGCGGCAGTAATAAATGCGTGCAGATATATATGTACAATATATACCTCCATACCGATGTACACACTGCATGGTTTATTAGAGCAGAGACACATTATCATCAATGTGAATGATGCTGTTAAGTAATCATGACATAATATTCTTTCAGTTTTGCTAAAGGAGCTAATTAGACATATGAAACATAACGGAAGAGCAAGAAGAAAAATGTTTTCACAAAAATGTTCGCCTGTTCTCACAAATAAATTGGCTTTTTGTTCTTACGATGATTTTGATGATAAAGTTGTGAGGAAACCCATTTCCGGAAAATCTATCCCGCAAATAATCCCAATCTTTTTCTCATCTCCCCTATTTCTTTCTTCTAAAAAATCACCAAAAGGGAAAATTCCCATTTGAAGGTAATCTTTGCCAATTGCTTTGTTAAACTAGCGTCTCTAGGTATAGTATTATAGGTACTTCTGTCAGATTTTTGGATTGTGGCATCACTTTCTTTTTCATTTCATATTCGTTTTCACCAAACATCTCCATTCTTCTTTCTCATGGAATTTTCTCATTCTTACTTCTTGCTCATTCTGGTGTATAAAATACACGTACCTTATAGCACCTTTGTGAGGGTACACGAACCTTTACTATGCCGCCACTATATATTTGTGTCCAACGGAAGCGAAATAACTAGTGAAAGATGATTTGCTTCAATGAGACACGGTTCGTTTTCTTCTTTCCTTGCAACATCATAATATATATTTTCCTTGACAAAGAAAACGATGAAATTCAGTCGGATAGATACAACAGCATAGCGCAGCATTGAGTAAAACACTGGAGAAATCCTATGCTTTAAAATGCTGTGAGTTTGCTACTCGCCTTTCCTTTCTGCATGACACGCAACCTAGCTTTATAATCCTAGGAGCTCACTTTATATACTTGCCTGGATTTCTCCCGGATCGTAACTAGGTATGCTGTTTCCTCATTACTATCATCATCCTTTCTTCATACGCTTTGGTGAATACAAGTAAGTGAGCACATGGCGTACACACACTACACTGCATGTTTTACTTCACATATGAATGACACGCGGGTATTTCTCTCGATGTAATGACTCGAGAAACAGACCATTTTGTCAGCTTGCCCCAAACATTTCCCAATGTCGAATGGGGTGAAATAGTGCAAGCTTTTTTGGAGATGGAAAAAGAAAATGTCCTAGCTCCTATGGCCCTGAGCAAAATTACTTGTACTTTGAGCTCTGGTATCGCGAAAAGTATGTACAATATGATACCGCATTTGTCTTTTGGAGAAACACATTTTTCCTTTCCAGCTTACTCAAGAAGACAATTTACTTGTATGGGTTGTGTGCGTTACTTCCTGTCACTTTGTGAATAGATGCTGGTAATGTGTGTCATTGTCAGTGTGTAGACGACGACTGATACAATACCAGACCATTATGAATGTGAGCTTTATTACGTAAAACATTCTTCAAGTAGCAGTAACTTCTCATTTCGAGTATTGCAACTGCTACTAACTGTATCTTTAACTTGCTCACAGACCATTTGGTCGTTCTTAAAGAAAAATCCCTTGTATATTATATTAGTTGAAATTATACTTTTTCTTGATGTTATGTTGGACTGTGTCCTACACTACACAAGCTTTGAAGTAGTACGAAGGAGGTGGTAGTACTTTTGTAATAAAGTATATAAACAACTATGAGTTGCTTAATAATAAATCTAAATGGACTCATATTTCAAGTACAAACCGACTTTTCTAATATGTTTGTTTTTTGTATATTTTGTATATGCATTCTAATAAATCTTTTTTGCTATGTGTCATCAAAGAAAAAGCAGTATATTATGTCC
The DNA here is from genome assembly GCA_029691765.1 of Entomobrya proxima. NCBI lineage: Eukaryota > Metazoa > Arthropoda > Collembola > Entomobryomorpha > Entomobryidae > Entomobrya > Entomobrya proxima. The sequence goes on from CM056170.1 coordinate 6,744,551, forward strand.
TACATACTTTTATTAGATTGTACATGTATCACACAAGTAAATATTATTTCTCCGAATTTTTATAATATTGAGTTAAGTCTCCCTGTTAAGTTGACTCGATGCTACTTGATTTTTCGTAGATTGTAGATCTCAATGGAAGAATCATGTGTCTCTGCAAGAAAAGCTTCGTCCTGTCCACTGAGAGAAAGTCCAGATAACATCTGGAAACCAGTTTTCAGACTTGTTTCTAACAAAACGAATAAATGCCTTTTTGGTGTTCTATCTTACGTAAGAGGTGAGCCTATTACTCCAGTGGCACTGGTTGCTGGAGAACCTGAGTGTTCGTTATGTTCACTCAGATTCTGTTTGTCTTATTTTTCAGTTGTATATTATGCTTCTATGCTCTCTCCTTCTAGTTACATCCCTCGGGGAATATCTGGAAACAGAGAAGAATCAAACTCAAAAGTAAATAACCCGAAAGGACTCTCTCTCTGTCTGTCGGTTGTGATGTAGCAGCAAAAAGAAATCAATAGAAAAGTAGCACGTTTCACGGGATATCATTACAAGATTACATATCTAGGACTATGGTTGTATAGACTATCCAGGTGGAAAGTGAAAACCAAGGAGAAGATTAGGACATGCCAATATCAAAGATGTACACTGCCGAGGTAGAATAACATTCTGGCTGACAAAAACCACATTGCAATCGGTGTTTTAATTTACCGATCTGTGCACTGAACGGAACGATAGACACAAAGACATGGCAAATGGTGTTTTGGAAAACCACTTTAATTCAGATCGGTGATACAAGATTAAGATTGAAGGAGTGTTTCCTATGCTCCATTCCCCGGCTTAATTCAGCGGTTTCCAAGCTAAAGACAATGTCGTGTGTCAAAGACTGTCCTGTTGTGTCCTGTAATGTTTACTTTTTAAATTAAACAAATGGTAAATGCGGAGAAGGAAAGAAGTCTAAACCAAGCCATTAAAAATCTTTGCATCAACCGAAGTGTGATAACCCATTAATACTGTCCCTTACTCTAAAAATTTGTGAACTTGTTCACGCACACCGCGCACAGCTACAATTTGTCTTGCTTCTAATACGCCAGTTTTACATGTTACACGGATATTTTAAAAAATGCATCTTCGGTTCCAAAAGACTCGCATCACAGTAACGAAATCTGTCAAGGCGTTATACAAATAAATTGAAGAACAAAATGAGTTCAGCCTTAATGGCTAACTACTTCAAGTTACTTTGTCATGCTTAAAGCTTTCTCCTACACAAACTTGGGTTTTAGAGAGCCACATGAAACCGCCATTTAATAATGCCGTGACATACATACAAGTTATTCCGCCAACCTTATTTGAAACTGCTATATGTTCAAGTACGTCAGCATTTTCACTAAGAAAACTTACCCTATTCCCACTTTAATTTTTATTCATTTTCGTCAACCGTCCTATTTGCTCTTTGAGTTGACTAGCAGTAGGAGTTGAGTAGAAACTATGACGGGAAAACTGCCATTCCATCTTCTTGTACACTCTTCTCTTGACTGCCTCCGCTTCAGTGACTGGTGACTGGTGACATATCAAGATTACTTAAGAGAGAGAAAGAAACTAAAAAGAAAATAAACCTTTAATGAAAATTCTACCTTTATTATATGGTAGGCCCTTCTCCTCAGAAACTTCGTTAATCACGTACAACATTTTGTTTAATAAATAGCGACGGAAGGAAAATCAAGAAAATGGGCTGAATTTGTTCGTGCAACTTACATTTTCTTTCGTCTCCACCTCCTTCACTACCACTACTCAACTACTCAACTCATTTGGGAGTGAAGAAAAACTTAGGCCATATATGCCATCGCGAATCTATGAAGGAGGATGATGAAAAACATCAAGTCAAGTTGCTCGACGTGCTCCTACAGTTTTTCTTTCACTTTTTTGTGGGATATTGCTGTTAGCTGTATAAGCTCTAACTGTAACAGACAAGCCATCTTTTTCTTTTCTCGTGAAAAGTCCTTGACATTGATGATGACGTTTTTGCTACTTTTCTGTTAGCTTTTACATTAAAAAGTGAAAGAAAACAAGAGAAAGAGTGTTATTATTGATGCGTGGCTTTCTCTTCCCATTTCGCCTTTCTCACGTAGTAAAATGTCTCCAGTTTTTTTTTGCTTTTTGAAAGTATTTACTTTAGCTATTCACTTTTGCTGTTACTTTCTCTCTCTCTCTTTTCGTCTCAGTCTCTCTTGTTCAGAGTTGAACAACAAAGTCAGCGTTACTAAGTATGTATACCTTCCCATCGACTATACAGAAGCCATAATATTATTTTGCATGTATTTACGTAATAGTAATAATATAATAACATATAAGGAGCATTTTGTGTGGATGGAAGAACTGGAAGAAATATACTCTCCAAGTTTTCCTCTTCAAACCATATCCATTGAAGTTTATTGACCATCAGCCAAGTTTGAATGCAAACTTTTCCTTTTCTCTGCTTTCTTCCTCCAGCTGCAAACCAACATAAAAATGGTTTAACAGTTTGCCTGCAACAGTATATAGATTCTTGGACGTACGTACAGTTTGGTGTTGGTATATAAATGCTGATTCTACAAACATGGTCATGAAGAGTCGGTTTTATGTATGTTTGGTCCTGGCCTATAATGATCATCATGACAAGTTGAAGAAAATCAAGTGCACATTGGTTTATACCAAACCACGGAATATGAAACAGAGTACCCATATTTCTGGCTGGCAGCAATTGACGGGCATGCAAGTAATATAATATTAAGACAGGGAAAAGTTTCTGGTTTATTTTTTGCATTGATTGTGTTCAGTGTACTTTCTTGCTACACACCAAATATTGTATATCCCTTTGCAGTACTGCAGTACATTTGATCAGGATAGATAAAAACTTACAATCTTACTTCACATCCCGAAATTTCTTCATTTGATTCAGCACGTCTGTGAACGCTCAATTTTATACGTTGAAATTTTGTACCAAGAATATTATTGATAAAGTTTTTATATGATAATCCAAAAACTTTTTCAAGTTTTCCGTCCCTCTTGAGCTTAAATACTTTTGCTATATAATATTTTAGAAATTTTGAAAATGTGGTTAGGTGTCTGAGCGTACACGCACACTACTGCCATTTGAATCCACATCTAGGCTTCATTTTATATACGCTTTGGATTGCCAAAGATATTGTTGATTGTGGTGAACTATGCATCAACTTTTTGAGTACACAAACTTCACTTTTTTAAACGAATAAACCAGGTTAGAGCAGAATAATATCTTGAAATATATAGCTTGCAGTAAGAAGGAGGCAATGTTATGGATCATTCAAGTGTACTTTTCTTTTTTGTTGGGTTGAGTCGAGAACGGAAACTGACTCCATGTGCAAGAATTGCGCTCTAAATATATGTTATATTATATATTACAGTGGTTTGTTTTGAAAGTACTTACACGTCCTTAATGTGAAATGATGCAAACCATTAGATGTAGAGGGAAAAGAGAATCTCATGCACTGCATCGTTTTACTGATAGAAAAATAACAAGAAGAAATGATAAAAATTGAAAGTGAATTTTCGTTCAAGTGAACAAAAAATTGAATAAAATAGACAAGTAAACTCTAGAGGAATGTATATTTATACAGGGTTCGAGAGATGCATTGAAAAAAGCTAATAAACCGGAATTTCCTTATTCCTGCACACGAATGCATCCCTGGTGAAAGTTTTAGTAAAACTACGAACATCTTACATGGTTTGAAAAATCCTGTGGATTTTTCGTAAAAAATTTCTCCTTGCATGTGAACTGCAATGTGGACTTTACAAGTGAATATTTCAATGCTCATTCAAAACATTTTGCAAAAATATGCATATAGAAAGAAAATTGGATGCAGGTTCATTCATACACAATTTTTACTGATTTTTGTTTCTCCACGTACATCTTTCCTTCCACACACACTCGCGTGTTCGTACAATCGGTGAAATGTCTTTGATGTGGGCATTATAAATGTAGATATGGCGACGTCTCCTGCAATATTACTGTACATAAAACGCTATCTTTTCTCCAGATCAAAAAGAGGTATTTATGCGTGAGCATGAGCATTTCATAGCAAAAATGTACATACTACTTTTATAATAGTACGCATCTGAGATGCGTATAACAAACTAACTGTACAACCTATTATGCCAGCAGCAAACTCATGTGCGGTCTTCATCACCACCGCAACCGCATAGAGAAAACGGATGGATGAAGCAGTTAGTCGTTGAAAGTACAAAACTCTCTGCTGGCTGGAAAAGGGACAGAGATTTTTAGAACAGAGGTACATGTTATATAGAACTACTGTACTAAGAGAAAAACGTAAAATCCAAAGTTTCCTTTATAAAAGGTAGAATAGCGCAAAAAGCAACCTTATAATAGAACGTATATAAACGCTTCAGTAAGTATTTACAAAATATTACGTGAATAGGTTGTATATGCAACTTGGTGTAAAACTGTGCACTATAGTCATCCAATTTCCATATTTCTCTCACGGTACAAACAGGCTAGCCACTATGCAGTAGCAGTTACTGCTCTTATTCGAGTGAGGATCTGAGAATCTTTTTGTAAAAACGGACGAGTAGATTTTCAATTCAATTGCTGCAGTTGAGGTGTTGGAATTCACATAAAAATACTAACACTTCTCACCACTGGTTTGCTTGCTGTTGCAACCGTAATAAAACCCGGTTGAGTTTTGCGTTTGGATTTTGTAGTTACATTTTTTGAAGTCTCTGCAAACTAGCCTGTGTTTCGAGTTTCTGTTTTTCTATCATTTTGCTTTCGGCTCAGCTGTAAGTAGCTGGCAGCTGGAATTCCTTCAAAAACGTCGACTTCTTGCCTTTGTCTACTTCTTTTCTTGTAAAATGTTGTAGTATAAATAAGAGAGTCAACATGAGAACATCACATGATCGGTTAGTCCAGTAATGCACTTGTATGCTAAGGTTTTATTCGGCAATACGGCTAAACGGTTATAGTGACATTGCTTGACTTTGATGTGAATACAAATCGTAGATTTTTTATTTGGGTTAACACACCCTTTGTTTTGTGGCAACTCTAGTATCTTGCAAACGGGTCAAACCAATTATTTTATGGGTGGGCAGAGAATGATAGCATCCGCATATTTATTTCGTGAAGGATTCGTTTCGATCGAACAGAATTTTACTATCCAGGCACTTGTGTATATTACCAACATTATATTACTGTTCGGCTACACATGTTTTGCAATTTTGCTGATGTTGAACATGGAAAATATAGTATACATAGATAAAAAATAAAATGATAAATGTGACTTGTAGATTATAAAATTTAAGAATACCTGGGTTTAAAGCTTGTTTCAAAATTATATACAGTAGGCAAAAAAATCTACGAAATTTAATTAAATTTTCTGCGATCCTCCAAAAATATTGATGATATACTGCATAAAACTTTCAAAAAAGCAGATCAGAAAATTATTTCATGTATGTAGTTTTAGTATCTTTGTAAATAGTTGTATCAACAGTATACAAATGTATTGTAGATTGTAGTAGCATGTATCATTTGTATCAACAACAGAAAATCTAGAAAAAATCCACTTTCTTCTGGTATGTATGAAACGCGTTTTGCAAAAAGAAAATAGCAGCTGAGGCAAAATAAATCCGATGGAATAAAAATGAACAAAAAATTCCAAATTGGATCAAAACAGGTCCAATACTTTAAACAGATGTCAGTGAATGCACATTTTTATATACATGTTTTACATGGAGGTTTATTTTTATTCACTAGGCACCAATATTGCCAAAATATTTTATTTATACGCACCTAATACATATAGGTACAGCATATATAACCATGCTAAAAGCCACATTGACCTGAAAACTCAGACACAGCTTTTCTCCACTTAGGATTTTCTCTTCATGCCATCATGACGCTACATGAGAGAAAATTGTAATGTTTCAATATCCCAGCTATAAATCACGTAAGCCGATACACGATTGTACACTGAACACCGACCCAGAAAAGGAAAAAAAGAAGTGTGGCACAAAAAAACTGTGCTAGCCAAGAGTACACACTCGCTATATACAACAATCCTCTTCATATCCAACAGTAAAAAAGACAAACAGGAAAGCGAAAAAATTCGATTTAAAAGATTTTCAAGCATCATAAAACTTGAATTCCAGAGCACACTCAAGTGTCTATGCCACCTTCACAACAATAAATTTCATTTGTATACCAGGGGTGTACACATAAGTATTTAACTCAAGCTAAACCTGTACTTGAAAGAAATTCCAAGTAATTTTTACAACACCTTTTTTACAATGTGACACAGTTTTATTACATTTATTAATGATACACCTACCTTACCTGCTCAGTCAACTGACTTGAATTCACGCACTTACTACTTTACAGATACAATAAAAATAGAATTATCTCACACGCTTTTCAAACACAGCGTTGGAACAAATATGCAATATAATTCATAATATATAAAATATAGGAACATGGAAAAATGTCTCGAATAAAGTCATCGTAGTTTACACTTTTACACTTGTAGTTGACAGTTTTCGTAGCGTCAAACACAAACCTTAATTCGCACTCAATTCTCGACTTGACAGAAGAATGTACTGAGGATTTCATTAATAAATACCTTCTTGGAGAAGCTTTCCACGCAAAATGTAATAAATCTACTTAGCTCTTGCCTACTTCCTATGTAGGTTACCATTTAATTCTTGAAACGAGAATTTCTTGAGGGTAGTAAAATCCTAGCGTTGATATGAGCAAATCTTGTTGAGGTAAAATATATTATTTTTAAGCTCTAAATTTATTCCTGAGAATATTTAAATGAATGAATGAACAAATTTCCCATTAACATTTCGGCTACTTACATGCCCCAGACTATGTTCGCTCTTGCGATATCATATAAAGTATCTCTGCAGCTGGGAAGAAAAGGAGTAAAATGAAACTTTCTCCGTTCCTAATAGAAATTCATAATGTTTCTCCTTCTTTATAACTTCATTCAATGATATCAAAATCTAAAGGGCTCAACTAGATGGATATGTGATAATAATCATATAATGAAATTCAAAAGGGATAAGCATTCAAGGATATGTGGTGGTGCAGTTCAAAGGTGGGCGGGACTCCGGGACTCCGGGACTCCGCACTCCGGGACTCCGACTTGAAAGGGACTCCGGGACTCCGGGACTCCGGGACTCCGACTTGAACGGGGACTCCGGGACTCCGGGACTCCGGGACTCCGACTTGAAAGGGGACTCCGGGACTCCGGGACTCCGGGACTCCGACTTGAACGGGGACTCCGGGACTCCGGGACTCCGACTTGAAAGGGGACTCCGGGACTCCGGGACTCCGGGACTCCTGGAGTCCCCTGGGGACTCCGGGACTCCGGGACTCCGGGACTCCTGGAGTCCCCTGGGGACTCCGGGACTCCGGGACTCCGGAGTCCCGGAGTCCCGGAGTCCCTCCACTGGGGACTCCGGGACTCCGGGACTCCTCACTCCGGGACTCCGACTTGAAAGGGACTCCGGGACTCCGGGACTCCGACTTGAAAGGGGACTCCGGGACTCCGGGACTCCGGGACTCCGACTTGAACGGGGACTCCGACTTGAACGGGGACTCCGGGACTCCGGGACTCCGGGACTCCGACTTCATCGGGGACTCCGGGACTCCGGGACTCCGACTTGAACGGGGACTCCGGGACTCCGGGACTCCGGGACTCCGGAGTCCCGGAGTCCCGGAGTCCCGCCCACCTTTGGTGCAGTTTGCCTATTGTGAATTTTACAAAATGTCTTAGATGACATGCCTAAAGCTTTTAATACTATAAGTAACATGATTTTCATGTCTTTTGCTTCTCCTTCCACATTTCGCACAACTTTCTTCTTATTTAAAAACTGTACCCACTCTTCTACTTTCTACTATTGGGATATAAGCAGGTGTGTGCTAAAACTATGCTAGCACGACGGTGGTACAAGTACGCCTAATAACCATACGTACCTATGCTAGTATTTAGATTTCGACAGAGCCAAAAAAGGAAGAAAAGAACCAAGGAGTTTAGCAGCGTCATAAATTGAGCATTCTAAGCGGAAAAGCATACATACTCAAACAGAGAAATGGAAGACGAGCAATGCTGTGAAAGAATGTGACTATCTTCTTAACCCTCCACTCTCTACACTCACTCTTTCTTTACGCTTTTCATCGTTCATCCGTGTTACATTATACGCTTTCTATTACGTACGTCCTCATCTTGTTCCATTAGCTCTAACATATATGCATGAACGTACATGATAGTCACCACTTTCTTGTCCTTTTCCACTATTTTTTCCTTTCGCTCCTCTCTTCCAGCGTACTACTACTCGACTTCCTTTTATATTTCTTGTTGGCCTCTGTTTCTCCATGCTTGCTCCCTTTTTCTTTATATAAATGCTTCAGTGTGTGTCTCTGTGCTCCTCTCTAATCTCTGGTACTTTTTTCTCTGTCTCTCTATGTGCAGGATACCAATGTGATAGAACTACCGGATGTAAGCCGAGTAAGCCCCGTCGGATTTTCAACGGTTGTAAGCCTCCCAACGTCCGGGCAAAACGGATCTGCCGTTCGAATTAACGGAGGTACTCTTATTGAACAAGACTCTTTAAGCTCCAACAGCAAAGAGGAAAACGGGAACGGAGGAGTCAACGACACAAGAGGTTTTAATTTCTACATTTTCTCCACACATAAAATATATATATACTCATGATATTCTTGTTTTCTTAGTCTACGGTCATGGGTTCATGGGTATTTGCGCGTAGTCTATGAAAAATGAAAATGAACATACCCAGAAGATTTTTCGTGTGTGCAGTAAAGTACAAAATGAATCCGTCAAGGCCTGCTGCAACAGCATCATGCAGCGTGTAATCAGCTAAAGAGATAACACATAATATCCCTGTAATATGACTGGTGTAAGACAAAATCTTTTTCTTTGACCATATAACAAATCACTCGTTACACTCTAGCTTACCTTTACGACGCCCTTGCTTGCGTGAGAAATCACGGCAACAATGTTGAGAAGCACATACAGTAAAATCATACAAGTCCTCCACATTCTTATATTTTAAGACATCTCTAGACACTGCTACTAGTTTCATACCAAAAGCAAATCCTTCATCTAACGTGTAACTTTTCCGTATAAAGTAAAAGGGTTTACCTCAGCTACCGAGATGAATGAGAAACTGAGGAATATAAAACACTGTTTGTGATATCTGTACTGCAAAAACAAAGTATCTAACCACTTCATTTAATGAAATTGGTAGAATTATTTGGAATAAAACATTCATTTTGACTTAAATTGTTACTCAAATGTTACTTGTTAGCAGTGCACAGTGTATAAAAATTTAAGACTTAAAAAGATATTTTATATACATGCAAAAAAGAAAAAGTAATGCATGTTCATATTGAAAAAATATTGACACACTTACTACTGTTACTACAGTATAGTACATATTGGCGTATAATAACAATAAATCATTTTATCATGTTTTCAGAGAAGGGGAGGTTTAGGTTTGTGGCTTGGGTAGTAGTGTGGTGACTATTATTTTTTATACGGAAACAATTATAATAGAACATTTAGTGTGCGTTTTCTTTCTCTAAATGTTTTATTATGCCTCGTCATCGACCGTACATTTACTAATATTTTCTTACTAAAAAGTTCTCGTTCTATAGTGTCTAGCCTGGTGTGTGCGCTAAGATGAGTTTGTTACACTCTAATAATGTGGCCTTATGGTGAAAAACAGTCACGTTTTTTCTCATTTTCTCTCCTCTTTTGTGTGAATGAGTGTGCATGAAGCAGTTTAGCAGAGACGAAGAAAAATATTACTACACAATCTTGTAGCCAAGCTTGTTCACCAACGAACTCGTTTCTCAATAGGGTGGCAATTGCTCATTGAAATGACAGAAGTAAGTGGAGTGCTAGAGCAATAGTAATGGCTCTAAGGAAATATATTAAATGAGCTAATATTACAACTTCTCATGTGGACAAAAATGTCTGGCTGTGAAGGTTTTTTTCTTCTTTTTTTCCTCTTCTTCCCTTTGCTTTCTCTTTTTCTGCTTTTCGAGTACTCCCTGTTTCTTCTCGCTATGTCCTACATTACAGAATAACTGAAGTCACGTTTCCATACAAAACGGCAAAAATTCTCAAGCACTCAGCTGCACACATTCGCAAAACACTCCTTTACCCCTTTTCAACAACATGATATTATATTCTTTTCTTGTGATCTGGAAAACTAGTGACCGAGAGGTACAACAACATCACTGCATGAAAAGATGAAGAAGAACAAAATAGGAAGTTTTTGCTCTCCGTCTGTGGTTTTGCTCAGTACCAGCAGTCAACGACCGTAAGAACAAAATATTTTCGCAGACTTGAACAAATTTATCTGCAACTTTCTTCTGTGAGTATTACTAACCGTAAAAGGTAGCTATCTTCGATGTGTGCCCGCTCAAGGGAGATGCACACTAATGTTGACTGCTGCGATAGATGTTTTCTCAATTGATAGTGCTTTGATCACAGTGCGAATGTGGTCTATTGTGATTATTTGATTTTGGTAGGTACATATAATCTCTGTTTTACTTGTTCCCAGTTTGGGTATATTTTTGTAATAATAATCACTAGATTGAGGTCAAACTCATTGAAGTACAAAGCGAGATGGGTTTGATATCAAACAATATCAACCCTAGATTTTGTATTCAAAGATTCCACAACAGAAGTCATACATGTTGTAAAGGGAAGAGATGTTCACAAAAGCGTATATTTTAATAACCATTGGTCGAAACCGACAAGGCAAAATATCTTGATTGTACATTTTCGACGAAAACAACAAACAAAATCTAATTGTCAAACAACTTTTCTTTGTTGAAAGATTAATACTACTTATAGGCGGATTACTAAATAGAAAATCCGTGCAAGTGTGTTTCTCTGAAAGAGATACGTATTATGCTTACTCATATAGAAGCTTTTCTGATGAAGGAACCCACAAATAATGTTGAATCGTAATTGGAGGTAGCTGTTTTTATGATAAAATACATGCATCATGCATCCATCCATGATATATGCGTTTCTGCCCTTGTATGATGTTTCTTATCGATCTTAGCTAGCAAAAAGTGGAGATTGACATAGTGATAGCATTAACTGTGAGTGAATAGTTGGCAAGTTGCTGACTTGAGCATGTCCATGTGAGTGAGTCGTGAGTCAAGTAGTTTCACTTTCTCAAGAGATCTATTTGTGTTTGGTGTAGATGTTTCTATTTATTAAGGCAAATCCGTATAAATATGTTTTTACTCTGGCCACACGAGTATATTATTTGCAGACAAGGCAAGCGGGTTTGAAAGAGAAAGTGTACACTGAGTGAAAACGGCTCAAGCTCATGCCTACTGTTTGTACTAACTCAGAAAATAAACAGAGGGACGGACAAGTGCTGATGAGTGATGATGACTGCTAGCTTGAAAATGCTTGCCTTTGTTTTTTATAGGTATACGCTATAGGCTGATGATTGCTGTTTCTGGTTATTAATACTTCTATAAATACATATAATTTTGATGTTTCACGTGTGCATGCTTGACTTGAAACAAATAAAATATATTGGGTTAAATCTGTTGGGTTTTGCAATATGCGAGAAAGTCTATGATGACGGTGATGTCTATTGGGCATCTGAGTGAAAGTTGCTAGTTTCATCTGATGTACTCCACTTGAAACTTGTGCAAACGTTTCATATCTTACAATAATTATTAGTAGAGGGGCAATTGGAGTTATTACTGCCACAAAAGTAGAAGGAAGATATATACACAAACGGTAAACAGATATGTAAAAGCGCAAGTACAAACGAGCTCGTTGACGATGGGAAGAACGAGGTAAAGGCTCTTTGCCAAAAGAGAAGCTCTGCTGCGTAGCTTCCTTTCTTGTCCATCCATTCAATAACAACAAACAACAACATTATTTGCAATCTAAAGCTCGAAGTCAAGTTACGCTTACTGTGCTGATTTTTGCCCTCTGTGTTTGCGATAGAGGAAAATTCTATAATGTATATGTATCATCATGAGTTGGCTCATATCTGTACCAGAACCAGAAGCAAGCCGAAAAACAAGTATTGCATGAATGCACGTGAAGAAAGAAGAGAGAAAAGCTCGTTGTGTGAATACGTGTGTGATCGTACACGCCGTCGTGACTGCGTACAATTTTGGAAGTCTTTGGCTGGTTGTTTCTCCGAGGAGATACCCAATCACTCCGCTGCGGATGGCATGTTAAAGGAACGTAAGGGCTATCTTAAATGCCTTGTTTACAAAATATTCCTATATTTTAAAAGACTTTACTGATAGTAGAAGACTGAAGTACTGATATGTATGTGAATTGTGAACTTTTACCTTCCTTACAAGTTTGGCTTGATAAGGAATGTGGTCAATGAGTAATATATAGTACCATCAACGCTTTTGTGGAAAACAAAAAATAAAATAAAAAGCGCTAGCAACTAGAGAGGTCTACAGTCTATGTACAATGTAGTGCATTGAATGTACATAATAAATTGAGTATCAGGGATGCGAGAAGAAACTATGTAGAAGATGAAGAACACATATAAGTAGTAATGTAATAGACAGGAGGAACACCAACCGCTACTAGACACTGAAAATCCTCTTGAAAACAGGTCGAGGGCTCTTTGCACAAACAGACCTTTCAATAGTGAGTTCTTGGTAAAAGAAAGGAACGGTGAGGCGATATGATGAGATGTGGAGGACCAACACAAAAATACTGCTTTTCGGAATGACAGCTGCCTGAGTTATTGCCAAGAGAAAAGCAATATCATATTATTGTTATCGGTACAATCATCAAATAAAGGTTTCGCTAGTGCGATAACTAAACCGATCGGTGGTGTGGAACGGGGACTTTTAGCAACTACATACTACTACTAATGATTTTGTCTTGGTGTAGAGTGTAGAGACAACATAAATTGGCCTAAAAATTATTTTCCTTTTTGTAGACTTGAAAAAATCATTCAGTTTTTCTTTTATGCGCTTTCTGAAAAAACGTTTTGGATTGTTTCAGGTGTTGATTTAAAAATGAGGCACTGGTGCTTTGTCTGCTGCGTCCTTCTCCTTGCCGCCATCGTCGGTGTTGGCGTGGGAGTTCCCCTGGCCATAATGGAAGATTTCATTGCCTCCCCTCAAGAACGACTTACAGCTGTACAGAAGATACTTCGTGAAGTTCCCTTGATTGATGGGTAAGCATTTATAAATAACTTTTCCCATTAAATATACATACTTGCCGCCTAGTTATACTTTCCTTCCCTCATTCCCAGAAACAATGGGAGCATGGCCCGTAATAAGAAGCTAAATCAAATGACTCTTTTTTCCATCGAAGCGGAATAAGAAGCTAAAATTGAATTCATTTACCTTTTTCCCATGAACCCATTTTTGGGCACAGTGCGCAAACTTCAGCTCCAAACCAAGCTCAATCAACACGACTAATTCTATTATCATTACCGCCGTTGGGATTGACAATGAAATTCCATCAAGTCTCTTTTATGACTTTCTCTACCTACAGTTTCTTCATTGTGTATCAAGTTACACTCAAACAACTATACAGACTTCTGTGTATATAAGTATATTTTCTTTCACAAATGTCATATTATTTTGGATTGGAACACAACGACTGGGAAAAAGGAGTACAAATATCTGCGTACATTCAATATTCATAAGCATTAGCAAAACAAAGTTTTTCCATCATCTCAAACAAATTTGTTCTCATAATCTACTTTTTTCTTGCTCCTGTTCACTCACTGTTCTAACTGAGTGCCAGAATTGAAAGGCCTTTCCTTGTTTCTTCACTTCCAGAATATTTCGCTTCCTATTTCCCCTTCTCCCCGTCGAGTTTTCGGCTCATTTCATGTTGGAAAACATTACCAGTCTTGTTACTTGTAAAGGAATGTCGACGAGTTGCTTCTGTTTTCTCCGTATTTCTCTTTTAGCTTTTTCTCTCGCCTACTTTCACTGCCTCTCTCTCTCAAAAACAGAAATAAGCCATTTGTGAATTGTGTATATTGGTTCTACCAAAAATGTAATGCAATGTCATGTGCACATTTATTTATTCTCATAGTTAATATAAACGCTGTTGCTTTTTTCTTTTGTTCCACACTACATGCTCTAATACGTCTCTTCCACTCCTACACACACACAATTTACTACTACCACCACTACCCCGTTTCCGCAACGTGTTGAGCTAAAAAGGAAAAGGGAATCAAGGAGAAAGCATTGCTTTTGTCTCGTCGGCTGTGTATGTAATTGCACAACAGTCTGAGCTTTTACCCTTGGGAAATCAAGTATTTCAACCGAACTGGAATAACTAGCAATTTAATTTTAAATAGGCCTTCTATACACGCGGAAAACATACTACACGCAAACAACTTATTGCCTCACTTATTTTATCTGTAGCAAATAAAACGATGAGAATTACCAAGTAAAGAACTGAATCATCTTGAAGATGTTTTGTTTTATGCTCTCCTCTCTTTACTATCCATTTCGCTCAGATGGGTTGACAAAAGAAACATACTTTTGCTGGGTGATTACTCATTCATACAAGTTATTGCAGAGACGTTTTACTCACAATGTGAGCAATTCTATTCCTCTGAGAAATGTGTGTGATGTCATTTTTAACTGATTTGTTTGTATTTTTATATCCATTTATTTTTGTTGTTTCTGCAACTAAATACATTCGGAATTAAGGAGACATAGTTTTTGGATTAAAGGCTGATTAGACAAACAAAACTGACAAAATCGTCCAGTATTCATTTATTCCCATTTAAAAGTGCAATTTCCTTCTTAAAGTGTTACTCTTTTGCATTAATACAGCCGTAAAAATACTTCACACTTCATTCTATTCGCTTTTATTCACTTATTTGCAAGAATAATTCACTTGTAAATATTTATAATAACATATATAATATACAAAACAATTATGATTTCAGCTGAGAATTGCCACAATATTCACCTTCTTCAACTATTTGGAAACATGGGTTTATGACTTAAATTTTATGAAGTTACTTTTAGTAAGCTTAGCAGTTCATATAACTCTAAAAAATAGCGTAGAATTCATCATCTATGCAACATTTTTGTCGTAATAAATGTGGTATGCGTATGCAGCTACATCGATAAATTCGTTGATAATGATAATAATTTTCATTCATAGCTTTGCAAGTTTCTATAATTGAATAGTTTTGAGTAGCAGTAATCGTCAAAATTGAAATATCTCTTCGACTCAATGTTATGTCAATCGGAATTTCTCGTGTAGATAGCATTTCATTATTGTCAGATGCATAACATTGGAGTTGTGCAAGATAAAACAATGCAGAGAGAAAAACTAATGGAAGAATAAAGTTTCTGAACGCCGTGTATGAAGATAAATAGTTGACTATTTAGCATTAACTGAGGATATAGAAAGCTGCTGGTTTACGAGTAGCGGAGAACCCGTGTTTTTGACTCATTCATTTTGCTCAGCATGCTTTCATGAGAATTTCAAAAACCACGCAAAAAGAAAGGCGTATGTGTAGTACTTTATGAGCATAATGCGGGAGTGGTGGTGGTAGTGGTATTTTGTGAAAGTCCAAGCATTATCATTTAATATATAAAAATAGTAGTGATGGTGGCGGCCGTGGTTGGAGTTAAAGTAAGTGTGATTGTGATTGTGAGCCCAGCTTAAGCTTGGCGAATAAATAATGTCCACGAGTCCAGCAGCTGCGGCAACGACTATTTTTACCGGACTTGTTATGAACCAAATTATGATGCTCACTGGAGAAAAAGTTTGTCAGTCCAACCCTCGAAGTTAGCAGGATAATTTTATACTACTTTTTCTTGTCAAGATAGAAAGTTCATACACAAATAAACGAACGTTCGGATTTCATAAAGTTGCTTTAGCAAAGAAAGCAAGCCAATAACGAATATTACACATTAGTTTGTATGTGCTGGCTCACACCCTTTCTAAATGAGCGAGAAACGGTTGGAGGCAATTTGTGCGTGTTGAGTCATATACATTTACGTAGCTTCTTTCCTTTCATCGGGAAGTATCCCACATCCAGTAGATCCATTCCATACAAACATACGCTCATATGAAAATGTTCCACCATGTGACTTCTTTTTTTGGTAATTTTTTGCTGACTCTGGAAAAAGAGCATTTCCAGGAAATAGTTAGAACAGATGCTATTATTGCCGGCGTATTATTTTTTATATAAATAGGAATATATCATAATGCACGTTTAGCTATATTATATAACTATGTAGACAATCATTAAATGTAGAAGGCAAAAAAACATCAGAGCATAGTTCGTATAAACACATACTTGCACACACGCACCCACGTTTCCATGATGGTTTCTTTGCAGAAAACGGAACGAGGATGGGAATCAACAGCATCAACAATACATTCTCAGCACTCATCAGTCTTACTTTTTTCTTTATCCAACGGAAAAGAAGCAAAGTATTCTAAAAGCTAGAGGTAGCATAGAGAAAAAAGTCTTGAGTTTTTTACGGAAGCCACAGCTCGCATAACAAAATGGCTGAGTAGTAGAGAAAGAATCGCAATCGGAGAAAGTAACTTTTTTGGATGAAAGTGCAGTGAAACTAGAATGGGATGAAAGTCGAGCGAGCAAGTTGGAACAAGGGAGCATCCTTTAAAGAGATCTTCCTCCTTTTTACTTGGCACTCGACACTGCGGTGATATGGTGCATGCATACATGCTTGTGCACAATAGTTTCAGCATTTTCTGAGTAAGTCGTCAAAAGAAAGTTGAGACAGTTGAGTTCAGTCTCCGAATTAGAGTATGTACATACCACGTCTATCTGTTTTCACATGATTTAGAGAGGAGCACACGTGTGTGTCTGTGTGGGAGTACAGGTTATATACCTAAGATTCTGGAAGGAGATACAAAAAGTAGCTGACCAAGAAAGGAATCCCTTACACACACACATAGTTCAGAAATGTATTGAATCCTCTTTTCTAGTTCAAGTTGAAATGCTCTGAGGCTAGTAATTATGTCGACGGTATACATTAATCACTTAGGGCCCGTCTCCAGAGATGTCCTGCTGGGCTTGTTACTTTTGTAAGATACTCTAGTTTAGCGTATAACATCATCATATCTTCACGTCGTGGCCTTGTAGTCGTAGTATCACTTTTACTAGTATATGGAGGACTTTCTAGTTCCTATCTCAAGGAAGCCAAGTAGTTGCTGGTTCCTTGTGTTCTTGTGCGTGTGTATATTTTTACAATATAAACACGTGATATATAATGCCACTATCAGTACTGCCCCTATTTCTATGTACATACAAATGAATGGGTATAAAGTAAAGTAGGCAAGTAATCAAAATTCTCACACGTACATTGCTTTCTTTTTAAGTTCTTAGGAGTTATAGATATCGCTGCAACTCATAGCGCGGATTTTATCATTTAATATTGGCAAACTGAAACGCTGGAAGACTGAAAGCATGCATGTTCTACTTTTGTTTTCACGGGGAAATATTGGAAAGGATCAAGTGGAGGGAATTCATTCACGCTTGCCTCATAAACTTCATGCTAGTGTCAACGATAATATAGACAAAAATTGCTTGGTGCATTGCCATTTTCAACTGCAAAAGGACAAAGCAGGCGGGTATTTGGAATGCATAGGCATAGCATATGTACATACAGCAGCAGCATACACTTTAAAGTACAAAAAGACAGGGCAAGGCCGAGCCCGTGTAAAACAAAACTTTCACTTCCGCATCTTCCTCTATACTACAATGCATAAAAATGATTTCTTACAAAATGATATACCACTCCTATGGAGTGCGTTGGATGAGAAATGTTTATAGGCACCAGCTTGCGTAATGCTAAGTGTACACTTAAAAATCACGCATGCCTTTTATTAAAACCGGGTATAACAATGCTATATTTTCTGACCTCATTTTTCTTACTCTAAGGGGAGCTTTTTGATTCCAGTCAAGCTTCGTTATCTACTAAAATATGAACAAGGCTTGGTAATGATGATAGAAAAGGGGAAGTGTAAGTTTGCATCCTTGTTTCACAGAGTCTCTTTTCACACCCAGTATTGCATACACAATTCAATGACTTTCTGGCATGTAGGCTGCAAATGATGATATGCTGGAAACCTCACGATCCATAACAATGAACTCGTAGCGTTCCATGTGGTACCATTATATATTTGCGCTGTGCGCACGCAGAAAGAATTGCGTTTATGATACATACTCACTGACTATGAAAACGTTTATTTTCTGCGGTATTTCGGTTATTTGTTTTCAAGATGAAAAAGGAAGATGCACAGGTGGCGTAAATATATTGAAGCAAAACGGGGTTTGAAAGTGAAAAAATAAATCGTTAAATTATCGGTAACATATCCGGAAATGTTACGAATAGTTTATGTAATTTTTACAAACCCCATTACTAAGGTGGACAAAGATTATGATAATCATTCGTTTTCTAAGAACAAAACTATCATATTTCAATAATTGTTTTTGGAAATTACACACGCGTGTCGAAGTTAATAATTCAACAGTTTCATAACCACTGAAACGTGGTCTTATTTTCTTTTGGTTTTGTTAGTTTCTCGCCATTAAATGATGTAGCGTAGACATATTTATGTGCATGCATTCGTCGTGTTATAAGAAAAGAGACATATACGAATACTATGGTACATTGGTTCTCTCAGCAGAGTAATAATAACAGAGAGTGAAAGTAGTAAAGCAAAGGCAATGAAAGTTAGATGTATGATGACATGTGAGGGCAGCCGCTTTTACACACCACCATTTTTAGGCCCGTTGTTGTACACCCACCATCCGTTATCATCATATACTCACAAGCAATAACAGTTCAAATTACGGTCGTAACGCTTATCTATTCCATAAAACTGGAAAAACGTTGGGAGTTCTCTCGAAGGTTTTACTGATGATTTGATGTGATGTATAACTTGTAATAGGTAGATTACTAGCTGGACTATGAGTCAGTAATGGTTCCTCATAAAAATCTTCTTTTTCTTGTAGAGTTTTTACTTTCTCTTGACCATACCACTTGTTCTTATACATATCAGAATGTCAGCCTCATCCACAACCGTCGTAAGAAGCATTTCAGTTAAACTTTGCCAGAAGCAAAAAAGTCACATTTATTGAGCCTGATTTGGGAGCACAACCACAAGAAGAGAACAGAGACATAAAATGACTGTGAATTCAAGAACATCTTGGAATGATGAATTGGGACAGGCTCATTGAATGTGTATTTCAATAATTTCTTTGGCTGTGCAGAAGTACAAAGGATTTTCAGTTTCTAACGTTTAGCCGTTACCTTTACCTAAGCATTGCATTATGTGTAAATGATTTTGCAGTGGGTTGTGCCTATTATATTTCATTTCCATCCGCTTTGTTGTAGAGAAAGATGTTGATTTTAATTACAGAAATAATTGTACAAAGGAATTAATACAAAGTAAAATGACCTTTGGAGGATTTTGTCATTAAATTCCATAAATATTATGTCATTATGAAATCACGGACACGGAAATAACCAACATTTCGGTAAAAAAAAACATTTTTCGGTGCTTATAGAGAGCTCAATCGAGATTAGGGTATAAATAAAATACCGATTGACAGACAACTAGAATTTTGAGTGACATTTGATGGTGATGATGGCACACGACAGTGTTTTGGACACCACTCCCGGTTTTTGTCCTGAAGGATACCGTAAATATATCAGCAACAGAAACCACTATTCTATGGATTCTATTTTTCTAACTTGCAGCACAGTTTATGGCTTTACTTCATCTTTATTAGTAATAATAATAATAATAATCATAACATTCTCCAATAGTTTTCCGTCATGCTTTGGTTGATTGCCAAACTTTGGATGCTGTTAATTCATTAATGCGATGGCATGAAGTACAGCTACATCAGTATGACATGATGTTCTCATTGCACATTGAAACTTTCTATATGAAAACAGAACATCGACAAAACGAGCAAATGCAGACTTGTATGGGTGCAAAGAGCAACCCACAAAACGTTATCAGTTACCTACTACAATTGCAATAACGACGGAATAAGATTTTATTGCATGTGATCCAGTTCATTTGTGGTTTGACTAATGGGAATTTTAGTGCTGATTGTCGCAGTTTTCCTACTGTTCTTTCCCTTTTTGTATGTGCAGCTATGATAACCAACTATGATATTGTGGTTAACAATAATAAATGTACCACTGAAGGAAGTAACCTTATAGCTACGACCCGGATACGAATTTCCGATTTCTTTTAAGGATCCAGCTTATACGCAAATTGAAATCATTAAATATTTTGTTTAAATCACAGGTTTGAGTACGATCCCGATTTGATATAAATTATCATTTTATATTGTATATATCTTTGCAAACGATCACATTTTATTTAATTCAAATTTTATCTACGTTTTAAGGTTAATACTAAATACAGAATACACGTGATCCAAAATGCAATTGTTTAAATTTGTATTCTCAATTCTTAAACCTGGCTACTAATATAGATCGGCATATATTGGAAATCCGGTAACTAATAACGCGAATACTACAAAGAAAGTCAGTCATGGTTTTCCTTTTTGTAGCCCTGTCAATTAGGCGTGTAAAGTTTTGTAAGTTTACTAATTAATTTACTTTTCACTTTATATTTTCCTTCTAAATATTTAAATAGTATTGTCATGTGAATTGCTAATTTACTATAAGTTTTTCATTAGTCATGCTACTGCGCAGAACTATTATATCGTATTTGCAACAATTTTTGGCGACATTTATTATTTACCCGCTCACATTAAGATATATGTATAAAATTCATGATCATACCTTCCAAAGTATTTTTAAAGAATGTAGTTGCTTCATTTCATCGCTTACTCTTACTCTTACTCTAGTAAACTGGCATGCACATATTATCACTTGTAATGCACAGTTCCTAGCTGTATATATCGCATAAACATGTATGTTTGCGTACACACCGCCAAGAAGCTTACAGGAAATAGCGAGAAATGATAGGCATAGGGTCTAGGCAAACATATCAATTCCTTTGAGCCCACAAAACATAAATTGAATTGTCAGGACTTAAGTAGGTGAGATGACAGGTGTTTGCACAGAAAATGTTTACTCACTCAATCATACAACTGCGTGTCAGTTCATTTCCTTTACCAGGAGCCCCCTGAGACGTTTCTCTGAGTAGAAAGTTCATACATAATCGTATCTATAAACACATTGTGCATCTGTTTGTATGGAATACAACACGCTGCAGTTTGTACCTCTTTTAGTAGTACCAGTGCTACTCGCATCTTTTTATCATGGCTCTGTGGACTCATATATTGATATCAATCGATGAAGCCACGTTGCAAACCACATTCACGTTAAAAAAAGTACTCTGCCACCAGACGACAAACAACCAACAGTAATTCTTTTCATTGGAGGGGCTTCCTGGAGAAGAAAAACATCTTAGAAGGAAAAGAACGATCTTCTGCCTCATCATAAGAGGCAAACCACACAGTCACAACAACAAGCACAATTTATTTTGTTGTGTTATATATAACAAACTTTTGACATGATCGTCGACAACTCTAAGAGTATCCATGTACATAGTAAGAAATAAATGATATTTTGCTGAGAAAATTGGTGACATCAAAGTTTCATCTGATGAATAATGATGATACCAAGCTTACAAATGATTCTTGGAATACTTACTACCCACACGGGGTAGAATATTGTAGAAAATTGACATGTGTTCCGTTCACCATCATCATCACAAGTTTCTCGATGATACGATCTTGCCATGTGTTGTGGTGACGAAAGTATGCCCATACTCTAGTAAACTCTTCGTGTGGGAGTTGTGAAAATGGTAGCTACATGATATTAAGACTCTTTTTGCTCTTCTCGAGGAAGATTAAAGAGGTATGAGTTTGCAGTAATATGTATGGATTTTTACAAGGAGAGTCTTCAAGAAGACGTGTGGTGTGTCAGTCAATGCAACTTCAAAGACTTTTCCTTTTGCTTGTCAGCACTTCTGGTCTCTTCGCGCACCTCTTCCGCATTATAACTTTATTATTGTGCAAACATTATTATTGTTATTGAACTATATAGTCTATTTTCTAGGTAAGAATAAGCAAAATGCTTGGCAGATTTAATTCCACATTTTGTTAGCTCAGCACAACACAAATGACAAGGTATGTAATCTTCTTTTAAGAACTAGCTTATCCAAGCTACTTCCCATCTAGACATGTATATATAAATGATATAAAGCACCTTCATAGTTATAATACTTGTCTTTACAGGGTAGTTAGTCAGAGTCCACTACTAGACTCAACTATAGTTACAATACGAAAATGTTTATAGCCAACAATCCTCCTTTTTCCGTTTCAAGACTTCAAAAATTATCTGTTAGACACATGCAAAATTATGTAAGCTGTAGGAAACCAATATCATTAGTTGACTATACTTGTGTCACTAATCACTGATAATATTTTAATTAATTCGTCAATGCATGTTCTGCTTCTTTCATTATTTTCCCCCAGCAAACTTGAAACTATGTAATTGAAATGGAACGGATGTGTTTGAGAGTGAAAGTAGCATTAACTTGGCACTGTGGCACATTACAAAATTGAAGAGAGTGTGCAGCAGTATAGCGGATAAAATGTTGTGTGGGGATGGCAGCTTACTAAACGCGACGGAAAGAGGGAGATCTAGGGATCTCGTTTTGAAATGACATGCATATTGTTAGTTCAACTCAGACTTCTAATCATCGTGAGCAACTTTTATTACGATCATTTGAAAGGAACAATAACAACAGGAGGAAAGACATGGCAGTCAGTCGTCAGACATGTAGTATTCAATTCAACAACGTTGAATATTTTGTAGTATATGTGAATGAGAAATGTATAAGAGGATGATGACGGTACCAGGCTTGCAGCACATATCGATAAAGGATGTTACTGTCTACATGTTTTCACATAAACGCCAGCATATTGCCAAAATAACGTACTTCACCATTATAACAACGGCAATAATAATAATAACTTTTTATCGCACAAAAGGTAGTCTGACAATTGGTGAATCTGCCCATTTAAACTAAAAAAGTTATTGTTTTAGTTGCCCAATAATATATATCTACCTCTTATCCATCTGGCTTTACTACAAAATTCAAATAAGCAACCTAATATCAATACGTGCGTTCGTGCAATTGCAAAAGTACAAACCACCTCCACGTGAGTACGACATTTATGTATTCACGTGTAAACTGACTTACTAGCATATAGTAGTGCTGAAGTGGAAAACTCCGTGCTTAACAAGGAAAATGAAATCATTTTCTGGCATGCAGTCTACCACAGTTTACTGGTGATGAGAAGTATTCTTTGCCTGGATGGTGCCTGTGTAGAGTTCCATCTCAGTGCTATTTTGTGTATGAATACTTAGAGAAGGAGAAGCTAAAGGAAATGAGCATGGAGGAAACTGAGTTTTTATGATTAAAATGTGGTAAACGCGCGTTTGCCTAACTGCATGACTACATGCGCATTCTACTATCACTACTATTTGGTGAGTTGTAGTGTGTGCCTTAGTGCCTTTGTACATCAATTCAAATGTGATGGAGGTAATGCGTTATAATACTGAAGTTGAAGTCCCAAATACAAGAATAAACTACAAAATAGACCAAATAGACAGAAACGACATCAACACACGTTCACTCTAGTAAACTGTCAGCTAAAATGATGACAGTTTGATGGCTTGGCACTTCAATGACTTTATTGGTTATCGTGGATGTGATGATGAGAAGCGAGATGGAATTTAATAATACGTTACTACTGTAGAGAAAATGTTGGATTGAAAATCTTTCCTCACATGAAGATAATTTCAGTTTCAGATACAACTATATACCCACATTTTCATTATATATTGCGAAATATTTAGTTTTTGTTTAGCTTCAGCCCAAACACCAAAAGACAAGTTTTTGTTTGCGGAGAATGACATGGAAGTCAAAATCACAGGTGCATTTGCCTTAATGAGACATTTGATAATAAACAAGATAAATGAAGTAGTTATATATCAGACATTTCCCAAAAATCCGTTGAGGAAATATTTACACGTTAACGGCTGATTAAATTTTGTATGAATTATTACATTTTTATTTGCTTTTGGAAAAAAATGTTTGTGTATTTGTCTTGGTGTTCACATTTCAATCACAATCCTGATATTAGCATGTTCCAGTGAATATCCAAGAAAAAAAACACATCATTCGTCGCTGCCTTTTTGTCACAAATTCTATGTCTGGATCCTCTTTTGGATCTCCGTAATCGATCTAAAGGGTCACATACAGAAATATACATTAAATTATTATACAAACATTTAACAAATTCGTCAAGATTTTTGGTTACCGATAGTGTATATGAAGAGCATTCACTAAAGAGTATCAGAAGGGTCAATAAAAAAATTGACCTACAAAAAATTGAACACATTTTTATTCTCGCTAACATGAATCAAAAAATGTTTTTGATCCACAGACTCAATGTTTGATCAATTAGCACTATTTGCAATCTAGGGTGTGTATCCAAAACATGAAACAAACTAAAAATAATGACTAGCTTCAAACTACAATGTATAGTGGTAAAATAAATAGTAAATCTATGACATCCTGTGTGACTCATTGCTGTGGGTTTGTCTCTTTGAAAGTACTATTGAGAGAAATATCATAAAGTTTTCATCGCAAGTAACCGCGAATACTAATGTATCAATAGTGGTCACTACATAGGTACAAATATAAATCAATGTTAGAAACCGAGTTCATTTTAGATAGAATGACATTCTCTTAATTTTATAATTGGTAATAATAGATACAACATTAAATGTATGCTAATCAACATCATACCTTCTAGTGAAAGACTTATCGCGTAACACCTTCAGAAACAGAAAAAATACTTTTGTTATATATCATTTTACATCAAGCTCGACATGAAAAACGCTTGGAAAAACAAGTAGCTTGAAGCAAAACAGGAAAGGAAAATATTGGGTTCAGTAAGTGTAGCATATCACTTTATCATTACTATTCTACACGGATAAAATAATATGTTTCTTTGTGTAAGATCATTAATTTTCTGTCAAGCATCTAAGATCTAAGGGAGCTTATTATTATTAGATAGAGTAAGCTTGTACTTTGCAAGAAACGGTTCAATATATATTCATCTAGTAAGTTGATATAAGGTGTTGATAAACATGTACTTTTCTCCTCTCTGCATGCCTTTTGGCTCGTGATATAAATATTGATTAAGCTGCACTGATAAGTTTCATTGCTCGTTTACATTCTATTCAACTTGTTTGCGCAATTGCTTCTGTCGTTCCGTTAGGAATGGACTTTTTCCGAAAGTATGATCAAGATGATTCCTTTGGCATTATAATTCAAGACTGTATATATTATAATGAAATATTTTTATAGCAAAGCAATATTGACAATTTACAAAATTCAAAAGAATGAATATTTAAATTTCCCTTAGTCCTACTTTCACTCATCTAATCAGTATGTATTGGAAATAAGCTAAATTCAAGTATTGTGTAACCTCAGAATTATTTTGTTGCATACTGCAATAAAAAATGCGTAAAAAATTATTTAAATCCTTTACATGTAACACAAAGACATTATTTTAAAGGCCAGATGCGTGAATGTCCCTTTTCTGTCAGTCTACACAAGTATATTTGATCGATTGTAGTTAACATGGATTATTTCACGACACTGTAGAGAGAATTTGCAACTGGTGAATGCAACGAGTCTTAAGGGTGAGGGTAGATGAATGAGTCCAGTAGTTCCTCATATTACGTAAGTAAACATAGGAAAATGTATGTATTCAACGTGAGTGCTTTTCTAGTAGCAGTAATAGTACCATATAGCATCATTATCATCACTCCTAGTACTAGTGCTCCAAGGCATTATCCATGAAGTAATAAAGTACACTCTCAAAAATGGATAATGGAGGCTTGTGAATACACTATGTACACCAGTAATGAATAGGCTTTTTGTGCCAAAATGGGTTTGTTTGTAATGTGCTTTATGTGTGTGTCTGAGTCCTTTTTTGATGTTGTTCGAGCAGCAACATTCACCACTACTTCATCCCTTTCATACCGAAAAAAAGAATATGAGCTCTTACAGAAAATTCTATTGAAGAGAGAAAAGAGAAGAGATTATATGTATCTCATAAAAGACCACAGATGTTGTGTATTGCAATTTTGATAGAATCTCTGGTAAATAGAATGAGTACATTACATATTTTCCGAGAATCAAGTGGAGAACTAAGCGAACAAATATATTTATACTGCTTTTACTTTCGAGAAAAACATACCTGGGGTGCTCTCCATACAACTTGGGTGAATGCCGAGTTGGCAATATGATTTTTTATTAAGACGAGTACGAATAGTCCTAATATCAACAAAAAATCATCTTTTTGTTTAAATCTTTGCCGCCTTTACATGGTGAATGTACTGCAGTAAAGTTTTATTTTTGTTTTCTGAAAAAGCTACGCAGTGGTAATATTACTATCTGGTGCTTTGCATGCTTTTGCAAGGCATACAATAAATGCATAATTAAATGAATGTTCTGTCAAAAGGCACTACTACAACTACCGGTTCTATTCGCTCGCACTCTTCATCCCTGTAGATAATTACGACGCCGCCAAGTAGTGACTGTACGAGAGTCATAAACAATGAAAGCTGCATAAGCGGAAGTTATATGAATGCAAATTAATACATTAGAAAGCAACTGCATTACCACTGCCACCGCCACCACCACCCTCACACAGTCACCATCATCAGCAATAATAATAGAAGCAGTTTTCCTTCCATTGTCTATCGTACACTTGCAACTGCTGCTACAAAATGCAATGCTTTAAATCAAGCTTTTCCACATTATAATAGACAGTAAAGTCTGATAGATAGGAAAGCAAAAACGCCTGCATTTTTAGTAGACAAGCGCACATAAAATACCTATAAAAATATGTTACCACGATTCCCTGCACTCACAAAGCTAGACTGGACGCACAAAAAGACTAGGCAGTAAGCATACATAAATGGAAAAGGGGCAACGAGATAATTAAAAGAGATTTGTGCAACCTGGAGGAGCCTCGACTTTACACCGCTACACAAGCATACTCAACTATCGTCGTTGTTCCTTCACTTTTGCTACAAGCCCAGTTATTGCACATAATATGCGTGCTTTCTTTTTACTTGTGTTGTTGGTTGGCTCGTTATAGAGTGAAACGCTGGAATGTAACTGCAAAGAATAAAATTAAAAAATAAATACATTCGTTGGCTGGAAAATGCTGAATGCAAGTAAAAAGTCTGGCTTTGGTGGCATATTGTACTTATGCTTATGGTTTTGCTGGTCGTACTGATGCAGCGCGGGTGTGTATGAGAATATAATGTAAATGTAGTGGCAATAATAATAAGACGAGTAGGCGTACATAACGATTTAAGTAGACTCTTCTCTAATATATTATTTTATTCGGGAGGAATTTTATATGCTGGAGAAAGCAGAGTTGCAGCAAGAAGGCCACCACTATAAAGGACTCACTTCTATTTTGTTGAAGCATAATATTCTAGAAGTGTGGGGCAAAACACCAGAAGAATAAAAGATGCCCATTGTTGGTTGGTGGTAGTATCTCACTGGATTCATTCAGCAACCTATAAACAGTACATTAGGAGTGCAAATAGGAGAAGCATATATACTTCAACAGCACAAAAACACGATATTATGGTGCAACTCTATTTGTATATATGAGTAGCCATCCATATCCCCACGAGAGAAAGCGAGAAAAACAGATAAGGGCGAAAGGCGTAATGGACGATCTATGGTTGTTGCCTGCTTCGGTGTCATTTTGAGTAATTCATTGACTCCATAGAATCTTAAAGCGCGTCGCACTTGTGCCACTATATGGAGCTGCTACACCACCGCTTTCCGTGTGTGTATGTGTTAGATAGAAAGAGAGAGAAAGAGTGAAAGGAATCCTAAAGAATCCTAAAGATTTTCTCCTCCTCCTTTTCCGGGTTGTTTTCTTCTTTACGGTCCATCTTACAATAACAACAAAGTTGGTGAAAAGACCGGATGAAGATATTGTGCCATGTCATGCAACTGACTATATAAATAAAGCTAAGTACGTTGTAGGAATGAAATTGCTGGTATTGTGTGTGCGTTTGCATGTACCACTTTCATATATACTTGTGTCTCGTGTCTGCATTATTGCATACAGAAGGAACAGGGCGAAAGTGAAATGACATCAGAAAATAAAATCAAGAAGGCGGTTAAGCAAATAGAAATGCAGGGAACAATGAAAGGAGTAGCAGAGTACTAACTACCCTCTATTATTCCGGTTATGATGATTGTGTGTTTGAGGGAAGTTTTAATAATCTCGCCCAGTCAGCAAAATGTGCACTTTTACTTAATTGTATTAAATTGCATCTCGCAGCAGAACAGAACACTACACACACTCCTATTTTATGTGAGTATGAGTGAATGAAAGGACAAAGAAGAAAATAATGGGAATCTCTTAAAGGAAATGCTAGAATTGTAAAGTTGATGGCGATAATATTTTCTCAACGAGTTAGTAGTATATATTTTGTAAGGCTGTATGAGTGTTTGTTACTTTGTCGGTTTTCTTGTAAGATTTAAGTAGAAAACAAGGAAGGAAGCATAAATAAAGCGCGAAGGGAAGGGATAATGCACGTACTACGCCTCCAAACTGGGAGGCGAGTTATTATTATGCTATTACATTATATTATTTGTTTTTCTCTTTCCAGACACAACGACCTGCCATGGAATATACGAAAGTTCGCCCACAATCAGATTCAAGACTTTAACTTCTCGTCCGACCTTCGAAAAGTTGAGCCTTGGTCCCGTAGCTTATGGTCACACACTGATTTATTACGACTCCAGGAGGGACTAGTTGGGTGCCAGGTGCGTCTCCTCATCTTTTGTCTATTCCCTAAAATATGATTTCAGAATTAAAGAAAATTCGTGTGGTAAATGGAAAATGCATAATAATAACGGGTACGAGGAAATGATGGGCATTATGATCGTTGAAAATATATGTGGAGGACATGGTTTTTGTTCCAAGTCATGCTAGAGAATGGGTGAAAATCTAATCAGAACGCAAGAGATCCATCGCATACATTATGTGCAGTCTATACACAAGTGTTGGCGCACTTCGGCGCAAGAAATTGTCAGAGCAAAAAGAATTTCCAAGCAAGCAGGCAGGGGTGAAATAATGTGAATAGCTTTGTTGGAGTGGTAGCGACGGATATGAGATACTGTCATCACGTAGGATAAAACAGTTGGTCTGCTAAACTCGTTGTTCCTCCTCCATTTGTTCCCCTTTGTGACGCTTTTCCTCTCAAGGCAGTTTGCTGTACTAAACTCCACATATTATTGTGGTAATGCGAGAATTTGTTAAATCATTGTGAAACCCTCCTCGGCTTTAGTTATTCATGTTCAAATTGAGCATTCGTTCAAACAAGCATAAAATTCAATGGTAATACTCGTTAGAAAGTCACGATGTCTGTAAGAAAAGGAGGATTTATCATTAAATATTGGTGAATGAACAAAGCCAAGCATGCAGCAGGAGCGTGGTAGTAGCAGTTCGAGAGGAAGGAAAGTGAACAGCAGTCGCTCACGTACCGTAATATAAACGCTATATAATATAATGTCTACCACCTACGCAAGTACCACAAAAGCCACTCCACACCAATTTCATTCATTTATTGCCGGATGTGCGTATGTTCACATGTTCACATGAAATAATCATTATTATAACATTTTATCCGTTGACGTACTGTATAAATGAGTACGATGAGGAAATGGTGACGATATATCTTAATGCATAATCTGTTATGACATGATAAAATAATGACTATATATAATAAAATCTTTGCGTAGCTTTCATTTTGTCTTATTTCTTTACTAAATGCAATTTGTTTGCTTGAACCAGTTATAAAAATGGTGATGTTGCATTACTAATGAATGATGTCCACGCACCTTCAAAACAAGTAATTTTCCTGTCCAAACTGAACCATATACAATAAGAAACCAATTTGCATGAAAATTAATAATGTCGGATGAATACTTTAGCTTTGTCGACATTCTTTATTTGTTTATCAGGAGACATTTCTAGGTACATATTATTATAGATGCATTTTTCTCACATTATGTATTATGTTGTAAACTAATTTTATTGTGAAAGAGGAGTTTGGTAATAAATAAAATTTGTACGAAATGCAGATTTATACAAAATATTATGTTCCTTTTGTCTAACCAAAACTTTTCTCGTTCACCTGACTGCTGATTTACAGGATATTGTAGTAAGCTTACAGAAATGCCTAAAAATATGTAGCTTAGCTCCACAGTGAAAATACTTAATTCTGGTATATTTGCGTGTTGGAGTCAAGTGTGTGGAGTACAAGTGTAGGTAGACGTACTTGTTACTGTTGTCGAAGAAAAATTTCAATTGAAATCCATTGAAGCGATGAAAAGCTAAAGTAGGAAACGGGAGTTGCGGAGGAGTTCCAATTCATAGTATTTTAGTAGTTTTTCGAACTAGTTCAAAAAGCATTGTAGTAGTGGGCACGAACTAAACGAACGTGGTGCATTACCCAATCCAAAGTATATCTGCCCAAACATAGTATTATACATTCTTGTATATTGGAACGTGTGGGCACCTGCTTCACCGCTTCCAGGACTGTTACCATTACTCCACTAAATTTTTCCCATTCTCCGGACTCCGATTCTTCAAAAGAACTACTTGAGAAAAGTCGTCAAAATGAAATAAGTTGTGGAAGCGGTTTACATCCATGTTCATATAAAGACAGAGTTAAGTA
The DNA here is from genome assembly GCA_029691765.1 of Entomobrya proxima. Classification (NCBI taxonomy): domain Eukaryota; kingdom Metazoa; phylum Arthropoda; class Collembola; order Entomobryomorpha; family Entomobryidae; genus Entomobrya; species Entomobrya proxima. The sequence continues at coordinate 6,775,440 of CM056170.1, forward strand.
AGCAAAATCGAAAGAATTGACACAGAATAAGTGCCTTTTCTTTGGTACAAAAATATTACCTTCTTTTTCTCTATCTCTTTACAACCTCAGCTTTATAGAAAACGCTTTCATGGCATTGCTATACTAATACTTACTTACCAACGACACATCAGCAGATCATTGAAGAGAAAGCCTTACCCTCCGACAATACAGCACCATGCAATGAAGTACAACAGCATCACCGAAGAAAGAAGGGTAATTCCTCAGATTTTCCATTCCATCGTTCATCGATATCTACAGAACTTGTACAAGATGTATTTCACAATCACCAAATTTCAGTTTGTGTCCAAACAACCTCCAATATTCTTCCTCATTCGGAATGAAACAGTTGAAAACTTGTCTATGGTGCACTAAGATCTTACTTCGTTTTTTCACTTCCTCCAGCAATATAAAGTGTAATTTCATTTTAAAAGAACAGTGTACAGTTTACTGCTGCCTTTCTATGTACTTTTAATATGTAATTGAATGCTTGACATAAATTCAGGTGGATGATATTGCTCAATGTGCAAACTTTCTCTATCCTCGGCTGTGTGTTTGCGTTTCTCATGCTTTGTTCTGAGGAAAAGTGTAGAAAATAAATAAACGAGGAGTAGAGAGGCGACATGAGAGTCGACAGATCTTTATTTCACAATGTCCGATATAGCCACAAGCTAGACTCAAACAACAGACAACTTCATCCACTTCGAAAGTTCAAAAACATGCTATAGTCATTACAAATACATTCTTACTATAAATCGCTTAAGCATTTATATTTATACGGAGCTGGTGACATACACATATAATAATAATATCCAATGGGAGAATCGTAGCAGAAGAACGGCAACCACGTTAAGTTGCGATTTCCAAGATTTATTGTAGCTACACAGAAATCAATTGTTTGGACTTTGTTTCCTCTCTTACTTTCGGCACTTCTCCTTTTCTGGCTACAGTCCTTTACTTTATATATTCCGCACAAACCACTCCAGAAACTTTGAACGAAAACTATAATCATACTTCAAATGTTTTCTTTCATCTCCCAAGCTGTTACATTAGCTCAATACAAAGCAGCATCTCGTAGAGAATTCAATTTATCGTTGTACTGGAAAAACAAGTAGTGCATTGATATTATTTTGTGTTTTTATTGAACGTTTAGGCTGCAACTGTGTAACTTTTACGAAAATATGATGTGTGAAAGGTACGGACACGTATTTTGGTTTTATCATATATATATACCAGCGGTTCAACTAACAAGAGTGCTCAACTTGAAAAGTTCAATTCTGAGACAATAAAGAACGGTACACCACCGTCGCTGTTAGTAAAGGGAGAAAACGTATATCGTAGCGATTATGAAATGCTGGGAGAATCAAAAGCTTTTCGACAGTGTAGGTACAAATGAAATAGGTACAGTTCCATAACTTTCATTTTCACCCTATATTTTTTGGCTTTTCACTTACACTTTCCTCTTTTCATTTTTCACACTTATCCTCCCCTCATCCCATCAAGAATGTACCCAACCAATCCCAAAAATATTTCTGATGCGGTATATGTATTGGAGAATGGGAAGTGAAAGGTGTCAGAGAGATAATATGAATCCACAATTTTTATGGCAAAAATTACGAGAAAAATATTTTTGCCTCTATGAGGTTTCGTTCAATGCCACACCATAATGCATCGAAAATATGCAGAGACCGGTATTTCCTAGTTTTTAATGTTTTTATCCTGGTCCAACGCTGTATGATTTATGATGACTTATGTTCCATTGAATTCGTTTGAAATGACTAATTACCCCATACTCCTTTTGTTATCATCGGTATTACATGGCTACCTACCCTTATTTTTTCAGTGAGAAAAATGTTAATCAAAAGGTTTGTATTCACTAGGTCCAGTGCTAAATTGCAACCAGAATTTGTAGTACGTAGGTATGAAATGATGTCTTCTGCGGTATTGCTAAAACCATATATTGTAATATTCAAACGTTAGCTTTAACAGATTCATTAATTTTTCATGACAGTGTGTAGATGTTAACAAGGAAGCACGGTTATTATATGCTTCATGTGACCAACGTACTGCGAAAAACTGATTCAAAACAGCCACTAGTGTAAAAAAAATAAACTGGGTGACTACACATTGGGTTATTTCATGTCATGTTCATACGAAAACCACATTTGATAAATGTAGAAATATTTCTCTTTTGTTGCAGTTATGGTCGGCCTACGTCCCTTGTGGTGCTCAAAATTTAGATGCTGTGCAGCTAACATTAGAGCAAATAGATGTAATTCGTCGACTCAGTGAAAAATATAAAATTCACTTAGAATTTGTAACTTCATCACAAGGTAAGTTGTTGTATCTCTAAATAAATATTGTGAATGAAAATTTCATAAATTCAAACACACAATGTAGAATGTAACAGCAGTATGTTATATGTGCCTATCTGTTTACATAGTCTTTATGCTTCTGCGTTCATCATGGTTTGACAATTATAATTTCTTGTTGTGTTTACCATCCGTGAGCAAACTGTGGAAGAAACAATTCCCGCCGCGAGAGTAACTAGAAACTGGTTTGTTGAACTCGCGGAAGTAAAAAGTAAATGCTGCTATATGAGTAAAACAATATAAAACGCTAAAAACAATATAAAAGTTTGAAATGTGTCGTGTTTAATTCAAAACTAGATGAACAAGGTTTACAGCAGAAATTTCTGTTACCTCCTTCTATTTTGCTGTTTTATTATGGTGGCGATGGATATACAGACAAACCTGGTTAATTAAACATACGATGCACTGATTTCTCACATTAATAATAACATTACGACATACAGAGTTGTTTCCTTCATCACGGCATGAAGCAGCGAGTTCGTTACGAGAAAGCTCTGAAAGACCTAAAGAAAGTTAAGACAACTTTTTGTATGTTGTATTTACTTTGGCTTGGCAATTTTCCTCTGTAACCCCCAACGAAGGACAGTACATGGTTCTTACAATAGAAACCACCAAGTTTATTACATGTAAGGGTTTACTTTTCTGTGACGATTCTAGTGGCAATAATGACGGTGATGATGATGATGATGATGGTTCAAATAGAGAGTAGGAGCTGTTGTGGGGAATAGGAAAAGAAAGGAGGGTTCTTGCATTAAATGTTACGTCCTTTGTGTAAATACGTAAATCTCTATCCTTATTACTGCGAGGGAAAGAAGAATGACGACTGGAGCAAAGACACACTCACTTTCTCCATTTTCACCAGCGTCACTGCATAAGCTAACCAGTTCTCTATTGCTGCTATAGTGTATGGTTCAAGACAAAAGAGTACGAAAGGCTGTTTGGTAAGATGAAGGAAAAGAAAAAGAAAAGTGGGTTAAGTGGAAATCCACATTTTATTCTCTACTTTTCTTTTCTATTGTGGGCTCTCTCAAGTGTGAACCACAAAATTTTCGTCTGAGGGAGATTTTCTTTTCATTGCCACATTCATTCACCAACCACCCACCCATCCATAGATTATGCTGCATTTACTTATTATTCTTTATGGGGCGCTGTTGGCGCCTTCTTTTTCATTCTTTTACCGTTTCTACTTTCCACTCAGAAATAATAATGATATCTTCATCAGGAGAGCACTAACACACTGCCATCAGCTACTTCTACTAGACCAGAGCTTTTCTCAAGCATGCTGTTTCATAGGGCTTTACAACTGCAGCACTACCCATAATTGCCATTGTATAATATATACTTTGTGCAATTAATCCAGGGAAAATTCCAATTGTTTGCGAGCACTAACAACGCTCTTGAAAGGGTGGGAGTCTTTGGGTTCGCAAGTTAATTAGTGAAATGGGTAATGTGCTTTTACGGGCCGAGCGGATCGAGCGCGTATTCCGCCTTTCCAAAAGTTGGTACGCTCGATTATGCATTTACTCGAACGAAAACAGATTTGTAGATATTTTCACCTTTAAGTAATAGAACTTTCATGGCAAAAGCCAATGGCTGTTCCAGCCATTCAATAAATATATTTGTAATGTTGATATTAAACTTTATTCTTATTAATTTATTTTGAAACAGAACTGTCCTATTCATACTTCAGCGTAATGCAGCTGTGTCCTAATGCAGGAACGAGGTGTATGGCGGTGCTAATATTATTCGCTTTACATTTTCGCTTCAAGTTTCATGGCTACCGATATAGTAGCCAGAGTAGAATTACAAACTCATCCATCTTTTTGCTGTCTTACCCTCGGGTAAACATCCTCATACATCTTTCGTATGTTTCGTTTTCATTCACCATGTGCCTCAATAAGACATGTAGCTGAGTTGCCCAGAACAATTCATCAGTATAAACCATCTTCCTATTGTGTTTAGGCTACAATACTACAGTTAATGTGTCAGCGATCTGTACCTCAATCATACATAATACAGGAAGTTCTTTGTGCATCTTTGTACCAAGATTTTTCATTATGAAAATACGGTTTTCCTAGCTTATATATAGATAGAAAACATAACTTTGTCATATATAACAAAATGCATACAGCACCACAACGACAACCATTCAAGATTTCGTTTCCTATCTCCGTCGAACAGTTTTCACTCAGCCAAACACACTGTTGTTACCTCAGTAAGCAGCACATGTATGATTAATGTAATTTGGCCAAACGAGCCCTCAGAGAAAACTCTTGCCAGCTTTTACTCCAGTGCGGTGATGATGGTGAAGCGAATAAGCCACCGAAAACAGGAGAAAAGTGGAGCATTTCATTTTATTTTGCTTCAAAAATATACGCACAGATACACACACACAGGCAGAAGCTGTATTCATCCTTGGCCGTCGTTCTACAGAAAGAATATTGCATGCATTTTTGTACAATTTTGGAGTGCAAACCTTCTGTCTATGTGTGTACGCCATTGCGTGAAGCGTAAACTTCTGATTCAGCATCCCTATTAATGGAAATGGAGAGAAAACTCAGTTTTGTCATCTTCCCTTGCAGTATCTCGGGCTGAAAATGGATACCGAAATATACGCTCCCTCTCTCAAGCGTAAAACACTCGCACGTGCAGAACCTTTACTTTCAGTTTCAGCTCAACCAACAAAAAGATCTTATGTATAAAGCATAATAAGCATATTCTCAGATCATTAAAAGTTATCTCTGGAGAAACTGGAGTAACCGCAAAATGAAAAGCGGGTGCTAGCCTGCATCATGTTCTTACGGAGTTTCGGCAAAAAATAAAGATATGGCCTTACAAATTTTAATGCTTGTACTCAACCTCTTGTGAAGCTAAAACATTTTTACAGGTTATACATAGGTAAGGGTGATCCGGGTAATATTTCGCAAAGTTTTCTGCTAAAAATCTCACATTTGTGGGAAAAACTGGATTTTATGGAGAAAAACCCTTTATCTCCCACTCAACTGCTCTGTTCAATTTTGTCAGTTCATTATACCCATGTTGGATACGAGCCAAATTGTCGGATTTTATTTAAACGAAACTGCATTACATGCACATCTTCCTTTTTTATAGCCTGTTTTATTTTGCGGAGAATATGATGAAATACCTATCTTTTCATTCTTTCAATATTTCTTCAGCGCCATTTTCTCGCTCAAGCCTTTTTTTCAAAGCCAAGCGCTGTGGAAGCTTAAAGACTTGCTTATTTAACGAAATAGATCAGAAAATGATAGATAAAAAATCCTTTCTAAGTACACCGAAAATCAAGAAGATAGGTACACATTTTATGGTTGGTCAAGCCACAAAATGATTACCGTTTTATGAAGAGTGAATGTATATTGACTGCGTTCTAGCTACGAAGTAATTTTCTCTCAAGATTTTGTTTAGAAAAAGGTAAAATACATATTCAGGGAAACATACAATCGGTTGTAATAGCATGGGTACAAAGGGAAAATGCATGAAAGTTTATGAATAATTTCTAAGCATTAGAGAGCCTGCCAAACATAATTTTAATGATGTTTTTGTTAGATAGTATTTCATCGCTTTAACTTGCAAATCGCATTTGGTCTTATTGAATTTTTTTATTAAAAGAAGAAGGGATAATGCCACGTGTACTTCGTACTTTTCATTCATACATATTTACGAACAAACAAATAAATAATAGGCGTTTTTACGCACATACTAAAATCTTTTTGAGCGAGAAAGGTTCTGAATGCAGGCGAAGTTCTGGAAAAGCTAAAAAGAAAAGAAAATATGGAAAGCCTGGATTGGATTTGGAATTTATGGAAAAATTCTAACTGATCATTTCATATCTTACGTCGTAAATAATGATATTTTCTGACTGTTCCGCACTTATGTTCGCTTACTCTCTCTATTTCTACTGTCTTTCCTCTTCTCGTATCCAGATTACTTTGCTATTTCTTTTCTGGGCAAAATCTTAACGCGAGGAAAAATACGATGAAAACTGTAGACTTGGTATAGGATTTTTTTACTTCAAATTTTGCTGTATCCAAAAAACATTTCTGAACTTTCTCGGATAATGACAATGATAATGATCGTTACAACAGTCGGAAAGATGAACACCCTATATTGTGGAAGTTGATAGGCGTTTTCTTAAGCATTTGAGGATAAGGCTAAAGAAAAAAACACGGTTAGGAAACGAACCGTTGGGAACGGATATAAAACTCCATTAGCGTTGTCTATCGTGATCAATAACTCCATTTTGGCATAACTAAAAGGAGGTCGAAGACAGACAGAGAAAACGAGATTTATTTGTAATGCTGAATACAGCAGGAGGGGTTCCCCGGATATTTAAATATTACATAAAGATTGTTATATGGTAGTGGTATTGAATGGAAAGTAATGCGAGAAACTCGTAATTCGTATAACTGGAGAAGGTATACAAAGTATAAAGGAGAATATATTTTATATATTTTCCCTTCTCGGTAATATTGGATCTTATTACAGTATTATTTTCGTGTTTTTACCATTAGTGAACCTTGTTGAGTTTGCTCGCAGTAGAACAGTAATCGATTTAATTATTTCAGTACAATTTTAACCACACAATGAAATATCATGTGAAACGAGTATGAGGTGAGGTGAATGCTTTTAATACAAAATAAAAGAAACAATGAGAGGCAACGCAAATTTTCATCCCAAGTTTGAGTGCACTATTGATTGACAGAGTCGTATATTTAGTCATTTAGTGGTGTCATTAAAGTAGTGAAAAATTATTGCTTTGGTTTTAATCAGGAAATGTCAGGAAAAATAGGATTTAAATTTGTGTAAAACCGCAAATACAACAACACGGTTAGCTTGCAAGAGTTTGGAACGTCAGGTATTATTATTTCATCAATTATGATTGTCTTGCCCATTTCACTCTATCGAATGTATTTGATTATATATGTATATTTCAGCATCTCAGATTTCACAGAGAAACACAGTTTGAATGTTTTTGGTTGATATATAAAACAGCGCGCTCAAGTACCTACGTGAGATATTACATATATTTTTCCTGTCCCAGGTTAAGCATTATGAAAAGAGAAGGGATTTCTTTTTCGAATTTTCACTCATAATGATACCCTTGTGTATTATTCTCGAACGGAGTCACTTTTATCGTATTACTGAACAAATGCTCACGTTTCCCACAATTCGAAAGCTTTATACAGTTTCTGTAGCATATTATAGCAGCCACGACATTATAAGTCTTGCCAAAATTGCCACATCTAAAAGAATCCAGTAAGCATGAACAAGTAAATGCGATATGAATGAATTTATAAATGTGTATGTACATTTGTAAACGTGTTTGAGCCATTTTCTCATAAGATCAAGATCAATGAATTCTCCAACCATTCTTATTCGTTGTTCCCGAATGGTACTACTATTTACATATTACATGTACTACCTTTCTCTTATAAATTCAAGCTCTTCCGAAAATGATATGCTGCTAATGCTCTTATAACCGTATAAAATAGAATTAGCTATGATACGCCCATCATCATACGAGAATGGTGTGTTTGCACTAGTAGCAATAGATACCACTTGGAATTAACCAAGTATAAATAGTTCTACAAAGACATAGGATACTTAGAAACAAATCGGCTTCTTTTTTGCTTTACTTCGCAAAAATGTTGCTGCGTAGACATGAAGTATGGAGAAAACAGAAAAAAATATTCCTGTATCATTAGGAAGAGCCATATTACCCAGACTCAGTTGGACTAGCGTTGCGTTCTTCCCATAAATCATACACTTTTGCTAGAGAGTGTGTTGTTCTGATGAAGCTCTTCTTGATGCTGCCCTTTTTTATTAAAGCTACAGAGTGAAAAAACATTATAGTATGTTGAATGTTGCTTCTCTGATGATGAAGCCAATAATAAAAAATATTATAGGAGAACCATCTTATAATGACCGTACGATGATGCAACCTTAGTTTTATTACCAACCAAAAAATCTTATCCTACTTGCATTATCATCATCGTCATTTTAAGCAATTTCAAAGAAGTAAGTAAAGCACTGGCAAGCAATACCATTCAGTTCATGAATTCAGCAAAGTTTACGCTTCATTTTAAGTAATACCTAATAGAATTGAGAAGATTGGTAAGAGGACTTTTTTCATCAACGCAGCGGCATTGTCGACTGCGTTTGGATCTTGTATATTTCCACCCTCATTGGTTATGAAGAAAGTATTCTTGGGAGTTTAAAAATAAATCCGTGAGAGTGTAACCAGATTTCAAATAATTAGCTATATTTATGCTTTTTTGATCTGCACCAACAATTATAAAGAATTTTTAAAGAACCTGGGATTTGAGGTTTTTTAGAATACTAAAAATACATAGAAAAGGGAGTAAATGAGGTCACAGAATTATATCAGGTAACAATATTTATTTATTAATTAAGTGAATTTGATTAAAAAATCTCATTTTCGATGAACTTTCTGTAAAAGGATACCTGAATACATTTCTAAATGGAATTCAAGCCACCCTTATTTTTTAAAGATTTAATCTGCAAACACACTTTAAAAGTACAAATCACAGACAGTCATATTTATAATTAAAATTATCTTGCAAAGTATATATCAACTTACAACCTCGGTTAAAGATCACCATAACATCTTCCTAACACCTCGTTAAAACGACTGGATTGTACTTACCAATCTATCCTTTTAAGGCCTCCTAACACCAAGGAACAGTTTTTTAGGTTGCATAAAATCATTTGATATATGGTATGCAATTATAAAATGATAAAGTTGACATTTTATCTCTGCATTTTTATTATTGAACTACCTCCAACCTCCCTAATGATGTTAGGTTTTTGTCATGAAACGTCTACTGCAAAGTTTACTGTTCCAACATGCCCTGTCGGGGTTCTCGGGGTTGAGTATTTTGTGTTTACGTCTGCACACCAGGGTGTTTTCTTACTAATCATTACGTAGTCATTGAGTGCCTACTTGATTGTGAGGCTCAAATTTTCTAAATTACTTGTGCTGCTGACGGGAAAATTCTGTCCTCTGAACTCTGAACGCAAGCAGCTTAGTTACTTTTCCTTTATCCTTTATGGCAGGTGGTCCTAACAAATTCATTATTGAAAGCGTAGCCAGAATATAATAGTACATATATTACCTATATGTGTGTGCTTCGATAATAACGTCAGAAACAACAAAACACCTCACAATTTTGCTGAGTGGAATAACAAGGAACAAACACGGTGCAAAACACGAGTTATCGCACACTTTAATCAGTGTATATTGACCAACAAAGAGAAAGGGCAACAACGAAGACGATGAGCGAACGTGTATGTGTTAAAAGCTTAAAATTGTGCTGTCACCGCTTCTAAAATGTATTACGGGAGGAAGCGGGATTGTTTCCCATGCTAAAATCCATTTATTATACTCAACTGTTATGTTGTATGACAGGCAATATGTTTGAAAGCGCAAGCAAATAGTGCTCTCTATGTTGTGCTGGTGTATGGATATACGTAATTTGTAATACCGTATACAACAAGATGCCAAAGGTACTATATACATGCTTATAATAAATCTATCATGGTGTTTATTTACAAGCAGAGCAGAATGCTATCGTGAGAGAAAGTCATTGCAGTCTTCTAGACAAGTTTTTGCACAAAAAGGAAGTACGTTGCAGAGTTCTCAGTCACATTGAGTTTATTTACTTCCGTGTATTTCCTATCTTTTCTCCACTTTCAACACGAATGGTGACTTAATCAACGATCTTGATGAGTCCCAAATGCTTAGTTTGAAGTTTTGTATGACCATCAAGAGACAGTCATTGGCAAGTCTGCTCTCCTTCCTTCCCCTGCTATTGTTCTCTCTTTCTGTCAGTCATTTTCCTTATTGAATCTCTAAACAGCAGAACAGCAAAGTTTCTTTCTCGTCCTGACGATGATGGTAATGGTGACATTATGCTAATATTTGTCTTCAGGGACATAACAAGGAAGAGGCATGTAAAGTATAATGCTAAATACGCAACAAATTGGCAATTCTACCTGAGCACCCCTATGCCCACAGATGTTTCTTACAAACGTCTTATATGCTTTTGAAACCCTAAATTCGGATCGTTCCCTGGCTTTGGTAGCAATAATGCAGCACTAACAGTCAATATAAGGACTACAATCCCTTTACAGTAGACAGGGTTGGATGGTTGTTGAAAGGGCTTGAAGGGGAAAGGAATTCATGAAAACTACCCACCATATCTTTGTCATCATTCTTGTCACTGTTTTCGTTAGAAAACATGAGAAAAGCTGGCTGATTAGTAATTTTCATGGTAAAAGAGGAAGGTAAGAGCCAATTATTTTTTATCACTTTCATTTCTTCATGAAACATGTACCCGTGAAGCTACCACCTCCGTAGTACCCCACTAGAAAAACGGGTTTCATCGTTTTGTCTGGCAAAGATTTTCCTCAGAGAAGTAATATGATACTCCCCACTGTAATCATTGCCGTCGTCATCAACGTTCCTATGTTTATATTCAGCCTATGCACTTAATTTGTAGATGAAGTCATTAAATTCTTTTAACACTACCAATGAAATCTAGCAAAGCCATAGTTGGGAGATGTGTCTTTGAAAACTATACCTTTTCGAGAAGTGCTAATGGCAAAAGTTGCTATTCCTATTTGTAGCCTCGTACTAAATTACCAAAGTACAGAGAATAAAATGGGCAGATAAAGTATTAGTGCTTGCTTTGGTTTGGATGCATTAAGAAAGTCCTGAAAGGATCTATTTGTGTTAATTACCATTATGAAACAAAATCTGAGCGATATGCAGCAGTAGGTATGTATCACCACGTACCATTTGAAAACATTTTGCCTGCTTACAAGAAACATTAGAAAAATAAGCCAAAGAATAAAATTTGACAAAGAAAGATAATGTTACGAATTTGGTGAAGGTTAATCCAAGTTTACTATGAAACAACTGGAAGTTAAGTGAATAAGGCAATGGGGTTTATATTCACAGCAAACACAATGTATATTGTACTGTGCTTTCTTATCCTAAAGACGATAGTTAATAGGGACTATCTACAAACGGATAACAATTTTCATTCTGTGTGGATATGGCTAAGTAGAATATGAAGATGAGATTATTATGAGAGGGGAATCAAAAAGCAGTAAAAGGAGCAACGGTGAGAATTTTGTGAATTGCTTCTTAACTAAAAATTTGGGTTCCTTTTGGTATACATATTTAATATTTGGTGTAAGCTCCATTTTATAGATGTTGAGCTCAGCATGTTTTTATTTCATTATAACGTTTTATCCAAGATGCAGTATACTATTGGAATTTGATTTGAAGCCTTTGCAACATGCAGAGAAGATGGTTTTCCTTTATCACATCATTACTATCTACAATGGTTATTCAAGCTTTACTAGAACTCTACTGCTTTCTTCTTTTTCTACGAGACGGGTATTGGCACTGGCATCAACGCAGCTAATCTGAGTTTTCTAGGTCGAACGTTGAAAATTGCACATGGTAAAAAAAACCAGAAGCACTCATGCATCGAAGAGGAAAGACTCCCATTCTGTTACATTATATACTGCTTAGGGCTGAGCACACTTTAAAAGAAAAAAATCGACAAAAACGTGTTCCATTGTTGCACACAAAGGAAAGAATAAATGACAAAATATTATGTAGCGAAATGGAATGCAGATATGTGAGAAAAACGATGATGTGACAATATTGTCAAGTCTCGGGTACTTTTATGATTTTTTGTTAGGGGAAAAGAGTTCGTATTTTTTAAACTACTATCTTTTATGAGAATCTTGCCACTCTTCTCGAAACCTTACGTGAACAAAAAGAACATGAAATCAAGAATAGAAAGAGCTGCCGGGTGGGAATATGTAGGCTATTTTCGGTTCTACTTATTAAGATGAATAAACACATATATGAAATGTATATGTACTTTAAAATGTGTAGTGAGACCAGTTAAACCAAACTATATACAATATAAGTAAAATTACCAGACCTCGGAAGGAATTCTGGAAAAGAATATTAGTTCCGGCAAAGCAGACTTCAATTTCGGATAATTCTACTCTTATATCATACCCACAGCAAATAAAAATCATTAAATACATGGAAAGGTTGTCGTTGAAAGTAAAACTTTATTTCTGCTGAATGGCGGTGCATTCTCATAATACTGTCTTCTGCCATGAATTGCGTACTTGTGTATTGTACGAATATAATCATAAAACCTTACACGAATTCGTTTTTCCTAACAGAAATTGTATCTGCACATCGTCGCGGTAAAATAGCCAGTATGGTGGGAATTGAAGGCGGTCATTCTCTCGGAAATAGCATCGCCGTCCTGAGGATGTTTTACTCTCTTGGAGCTCGTTACCTGACACTCACGCACACTTGCAATACACCCTGGTAAGTTGAAGTAAAGGAAAATAGAACGCTATATTTACATATGTTGTCGTAGTTTTATATTCACGTTTTATTCCTTTGTTTCCGGACTTTATTGCCGGCAGTAATAGTACTGTTACGGGAGCATAAAACAAGGAAAAGAACTAGAATGCGTAAAATGTTGACCAATAATATAAGCGTATTATAACATTGCTATATAGTTTTTATAGTGCATATACCTAGAAAATGACGGTAATGACAAATGAGCAAGTGATCACTTCTTAATGGGAAGATACAACGGTCAATATTATTACAGTAATAGCTACAGCCTTTTGTTTATTGCTCACACTAAATCTCAAATAATTGAACGCAATTACTCCTAAATTGTTGCATGGCCAATAATATAACTTTATGCATACATTTTCAATAATTTACTAATAGATGTACCTATTATGCAACGCACTAAAATGTTGCTTCTTTGAAATATTGAAACAAAACAAACGACACGGAATGTTTTGTATTATTCTGTATACATGTCCCCAGAAATTATATTGCTATTATGCTGTATTTTAAGCTTTTCGGTTGAATTATGTTATTAATATGTATACTAAATGAACCACCAAAATATAGGCATTCAACTTTATTACTTAAAATTGACTTACGGTAACGATATTTTCACCTTCCATCAAGTTAATTGGCAATTATTGCGGTAATATATGGCTTTACAAATCACAAACCTAGTTCAAAACTAGAAAAAAATAATGTTAGCATGTAATCTATCTAATCTCCTTGTTAGGGATAGATATACAGAAAAGGGGATATCATAAAGCATCAAATAGCTGTATATAAGTCAAATATTACTCACTCAATACCAAATAACTCAGTTTCACATATTTTCTTCATTACTCCTAGGCTTTATAGCTTTTAAGATATAAACGGTATGTAAATTGCGTAGGTAGAATGAAACTCAATTTTTACATGCAAACAAAGTTAATTTTTAGTTGATTACGCAAACTTTATTGATGTTGTGCATTTTGATTACATAACACTCTTGTTGGTGGGTGCTTGTTTGTAAACTTTTCGCGCTTCGTTTTGCTGTTTTTGGAGACGACAACACAGGAAAATTTTGAATGAATTGAGTTCGTGATTTCATGCATTTTTTATTTTGAATTGAACACACCTTCAGTCAACTTAATTCGAAGAAAGTGTTGAATAGATCTGAATGCACGTGACAAGTTTTTCTCTTTGCTAGGATTGTCCCGTTGAGACGTGGCAATAAAAAGTTTGCCTGACTAAAAAACTGTAACTAACTGCAAAGAGTGTAAAGAAATGAGTAAATAGGAACTTATTTGTTGATTTGTTTGACGATGAGGAGAAACAGCCTTCCCCTTTCTGAATACTTTCTGTAATCAGCTCATTTGTGATTTGTGAAGGGAATCTAGCAAGAGTTACAGATATAATCACATTCCTGCTTGCTTGCTGACAAGTTTCATGGTACAAAACATAAACTCAGTTTCTATTTACCTTTTCAAAGAAATCCATAATTGAATAAAATATACCAAATTTTCATCCCAAATTCCCAAGAAGAAACATAAAGTGTACACGTTTTTGGAAATGTATATGAAATGAAGTAGCCTATCTTTATTTTATTTGTTTTTCTGGATTTTTTACCTATAAATATATACTTTATTTTATGCATTTGCAAATCCACCTTTTTTGAAAATAAGATCCAAGTTATGCATAATAAATCACCCGTTTGTGATGAGCAAACCAAGTTATCGTAAATGACTAACATTAAAAACGATTGCTATCAGCTTTAGCCTTGTATAAAGTTTTACTAAAATACCACTATATTTTTACATGGAAGATATATTTGAATTGATTATTGCAATTGCAATATATTCGGTTTAGGCAATAAAACTCAGGTGGTACATTCATTCTGTAAAACGGCTTATTTCATGCAGTTAAAGTTAAATGCATGCGTAATATGGTTAAAATGAATTTCTTTTGGAGTCAAACTTTTGACAATGTTGTGGATAGTAAGGGGAATTTAATAAATCCATACGCAAAAAGCACGAAATTATTACATTGGAACAACGTTTCACTGAACGTAGAAGTGACATATACCTTTCCCCGAATACACCAAAGGAAAAATACAATAAAAGCATAGGACGAAATATTGGATTGCAACTCCTGCATTTTCTCTTGGTGGTGAACATAGGTACGTCTATTCTCTTTGCGTAAATATGTTACTGCCACTCTGAGGAAAACTACATTAACACGGAACAAGCCAGTGAAAAAAGAAAAGCACACCCATACACACCGACGCAGCACACAACCAATGTCGAGATAAAAGTCATAAATTCCCCGGTATATATCCATCTCGTAGAGATAAGTCCATTTACTCCCTTTTTCTACACACATTAGTTTCATTAAATGTTTTAAACTGTAATTTAGTTGACACGAGTAGATGTGAGGTACACGCCATAAAAACACCATTTTGCCATTTAAATGACCTATCTAAAATGGAAAAAACGAAGCTGTGAAAGCTGTTTTCATTCCAAATATTTCTCTGGTGTACTTTCACAAAAATTTAAAGAACAGGAAGTGTTTTATGCTCCCATTTTTGCTCTCAGTGTTTTTCTATAGATCCTGTTTGTTATTTTTGTCTAAGGTAATGGGAGGAATACTGCCGTAGGATTATTATGTGCATTGTATTATTTTCTCGTCTTCTTCCTATTGATTTCGTATCTTTTATTTCATGTCCTTAAGCGTCAACCTGAGTGCCTGAGCCTGCCTAAAATGATCATAATATTGGTCTATCCCGGAGAAAGTAGCGTCATAAGGGAAACTCTTTCTTTTACCACATGCCTGAAAACAAAAATCAGGAATCACTTTATTCACGATGATGATACACAAACACTCATTTGAAATGGTTATATATTACATACGAATGACTTTATAGCATATATACCATTCCACCTAAGATTGATACATTTTATGGTGATCATTTTTGAAACCACTTTTTGTTCATTTTGTAAAAGTAAAAGGGGATCATTTTGAATGCATCAGCTTGCGACATAAAGGGAAATGCCTGATATTCAAGACGTTTACACTGAAGCATCACTTTAATTTCCTTTGCAAGACGTTGTGTTTATATTATGATTTCATGATTAGCTTTCTTTAATGTCCTTCTTTGTTCGTTTTAGTTAGATTAATAGTAAGACATACCAAAATGAAGCAAACGTCATGCATTCTACAATCTTTACTATTTTTTCTTTGTGGTTAACTACATTTGGTTTTCAATATATTGTACCTTTTTAATAACATCGGATGTTGTATTTTTCTAACGCGTTTAATTTGTCTTACTTTTTGCAGGGCCGACTGCTCATCAATGGACGAGCCGGGCCAGAAGACCAAAATTAGTGGCTTAAAAGAGTTCGGCTTAAGAGAGTTTGGGAGGGTGAGCAAATTAGTTTCTTTTTCAATATTTAAAATATGTAAGAAGTAGACATGATTCATAAAAGTTGTAACGTGTATCATTAAAAATAGCATAAGAACCTTGTTGTGCAAAACCTCCAACATATAATTGGTCGATTAGGCATATATATTAATGTTATTGAATATCTCAACTCGAACCAAATATTATTGCACATATGTTACTAGGAAGTGCCACTTGTTAATTATGTCTGTGGCACTGTCAATTATCGTTGAAACTTGCATAAGCATTGAGGTGTCAAGTTGGGCTACTTTCTCTAAGCGCACAACAAGACAGGAAAATGACAAATTTAGTTCACTGGGGTATGATGCAATTTTTAAAAACTAGTTGTATATCCATTTCTTGACGGATCTCCCATGCATGTGTACAAATTTTGGAAATTAAATTTCTACTTTTAGAACCACACAGATTTTGTAACAACAAACTAAAGTTTGTTGTTTATTACTGTGAGAGGCATATCTAAACTGGAAATTCAAGTACAGTTGAAAGTTTAGGCAAACTTCATTTTCCTTTCCGGATACGAAATTCATAAGAGTCACTAAAGCCACATAATAACAGTACAGTATAGATATAAATCTGGCAAAAACAATATCATAACTCAGATTTGCCCTCATGCTCTCGAGCAAGTATTATGTCATAAGCAAGCATGTTTTTTATGCCAAACTATACATATCTAGCAAAGTAAATATGACAATATGACAAGCTTATTGGTACTCGCTGTACTGCATGATTCGCAAAACTGCCGCAGGCCGACACAAAAGCATCAGTATCTGCATTGACATGAATTATTTACTGAAAAACATTCATGGCTCTCTCTGCCACAAAAGTACATGTATGTGCTTGGTTAATAGCACTCCAGTATGATTTTTTACTTATGTACTGTGACTACACTCACTATATTTTGCTATCATTCCCTATATTCGCCTCATTTTCAGAAGAGGATTTTCCATCAGATTCGCTGGTAAAATGACTGTTTATCCATGTTTTACGAGTTTTAGTTGAGTCTGACATGAGATATAGTCACAGTCACACTATATAGCTGCACACTAGCATTTAGCTATTATAGTTGCGAGGCACTATAAAAGTGAAAGTGAGCAAAGTATTCTGCTGAAGAGTGCGGGAATGTGTATAAAATTGCCATGTTTTTGTGTTTATTACCTTGTCAAATGATTACTTCATTTGCCTTGTGGAACTCAAAACTTGTGGTTTACGAGTGTGGCCAGTAGTACTTGAACAAAATTGAAGCAGCGTTGAGAGGTCGAGACCGTAGAAAGGAAAGAAAATAGAAATTGTAGTGGCATGAACATTTATAGCATGGGTAACATTTTTTGTGGATTCTTATTCTCGTATATTTGGGAGTGGTAGATGTTTGTACGTTTTTCATTCAGCACAGCGTAATACTTGAACTTGTTTCGCTGAAGAGTTTTCTCCCAGAGGTGATATTTAATGCTTCCTTTTTCCTTCGTGTAATATTCTGCTGTGAATAAACCACATTTTCCAAAAACTGTTGTTACCTGTCTGTCCCATCCATACTTTATGAGATGAACTGACTCGTGCTGCGGTTTTCTATTGCATGAACACTCGTCTTTTTCACCTACAACAAACACTGGCAAAGGTTGTAATAAAACAGAAACGGCAGTAGGGAAAGCTGTAGCAACATATAACTGACATATTGACATATGACAAGAGAGTCGCAAAGTTTGGTGAAAGAGGAAAATTGTTTAGGAAGCTTTCTAATATTAATTTCTGTGATCTCTCGGCTGTCTTGTATAAACGATCTCTTGAAAATTGTTTTAAAATATTTAACATGAGACTACCTAGGAGCCACTGCCACCACATTACCACAAAGCCATTTTACGTTTGAGGTGATCCTGCTATAAACTGCACAAATTGCTAGCAGTCTTCGCTATACTAGTGCTACTAGTATGTAATAAAGGCTGTCTTCTTCACCAAAATAACCGAAATTCGAAAGAATTCTAGATTGAACCTGAATGGCCAAAGGCCGAATAAATGTTGGATTTGGAGAGAATAAAACGAATAAGAAAAGAAACAATAAACCCAAAAAAAATCTACGATTTATGTGTAAAACAGAAATATCTATGCATGATGATGATGTTCTATGTGTATGCAGATCCTCGGTATGCCAATACTAAAACTTTCTAAATCCTCTGGTATTTTTCAGAAAGTAATTAAGGAAATGAATCGACTAGGGATGGTGGTTGACCTATCCCATGTTTCGGTTCAAACAATGAAAGACGCAATCAATGCCAGTAGAGCTCCGGTAAGTTATTTGGAAATTATAAAGAACTATTAAAAGAAATCAAGTAAATTTTAACATTTTAATTGCTAATATTTTAAAATGTTTAGGTAATCTTTTCCCACTCATCTGCTCATTCAATATGTAACTCAACAAGAAATGTGCCTGACGATATTTTACGCTCGTTGGTAAGTAAAGTTTATCTATTATTCTGGTTTTCCATAATGTTAATGTTAGTGCATAGGTATGTATATCTTGTTTTGTAAAATATGATTTTATACTCTTTTAGCAGAAACCAAAATAAATGCCTATGCATTTTCCCTCAAGATTGCTTGTAGTGTTAAATTTCTCATTGGTCAGCATCTTAATTGCTTACTAATCTTAAGAAAAGTTTATTTTGCCTAAAAAGACTGAGTTCGACAAGTCGTAATAAAGTCTTTTCCTTTTGTTTGATGAAAACAAGAAATATCTATGCAATTTTCATGGACTAGTAAACCACATATTGATGAACATATTGCAACTTTTGTAACGATCAAAAAGAAGCAGGAAAGCAATCAGCGAAGACAATGCATAGAGAAACTCACAAATTGCATGTTAAGTGAAATGGATATAGAAAACCATAACAAAAGGCTACACAATGATGATTACAACGCGAATATAACAACGACGACGGAAAGAGGACATCTCGTACGCTTTTCCCAAGAAAAGTGCTGTATGTTCCTGTCCCTATCGGTTGGTGCTAGACTAGCATAACATATATGAATGGCACTTTTCTTGTTTGCACAACTTGTTTTATTAGTAGTTTTGTGTGCTGGTTTTGTTGTTGGTAGTGGGACAGAGAAAACAAATTGATTTGAGAGAGCTACTATGTATTCTAGCAGTAGCACTATCGGTCCTTCTAGCACAATTCAATCTAATGTAATGAATTTAATCCAATTGAATTGGGTTCTTGAATTGAACGAGAGAGGAGCAAGTTGCAAAGGGGGAAGAGGTAACAAGAGAAACCCATCACATTTTCTACTACTGAAACAAACACTTTGTATTTAGTTGTACGTACATTTGCAAGTAGACTGCTGTTTAGCAGGAGCGTGGGATCACAGATGTAGTTTTGTAATAGATACGCCAAGTGATCACTTTTGTTGCAGAAGTTCCGAGAATTGCCAGAATAATATGAAGCGTTCAACAGCAAACCCGAAATCTTATACGAAAGTACTAGGTAGGAAATGTAAGTTCCGCGACTTTGCTTGATTGGGAGAGTGTGTTTTTGGAAACTGTACAGTAAAAGGAGAAAACGAGTAGTCTAGAACACATATAAACTCATGCCTACACATCTATTTGCTTCCGTCAAATATTGGGGTTTATTTCACTTTCTCCTACACATACAGTGTGTATTATGCATGAATGATCCGAGAAATAAATGAATTTTCTGGTGGTGATGGGATGCGGTGTCGTAGTGGTGGTGTGATCTGAGGTGTGTAAGAAAAGACAGACAAGACACTATCTTAGTGTACTGTAGTAAGTTAGTCGGGAACGCATACATCTAATACGATTGCAAAATTCCATGAAATTGAAAAAAAGAAAGGTAAACCATAGAGCTAAGTGAAAGAAAACACCCACAGACACTATCTCAACTCACTTCTTTTCTCTTATCAAAGCTAAAACTAACACACACATCATCACGCACTGCATGGCACAAATGTACTTTTCAAAACACCTACAGTTTTCTCTTTAAAGTACTGATGCGTCGTAGAATTTTGATGGGCCCTTGACTGTGAAAAGAAGAGAAAGGTGCCAAGCACGTAAAATGCTTCGAGTTTCTTTGTATGGGTGTTTAGTTTGCCTTTTTTCATCCAGGCGAACCTTTTGTTTTCGTTTAGATTCAGGTTTGAAGTCTAAATGCACTAATATAATAATGCGATCAACAGAAAAACGAGATAATTCAAAAAGGTGTTCTCTAGTGTGAATGGTACAAGCGCTTGTGACAACTAATGGGAAAGTAGTTTTTTCATTCGCCAGATTATGCTTTACGTGAACAGATGAAACCATCATCCTCACTTATGCAATGACCTCATCATTACAATCTAGGTACAAGGACAATATATGTACATTGGTAAAACAACAAGCAACAACAACCCTAAAAGTATACAGTAGAAAAGGAAGTTCCATTCTATGTCAAAATTCCATTTTTCGCGGACACCCAGACTCTCAACGTAGACTTTTCTAGTTGCCACCGTTGGAGCATAATTTCACGAAAGCTTTGACTATATATGGACTTACTATAATTGCAACTGCGCCTGTATATTATGAAGCCATGTATTCTAAAACAGTTATTGGTTGGTTCTTGAGCATTGTTGGGATTATATTGTTATACGAAGCTGAGTAAGTTTGCTAAACAACTTCCATCAAATTATAAAAAATTCCATTCTTCTTACATGTACACCTTAGGTACATACTTGTTTATACAACAATTTGCCATAAAATTGGACTGGTCATAAACACCACCGAATCTTTAGTATACTTCCGTAAACACATCAATAATATAGAGTGTGCCATGAGATTTATTATAAGAGTATTGCTATTGCTGTAGATTGTTAGATAAAATGCCCGTGATCTTTGCGTAGTGTATGAGGCAGTAAGAAGCAACGAATTGACTTGCTCAGTACACAACCACAAGGGAGGTACATGTCCCCATTTTCTATTTAACTTGATTTTGTCCTGATGGTGCCCCTTGGTTTTTATGGAAGAGTGAAAGCGGTGAATGCATAAGTGGACCACTTTTCTATGATGCCACGGTGGTTATACCAGAGAAAACCAAATATTGATGTTGTGTTCCTCGACTCACTGTGTTAGTTACAGTTGAATAAGTTTCTTGATGGAAATCTTGTGGTAAGTGAGCAAAAGAAGGTGAATGGTATTTCATCGGTATGAGCACTCACTATGCTTTGCTAGTAGGTAATAATATTTTTCTTAACCTTTACTTCCTGTAAGAGTGAGAGGGACACATGAAGGTGAAAGTCTCGAACGAGGTACATTGCGACTAGAAAATTACGTAAACATACATGATTGCACTTTACTCACTCTTTCACTTTCAGTTCCGAACTTATTCTCTGGTGGTGAAATTTTGGAGGCAGTCAAGCTGCTTGCTTACCCCTTCTGTTGACTTAGCGCAATAGAAATGTGGTTTCGTTGAGTGGAGGGCGCTATTGTTAGTATTTCTGCTTTGCTCCATATGAAAGATCGAATATTGAATAAAAAGCACTGATACCTAATAGACAAGAATGTAAAGAAATCTATAGGCATACACACAAGTTTTTCTGAATAGAGGGTCGTTGGTGCGTATAGATTGGTTGTCTTTCGTAATGGCTTATTCATGCTATTTAGATATAAACTTTATCATTTTTGTGCTATATTGCGTCTGAATTTACTTGAACTTACAATTAGTGAGCCAACCTACCATCTCTTTTTTCTTTCAGAAAATCTTTTTTGAAAGCAGTAGTGAATTCTCGAAAAAGATATCTATTGAATTTTGAAACGTGAGTAGACTATAAAATAAAATAATTAATAAAATCTTTTTGTTGCAGAGTATTAACGGAGGGCTAGTGATGGTGAACTTCTATAATTATTTTATCACCTGTAACGAGTCAGCGAGCATCAATGACGTAATAGGTAAGTATAATGAACATTCCAGCTTACAATAGTAAATTAAGCAATAAGTTGATATAACTAGAAGTATAATATGAAAAGAAATGCTTGAAACTTGACACATGCGCTAATTAAGTATTTCAAGTTAATGGAATTTTGATGCTTAAATAGTCCTTTTACGTGGTCTCAAAGTCACACAATGCATTCTTTCAACTTGGCAACCGAATGCTTTCATACAATAATTTCATTTAATAATATATTATTGTCGTGTCTCAACGATCGGATTTTAACCATTATGCTTTTAGTTTTTGTAAGGTTAACATATTAAGTCACGGTTAATTAAATTGGTTGCTAACATATACATAACTCTCATGAACAAAATATTAACTAATTTTCACATTTTTCACCACGGTGAGTTCTGATGTGAGCACTGTTAGTTTTCTAACGTTTTACGCAAACACAAAAGGTAAAGGATTTTCAACAGAGTATTAGAAAAAGAGACAAAAAAGTTTGTTGTTACGGACGGTAGCTTTCTTTTCTCATTGGATCAAAAGACGCTTACCTTGTTTAGCATTCAGCTCACACATATCCCCAACTCTCTCTTTTTCTATTCACGTAAGAGTGTGTCTCTAAACCCATGCTGGATTCGTAATATTAGGTACAAAACGTTCATAAGTATTTTCTCTTCTTTTCCTTTTCGGCTTTCATCATGTCATAAGCAACATTCTCAGGTAAACACGTACATCCTTATAAGTTGCATCTTGCACATATCTAATACATCTCTAAAAGTACCTTCTTCCAAGTATGAGTGTACTCAAAATAGTTCGTTACGCTCTGCCCGACAGCTCTATAATATGCGTGCCTCGGTCGGCACATAAAAGGAAACGAGTGGAGTAGCGGTCCAAAAGCTACGTTGAAAGAAATTGAGGAACACAATGGCTTGGATGTGAATGAATGTCAGAAAAATAAAAAGGGAAAAGGGAAAAATATTCGTATGGGAACAGGGAACGAACAATTTCTACATTTTTATATGAAGAAATATACTGCAGTAGCGCATGATGCGTTAGTGAGTTATGTGACTTTACGGAATAAAGAGCTATTATGTCTGTATGTGTCCCGAAAAAACAGACCATGAGTCAATCATTCCAGACCGTTTAAGGTTGAACGTGTCATCTCCTTTGCTTTTACTTGGGGTTTGTGCTCCCCCTCAAGTACACTGCTACTCATTTAATTTTTTTCTCTTTTACCATAAGCACAAGCGCAGGTTATTTCCTACTCTCTTCAGGCTTTAAAATAAAATAAAAGTATTTTCAATAGATTTTTTCTTATACACGTATACAGCTTAAAGGAATATTGTTTGCAATGAATGGAAGGAAGTAGTTTTGGAAGAAGAAAGGAATTAAGTTAGTGTTACTTAGAAGAGAAAAGTTGATAATACGGACTTGAGACCAGGCAATCTAGGCAAAATCACAAGGTCTGTTAATGGGTTAAATGAAACAAACAAATGCCAAAGCGTTAATAGGGTTACTATTTTTGATAAAAACAAATACCGTTAATGATAAAAACGGGTTTTGCTATTTGCACTAATTTTCATTGCTGATATGTATTTGTCAAGCACATACCAAATACCCATGTCTTTGGTAACTGAAGCTCGATCACCATGTCACTTAAAATTGTGAACGCCGAATTGTCGACGCACGCAAGCATATTGGTAGAGAATGATAAATATAGAACGCGCACCGATTTTGCCAATTTGCCATCTGAAAAAGTGATTTATTTGTTTCTACTCACATCGCATGCTGCTTCTATCTTTTCCACTTTTATGTAAATGTTAATTCTGATAATACATATACATTTCATATATCTGTAATGTATGGAAAATGTATTATAATATGTATTTCTTAATGATAACAACAAAGTTTAGTAATGTCACATTACTAATGTGTTATATATAATCTCTATAGTAGAGGACAATGCGGTTGGTTAGTGCTTTTCGCAGGAACGTGACGTATTTGTAGTGAGTATACAGAGACTGATAAGAGAGGCTTAAATCACATTAGCTTTTTCGCTTGAGAGAACTTAAACATGAAAATAAGGATTAAAAATGCTTGCTCTTTTTCTTGGCACCCCAGTTTACAACATGTGAATATTATGTTCCATTAACTTTCCAAAAAAATGAATTAAAAGATATGTCAAGCTAGCTCACTACCAGGCGCATACGGTGTTATATTTCCTATAAAGCTGCAACCCAGGACGTACACCGTATTACTACCCAGTCAGTCAGTTTCCGTTGCTCAAACTATTTGTTGAATTCATGATGACAGTTTCGAAAGTAATGAAAACGTTGATAGGTATATAACATGTTATTCGGCAACACAATATTTTTTCACCATCGTGTCAGAAAGCCTCCCAAAAAGGCGAGAAATGGATAATATTACCACACAAAATCGACAAGAGTGCAAATCACAGAGCCTAGTACTGCTAACCAAATGCATTCATTCAAACAGCAAGTAAGAAAATTGTGTGAATCCTTCATAACGTCATCATCGTCATTATCATGAAACACGTTAATATACACATTAAATATAGACAACAATAGGACCATGAATTTTTCTTTTTTTCTCTTTTCCCTCAACTGGGTACCAGAGTTCTATTTTATTCTTCGCTTCTTTGAAAATGAGTGAAAGCAGCAGAGGGGAGAAGGCAGAGACAAGGGGATCGGTGCAAAAGACAAACTACTTGTTCCATTTGGCATTCCTTCCTTCCTCTGTGATATTTTTATAAACGCCTTGAGTTGAGTGATGTGAGGATGTTGTATATGTTCGCCTTTCACTTTCTCTCCGTCTCTGACAAGCTTGTTTCTGCCTCAGTGAAAACTAGATTTTGCATTTATGTAGAATAGCTGATGATGAGAAGTAAGGCCTAATGCAAGCACTTTTGCTACCATGTATAGTCTTAAACTTGTATGAATGAGACATGCTTAAATGCAAAAATCTCAGATAATGCGACTCATATTTCAGGATTCGTACGGGGGAACTTATACTTGCATTGTAATGAAAGACACGAACAGTATTTTTAAATGTGTATGTATCCCTCCATTCACATTCTTATCAATATTCAAAATATTAATGTGTGCAGACATGAACACTGCGAATAAATTCACAGCGGTACCAAAAGATTCTTTGCGTTACGTTGTGCTACTAGGTGGTAAGAGCAATGACATATGTCAATGTTTTACTGGACACAGGTAGCTACTTCGACTCATATTCCAGTCTTGTTTACGCGCAATCAACTTGGTTACCAATTTCTATTCTTTTATTCTGGCAATAAGTTGAAGAACATAAGCAACGTCATGCTGGTACCTGAATCACAGTGAAAGCAAATATCATTCGTTTTACATTCAGCTTTTAAGGCAGGCAATTTTAATGTAGTGTGTTTTTCTAGATTTTTACTTTACAAGACTAGCTTGAAACGAATGTCATCCAAGAAAATTGGCAACAACTGACGTTTTTACTTCATTCATGCTTTCAAATTGTCTAAGTCTTAGCTTATAGTAAAAGAAATGTGCCGGCTTGGACGTGACGTGTTTGGCTTAGTTGAATAATGCCATTGTCCTTGTATTCTCGTACTATAGTTTTTCTTCGGATACTGTGTTAATTATGATGACAGTATTTCACAACCCATCTGTGCTTACTTTTAATTTTTACAAAGGCAAACAGGCCAACAGGCATTCCGAAATACGATGTGATATGTGATGTGAATCCAAAACGAATGTAACATGTGCAAGACCACAGAGTAATAATTTGCTAATTGACCTTTTTCTTAACAAAAGGGTTAGTAGGCCACATCCTGTGTTGTGTGTAGATGTTTTATGCATGTATTTAGGATGACTTCAAGCGTTTGGTTGACACTAATATCCCAAGAGAGCATATAGGAATTTTCATAAAACTGTTAAAACTATATAACTCTTGGCCATCGACTTTGCGTAAAGTATTACCATCTGTTATTACTAACTATAATAAAATTATGTTGGACACTTTCTTTTCAACCCAAAGCGCAACTCGAGACGCCAGTCATTTGTTAACTAAAATGTCACAATGTCATGTAGTATGGTAAGGGTTCAAATGAGTTGTGTTTAGTTACTAAACTTTAGTAGAATGTGGACTTGTATAATATATATAGACATTGTGCACAAGAATTAAACGTATAAAACAAATATACTTGCGTGATAAGTACTTTACAACAATGAGATTTAGGAATACATTCCTTAACTAACACATCACTAACTACCACTTACACTCCTTTGGCATTAAATTACTTTTACTTTGGCAAAATTAATTATAATGGTTACGGAAAACGAAAAATATTCATTTAAAATACACATGACTGATTTGTGACCATGGCTCACGAACATTTTATCCGACTGGGATGCTTAAGTAAAAGAAACTTTATAACATATTAACTCCAAACACTTTGATTGATATTTGTTTTATCGTTTATTTGATGGTAGCTATTCATAAGTACCAAAATGTTTAGTTGCCAGCTTTCTGGTTCCATTAAAAGAGAATCCGGTTTTGTTCTGGTGTAATCATATTTATGAACTTTAGGGGTAAAAGATCTTGTATAATACAGGAAGATCAGACAAGTAAAAATGCTTCATTTTAATATTAAAGCAAACAAATATATTTTTTCAGATCATATCAACCATATCCGCAGCATTGCTGGTGTAGACCATGTCGGAATTGGAGCTGGATTTGATGGGATAAACTTGTAAGTGAACTTTTAATTTGGAGATTAAACCAGTTTCATAAACCACTCTAAGACATTAATGCGGAAGCTTTTAGTGTGTGGTTTTGTAAAAGTACAGTCACAGTAAATCTTTCATTTTAACGAGAAACTTGGCCTTTAATCTTTTCCAACATTATGCAAGTCACAGCAATCATCTTATTGTACGTACCACAATTCATCAAATGTCCCGAAGTCTAAACCAAAAAATACAGAAAAAGAAAAGTCCACTTTTTACTTACCATGTAATATTGTTTTGTAGTCAATGTATTCTTAGAAACACGTATTCACATAATATCGGCAATAGACCATTTCAGTATCAGTATTCTGTGGACATAGTGGTGTATTTTCGTACAAAAGGATTCTTGAAATGTTTGTTACGACTCCTTTATCTTTTGTCCATCTTTTTACAGTACCCCTCGTGGACTTGAAGACGTTTCGAAGTATCCCAATTTGTTCGCAAAACTTATAGAAGACCCACGCTGGTCAACAGAGGATTTGAAGAAGTTAGCAGGAAAAAACTTTCTTCGAGTACTTCGCCGAGTTGAAGAAGTGAGTAGAATTTTCTTCTTTCCTTCCTTTCTATACTTTTCCTTTTCAAACAGTAAAATGTTTATGCTTAAATGCATAAAGATGTCTTATATTCCCCTGCGTCCAAGTATAACGACCGTCAAAGTATAGTATATGCATTACATTCCGTCTTTCCAGGACACGGTATTTGGATCTAAGAGCTGCATAGACGGAATTGAGCCTTAAGTATAAG
This sequence comes from Entomobrya proxima, assembly GCA_029691765.1. Taxonomy (NCBI): domain Eukaryota; kingdom Metazoa; phylum Arthropoda; class Collembola; order Entomobryomorpha; family Entomobryidae; genus Entomobrya; species Entomobrya proxima. Next base: position 6,803,160 of record CM056170.1, read on the forward strand.
AAATGAGTAGGGATTTTTTCAAAAAGCTTTTTCTTACTTGTGTGGAACCGGCAAATCGTATATCCTAGTCTTTTATCTATTTGGTTCGTTTGTATTGCAATACATTCAAAGAAAGGTCTTATTGAGTGAGTATCCAGCCAAATCTGAACATTTTTGGTATGCTGTTATTAGACTGAGTTGTCTTTGTTCTTTTTGTTTCCTCGAGAAGTGGTTCTTCCAACAAAGACAAATGGTGTGGATTTCGGAAATGCGCTATGTATTGAAAAGAGTATGACAGAGATAAACCAGCTTTTAACTTATTGAAAGCAATCCAAGGCTCCAAACGCCTAACACCTAACGTATATGTGAATTTGAATACCTCCAAACGTAATGATCATAATGAAGGAGAGGCAAGGAAAAAGTAAAAAAATAAAAACGAAAGGTATGACGTATCCCAATTATGCAAGGTTCAAAAGTTCTTAAAGGTTGAAAAGTTGAATTTAACGTGTCTACAAAAGAAGATAGCTTTTGTCAGTTTCACTTTAGACGATTAGGAGTTCAAGGTTCGATTTTTTACGGTTCTAAATCCTCACTGTCTGTTGCAGCGAGTTACAATTTGGTAAATCTTCTGGGAAAATCGAGCCTTGAGATAATGAGGACAGGGAAAAATGGAAGTGCCTTACAGGGTTAACTATGCCAATTTGTTTCAAGGGAAACTAATGTTAGCCGATCCTGGTGGTATTCTACTTTCTTTTCACTCTCTTTCAAGGTTCGAGATGAGTGGAAAATGGCGGCTGTGCCACCAATTGAAGACATTATCGACTCAAAATATCTCGAGGGACATACCCAGTGTGTATATGGATTGACAGGACCACAGGGATCTGCACTTTCTAAAAGTAGTCCAAACTGAAGCTGGGAGACATCAATGCGGCTGTAAACTCACCAAACATTTATTCTAATTTCATTTTGGCTCCAAAACCAAACTCATGAACGATTCAAGTGCATATATACTCGTCATATAAATCCATAGAAACAAGCACCATTGTAATTAAGGTAATTAATAAGGGAAATAACCATGAATAATTAATTTCTTTATATAACCTATCACCAGACTTTTGTAAAAAAAAATCGGCTATGTGTATTATTGGAAGTGACACCCTTCAGAATGTAGTTAAAACTTTCTGCTGGAAGTTGTTCCCTGTCATAATCAGATGCAAGTTAATGATTATTCGCTGATTCTTCAAAACATAATTACATGTAGGTCTTTATATCAAAGCTCTCATTCGTGAAATTGTTCATTCTTCAGATGATTGAAAAAAACGCTGTCACTGTAAACAAAAACTTTGTTCTTTACAATCAAATGAAATGAGACCTAATCTCAATGAAACCATGATCTAGGCATAAACTACTCTAGTTTTATAGAATCAATGTATACTACTGTACTATACACTCAACGATTCCAGTTCCAGCTACAGAGAACAAGTAGAGTTTATGATGACAGTTTGATGAAAAACAAGTTCATGAGATCCTGAAGTCATAATTCAACCAAAGGTTGCTATAGTTGTTCGCTCGAAAGTTTACAGTTGTCAAGCACTCGGCGATAGTTTATAAAAAATCAGTGACAAAGTGATATGAGTGTAATGTGTGAAAGTTTTTATGACTACAATCGTAATTGCTAGTAAATATAACTTTGCCTCCACCTACCTAATCACCATTGCTGTTACTTGCCAGCATCATTCAATCATCAACAATCAGCATCCTTTCGTCTTAGCAAAATAATGAGAGTTTTTCGCGTTCAGCAAAAATATAAAAGTTATGCGCGAGAGATGAAAAAGTACTCGAGATTGAGAGAAAAGTTGGTTGTTTCATTTCACTAAGATTCGGTATTTTTCTGGAGTCAACAAATGCAGTAGAAATGACTACCTAATATAGTTTTCACCGTCGTATATCACAATTACTGTAGAAGTAAAGAAGAAGAAGAAGCCTTCCTCACTTATGTGCGAAATACTTTACCCTGTGTTAGCCGTTGCGAAGAACTAAAGGCATCATTATTTGAAAACATGTATCAGAGAGAGAGAGAGAAGAAAAACAAAGGACTATATTTGGATGATAAATACTTCGCAACATGATGCAATCGTAAAAGGTACTCGTACGAGGTAAATAGTAAATGTGTTGTAAATGTGAGTTTGGTCAAAGATATATAATGCTAAAGATATGTACTATATAGTAATTTGTATTTATCAGACAATTCTATAATTAATTGTAGTACTTTATAGTGAATAACAGACAGAAAGTATTTGGTAAATATTATAAATTACAATTCATTCAAAGTTTTTAACTACGCTTTAAACTTAACCCACTACTTGAACAAAGTTATTGGTAAACTTTTTTCAAAGGGTTTTGATAACCAGGTGAAATTGCGTACTTTGCTGTAATGCAACAATGCTGCAAAGAGCAGCATACTGATTCTATTTTTTAACTTCCTCACTTTCCTTGAAACTGTTTTTCAATTTTTTATCCCAAACACTTTTACAATTGTGCCAATAATGGCAACGTATGACTTGATAAAATACCAATATGCCAACTGGATTGAATATATACATATAATATATAATATGCTGTTATTTATTTTTAATGCTATTTGCCCGTGTTTCTTATAACAATAATAACAAGCAAAAATCTTGACGTGTTGTGTACAGTTTTTTAATGTATGAAACATACAACAATATATTGCGGAGTAAAGCGTGTATTACGAGTACTAGTTTCAGCCCACGTATATTGGCAATAGTCGTGGACCTAGAAAACCTAATTTCATGTTGTATACTCTCTTCCTATTCTCTGTTGACTTTCTTTCAATTTTATATAACAATAACCAAGACATTATTTCCTGTTTTGTGTTCAGCATAAAGATAAAAAACTTCAACGTTTGAAGTTCCTTTGAGAGAAGTTTAGTCGGAGTAGATAGATAAATATGATCTCCAAAGAGATGAGAGGGCAAGCATAAATTAGTTTAAACGTGACAGTCATCCGGTATGTGCCTAACACGCGGAATACAAAATCAGGCTTAAAATATTATGGAAGTAGTGGTGGAAGTGGAATCTACAATCGTATTTTAGTCTTACTACGGGGTAATATGACACATTTTATGCCAATGAATTTTTACATTTCCTCTTTTATGAATTCTCAGCATTTTATTTAATGAATCGATTTATGAACAAGTGAAACGTTTTCTGTTTCTGCGTATGCCAAATAATTACCTTATAATTCATGCACATTCCGCTTTGGCGGTATCAGGGTATCGTTACCATTCTGTTGAACTTAGCCCACTTCCAGGTAGCACATTACTTTAAAAATAGTGAAAAAAGTTATATATTATATCATATTATATTACTATGTAGTTTTGGACTCTTTCACAATGCGAATTCGGAAAAATACAAGCGGTTAAAACGGTAAGCTAGAACTTTTATAAACATATACTGAACTAACTACATTGAACTTTATACTGATCTGATACTGAGATGTCGCACTTATCTACTATTCTGATTTTTGTTCAAATGCTATGGTCACAAGATTTAGAAATTTAAGGAATACAATTTCATTATTTCGAGTATTATAACATAAAGTCAATATTTGTAGTAAAAGAAAAAAGGCGAATAATTTTCGTGTGCTTACGTAAATAGCTTAATGTGTTCTGTTAATGATTCTTAGTAATACGATTATCAATTTGGTGGGATAAATCAGTAATATTATCATGAGATATTCCACGACAGTTAACTACTGAATATTTGGTGAATAATTTTAGTAGTTTTCAAAAGTGTATAATAACAATTCAATACAGCATATAAGATTATCAGTACATATACCTATTCAAAAGGAGTATAGTTCGAGTATATTAATACTAATGTGCTAAATTGTGTCTCTAGCAATCAAATAAATTCATTGCTGGTGGATGTAACTCTGTAAAAATCTACATTTTTAGTTACGTATAGTTTTAGAGATACAAAGAGCGCAGAATAATTAAATGATTATGATTATTGTTAATATATGCACCTAATGCTATATTGGCAGTGCCAGTCGATGCAAGTTAAGTTATGTTTCACTAATTTTTGAGATAATACACACCACTGTTACCAAGATTGTTGCAAATTTAGATGCATGTAAATGTAGTTTGCAATTGTATTTTATACAAAAGTATTAAGTATGAATTGTGCCAAGAAGAGGCATTTGTATATAAGTAACCTACGTGAAAACGCCAGCTCTGTTTACTATTTAAATGCATACAAAATTATACACAGCAAAATTCTTAACTACTTTAATTAAATGTTAAAACACAATCAGTAAACTAAAATATATACAGCTACACATAGCATGAAACATGTAATCTACTATTATAAATACTTTTAAGATTATGCATGCAAAAAAATCCTATCAGTATTGAATAGCCGTAAAACATTGTAAACTATGAATGGATGTTATTCATTTTAATAAACTGCAATTTTGACTACTGCATTTGAATTTACTCAGCTGAATAGCTCTGATTTGAACATGCTTATGAAGGGAACATTCACTCTGGTAAGTTTGCGAAAATACCATATTTTTAATTTTTAAGGCATAATAACTAAATACATAAAGACGAACTTTTGCCCTTAAAGAATGGACTTTACCAATAAAGATGAACTCCAGATGAAGCATAGCGTGAATTTTTATTTTTACATTTAGATCGGCGATAATATAAGAAAGGGTTTTCAAATGGAGACGATTAATGATATTCCACATGCATTAATAATATGGTTCTTGAATATATCAATATATAATCCTTGTTACGCATACGTTTTGCTGTTAGTTGTTGGGAGGGCACATGTAGAATCATCATTCTCAAAACTACAGCATATTACAACTGTCATACACGCCATCACTAGAAAACATCATAGCAGGGTTAAAATGGAATGAAATAAAGCATAGTACCTCATCACGGTGCCATAATCCGCTACATTCTCAGTTGTACTCAACGACGTATTATGTGATATCTATGACTACGAGATGTTACATAATACAACAGGAAGTGAACTCGTGTGTGCCATATTCTTTAGTAGTGCAGTGCTCGTTTTACCATAGACATGGCCAGAATGACAGGTTTATGTATTCCTTGAGAGAAAGTAGCACTCCAGTTTTGACAGGCAAGCTTGACACGCTAAGGCTCGCACACACTCACAAAGACTTGTGTATACTAGCTGCCCGTTTTACTCTTACTTGATTGATTGTCTTGTTGACCTAATGGACTAGGAAGAAAACAGGCAAAGAGAAAACACGAAATTCAATATTCATGTTTATAGTCGCATCCTTTATTCTGACGTGCTATTGCAAAATAATATAGAGAGAAAAATTCAGCAGCACATCGCACTTATCAACTACACGTCTATACATGAAACTATATGCAGACCAATCTTAGCATGAGAATTGAGTAAGTACCCACCTCCCCTTATCGCTCCCACTGCCATAATATAATACAGCAGCATAAAATTGCATACGGCTTACTCACTATACCCACTCCTTAGCTTTCACACATGCATTACCAGAGAAAAACTGTTTTATTCTCCTCTGCAGCCACTTACGTGTGTTTGACTGCATTAGATGACAATTTTCTCACAAAACTTTTCATTCCGGGATGCATCATCATGACATGCATGAAATATGTTGTTCTTCCAGAAGAGGATTACTACAGCTGGTGGATATGGATATTTGCCAAGGGATACTTCTTCTTTTCCAAATGTATCTGATGGGGAATTCTAGGAAAGGTAGTACTAGCCAGGCAAAAGTGGCTTTACTTCAGCTTACATAGCTTTCTCAGTAAAATCTTCAGTCACCCCCTCCTTCTTTCTCAGCACTTCTTTCCATACATGGGAATGCTTTACTATTCATAATTTAAATGCACTAGAATCTTCAGTCTTAAAAAATTTCTTACTTTTCCTTTCTTAGAATTCAGACTGTTCGGACAGTCTGAACATGTTCTCTTCTCGTATGCCACAGCGACAAATAAAAGGAAAATCCCAAACCAACCCATTAAGAAAACAAGGTAATGTGAAAGGCCTGTATATATATGTAACGCACGCAACCTGGATATAGATATATCATATTGTGATCATCAACGCATGGAAAATGGATGGCATGTTGTTAAATCTCTTAGACTCATTAAAACATCAGTTTTGATTTTTAAATAGAATGCTTATGGTGAGAATTGCAATTCCTACTGGTACACAATGGTTACTACATACATAATGGAAGCTGTGTTACTGCTTCTCAATTTCTGTTTCCTCCTCCTCTCTACTCTCATGAGAAAACACATTACATTAATGAGTAGGATGAAAACTCGCTTAAAGTTTAAAATGCTCATCAACGTGATGACTACATCCCTTGCATATTTTTGTCTAGCCTTCCTTTGTGGGTCTTGCTCTTTCTGGCTTATGTAAAATAAAACGTGTAGGTGTTAGACACACATTAAACGCACCGTATAGTGCTTAGGACATTCATCATGCAACAAACAAGTTTTAATCTACATCTCCGTCCACTGCACAGCCCCACGTGAAGTAAAATTTAGGAGAAAAATTGGATTGTTGTACGGACAGACGCCGCTCTTTCCCCAGACCCGACATATAAGCTAGTTAATCTAATTATATTGCTCTTTGCGCTATCCAGATTCCATTCAACATGGGAAGTCTTCATTACCCCCAGACAGACTATCATTCGCCCCTGGAAAAATACGTCTGTTGACATACGCTGCTTTCCCAAAAGTTAAAATTTCTTCAGTGTACTGTTTTGCCCTTTTGTCTTAAAGTATGGGTTTTCCTATTAGTTAAGCTGCTGGTAAAACCAATTCTTGGCTATGTACGCGCACTAGGTAAGGTACCGGAATTTCTACCCTTGTCTTGTTTACTATTACAAGATGAACTTTGAAGCTAACAGCAGATAATAGAGTAAATCATACCTTTTAATCATGGTATTATTGCGTGAGTTGCTAAAAAACTTTTGCAAAGAATAGTGCATAATATTGCTTTTTTATTGCTGTGCGTCGCGCATAAAGTGACACAGCCATCCACAAAAAAAATTAATGGAAAGAAGAAAAATAATAATAAGGAGGTACGGTACAACTTTAGAGTTGGTAGTTTCTAGAAAATACACAACTTGGAAATATAGTGAATGCGGATGCTACTTTACTAACATGGTTTGCTATATTTTATATGAACTTGTTATTTTACTCCCATATTTTGCAAGTGTAACAGCAAACTAGCCGAGGAACGAATGCTAATCATTCGAGAGTAGAGAGAGCATACCTATTCCATAGAACAAAATATAACTTGAACAACATATGTTGTCTTCCTTTTTGTGAAAAGTCTTGAATGATCTCTGAAAACGGCTGGAGTTGTTTCAGGCATAAATGACATTTTACATCGTTAATATGCTTATACGGCTGTGTAGACACATAGAATCCACATTAAAACGCATAGAACCAGAACGAGCAGTGCCGTCAGTTATGAAAATTAAATTGCCTTCATTAAAAATCTAAGGAAAATAGGTCGTTTTGTCAAAATGCGAAAAGTTGTCCGAGGGAAAAGTGCATTATTTAATCCATTTTAGCTTTTCTCCTCCAAGCAAACTTTCGCTCTTGTTCATAACATATAATGCCTTTTAGTTTACAATTCTCTGCTGCGCCATTCTGACAATACTGTCTCTACTTTCTCTCTGTTTTCAACTTTTGTACATAGTAATCTTTTCTATAGATGTTGTTTGCTTTTCTGTGTTCAGACAGGTTCTGCTAATTACTCACATTCATTAGTTGAGATGAGCCATTCATTTGAATGAATCAAAACTGAAGTGCAATATGCCATGGCATATACTGGCAGTAGGTATGTTTGCAGACTCCGATCACTTCGTCTAATTGTAAGCGTGATGCCCACAAAGAATACAAAGAGAAGTAAGACTTGATGTGTGCTTGTAATTTTAAAAATACGGGCGGAAGGATGGAAAACTTTACATTGATTCTCTTGTCAGTAATCTAAATGATGTGTAGTGTTAGTGCACGCTTAATTATATTTTGCTTTGATTGCATTGGTCCAGCATAGCTGTGCAGCACTTTTTGGTGGTTGTTTGAAGCGTATTTTCAAATAAAATCGTAGATTTTGCGTTGCATGTTACTAATTGTTTTGTTCATGCGCCCAGAATTGAAATTTACAACGTTGTTCATTAACTAAAAAGTTAAAAAGCTAAAGTTGACTTTACCCGTGTATCAAACACTTAGGTAATTAAATTTTTACCACAGTATTAATTATATTAATCAACATATTATACGTAAACCGTATTTATGTAAAGGAGACCAAAACAGCATAATTTTGTGTTATGGTCGTTACGAATGTCAACATGAATCTGTTTTCGAGAACACACAAATACACAAATATTTGTAGTTTTAGTTGTATAGTGTAAGACGTAAGCGCAACTTGTTTTCGTTGTAAATTTGCGTGATCTTTGGAAACATGGACACTGAATCTGAACAAACAAAATAATAAATATCATATCATTTTATTGCAATGTAATTTTCTCTAGTCATATTAATTATTTGGCCCAGTAAAATGTTTCGACATTAGTTTTTATTAAACAAAACTATTTATGGTTTCTCTCGTGACTTCTTGATAAATTCAGCAATGCTGATTTTTAAAAGTCGTAGACACAAACACACAAAACATAGAGATCAGAAAAAAATCCTTTCTTTTTTGCTTTCAAGATTTACAATTAGCCATGAAACAATAGATTTTGATTTCCTTTTCCAAACATCCCATAATGAAGCAATTTGTACAACAATTACGAAGAAATATTAGGGCCATTGTATCTTCCCGAGTTTTATAGTGTGCCGGGTAATCGCTGTGATATGACTACAACGTACTATAAAAGAAAGCAAAGCGAGTGCGAAACAAGAAAGCGATATTTTGTAGTTGTATGTGATATACAAGTGGACTGGAAATAACTTTTTGTGAGTCCTTGTTTTTGTCGGCAGTAATGATTTTGGAAGGGTATACAGGAAATGGAATACAAAAGGAATATCTGAGCAGAATACAATATTGTTGGGACTCACTAGTTTGTGCATGAGATAAATCAAAAATACTACCAGAACCCTGTGCTTTTGTTTTCTTCTTCACTTTAGCGGAAAATTTCATTGCCGGAAATAAATAGTAGGCTGTGTATATTGTAGGAAAATATTAGTCAAAGATGCTTGCAGTATGAAAAAATGCACAGAATTCGCTGATATAAACTATTGTATACGTGGAATGGAAGAAAAAGCTGCACCAAGACCTTTGTTCAGTTTTTTAAGTATGATGCTTTCCTGACTTAACAAAAAACAAAAATATAAAGGCCGACCGAAGGCACATGACGCATTAATAAGTTTTCTTCTAAAACAGCAAGTTATTGAAGTCGTGGTGAAGGAAATGGTAAGTTTATCCTTCCTTTTACGTTTACACTTTCGCTTTAGTACCAATACCGGTGTTCCTTCTTCTCTGTGCTCCTTTGAATTATAAAATGCTTTGATATTATTATTCTGCATGATTATAAACATAGGTTCAGCTAATAAGTTGCCTTGAGCCAAATTCCAGCCAAACAACATTAGCAAGATAGCTAATTTTCAGCTTAAGAACTTTTATTTTACCAAATTTCCTATTTCTACGTTAAAAACAAAACAAAGTACTGTAAGAAACCAAACAATGTTTTACGATATCCATTTTGGTGAAACATACACTGTATATTTTGTACCAATTTTAAAGCGCTTGACAGTAAAAATGCAACCCAACATTAAATTAAGACTCATGGATTGATTTTAGTAACAGATATATATTACACGTAAATGTTTTAAAGTTCAAACGCTTCAAGGTAATTTTGCAAAATTAAATTTCAATTAAGCTGTCATTTTTACATATATTATATTCATTACAAATGTTATGTGAACATGTAGGTTTGTTTCGATTTGTTTCTCAAAAAACAGGAGCGATTTTAGTTGTGTAATAGCATAAAATCACAATACTACAATTCTGCTTTGCTTTATGTCAATGGAATCAAGGCGTCCACAAATTCATTTTTATGAATCGGAAACCATGGTAACACTACAAGCACACTATGTATCTAATCATGTCTAAGTTTTACTAGCAACTTTCACTTTCACAAAGTGAGTTGTAACTTTGTAACTCAGATTCAGATTTTATATCACAAATCCCGATAAGGTTGCTATAAAGGAAAACAAAAACCAAGACACGTTATGCAAAAAAACTAACTCTGTCCTGAACTTTTGCAAATGCCAGAATCAAAAAAGGATTTTTAGACAAAACCAGTTGTTAGAGTAAAGGGTTTTAGTTTAGTTTAATTTAGAGCTTTTGTTTGTACTGATTAGTCTTCTTATTATTAATTCTTTGCCGCGTTTCCCCAACTTTCGTCTGGTTTTTTGACGATGATGATATTTTCCGAAACAAAAAACGGTCAAACGAAAAAAAACTTAAACCTATTTGTGCCACACTTTAAAGTTAATAGTATCTGCTAAAACCTAAAACCCTGAAATCGTAACACATTTAAATCGTGGTAGTGATACCGCTAAATTCAAGTTTTGAAAAGGACTATGTCAGTTTTTTAAGCACTAATTTAAAAACTTTCGATAAAAACAAAATTTTGAAAGTTTGAAATAACTTGTGTTAAATGTTTCTAATAATGTGAAATATTATTGTTAATTATTGAAACTTTTGTTTTGAATACTTTTCTTCGGAAAAGTAAAAAATCCAAGTAATTTCACTTGAAGAAATTACTACTAAGAATTAATTACCAGAAATAATACACTGCGCGTTGTAGTCCCTTAAGACAGTTTAATATATAGTGATATACATAGTAGTAGATGGGATACTGTGGCTTTTACAGAAATTTTTGTTGTTTTTATCTATAAAACATTGGAAACGTCATTCATTCGATTAGAAAACAAAAAAAGTATATTTCAAAAACCGGTGCAAACTTTTACAGCATATAGATGTACCATTATTCATTTATTTACATTCTTCATTTTACTCAAAGTAATCCCAAGATAAAAGCATCTAAGCACAGAAGACAATTGATTAGCCACACACAAATTAGAAACAAGCTTGATAAAACTCTTAAATGAATACTTAGCTGACCACACTACTCTCCATAAACTCTTATTTTTGTTTCTCTATGTATATTGTATTTACTTTCCTTTCAACTCAAATCTCCACCGAAAAACGCAATGAATCCCTTAACTTGTTACTTTTAGTTCATCAGGTAAATTCGGTTACATACATGTACTAATGTAAAATATACTTAGTGAACTTATCCCTCATATATACCGCAACAATAAATTGTAACTAGAAGTTGCCACTCAAACAACATATTAACAAAAACTAAATAACGTGTTCTCAAATTATATTCATGTATTTCTGAATCACAGGACTATTTGGTTCACCGCCTACAACATTTTCTCTTGTCATGCAAACCCGCACACTTTTGTTGGTAGTTTTTTATCAAGTTTAAAATAAATCTGATGTTTAGTAATGCATAATATAATGAAAGGGTGTGGGGATAGCAGTACACATTAACAAAAATAACTACGACGTGTTTCTTCTGCCCTTAGATCAAGTGATATGTTGTTATTTGATGCAACAATGTCACGTTAGAAAGAATAAACGTAAAACTTCAATATTAACTGCTAAAAGACGGAGATATATACGCATACGGAGGTACATATGCAATATTTTGGACATGGTGTAGCAGTTCAGTAAATGATAGTTGGAGTACGAATATTCATAATTCAATTGGTTTAATGGAAAGCTGAACGATAACCAAAACTTACAAGAATCATGTGGTAAAAGGTGAAATGTAAGTTTGGTGTCCGGTAAAAAGGTCGAAACATAAAAGTCTAATGGTATTAAAGTCGACGGTAAGAAAGGCGAAACCATTATGGGCGAATAGGTAAAAAAGTCGAAACCCATTTTGGCCGAATTGAAGTAGGTAAAAATGTCGAAAGCCTTTTTGGGCGAATCGAACCAAGAAGAAGTCGAATTGTTTTGGGCGAATACATAAAAAGAGCTTCCACAGTGACAGTGTGTACTCTGACAGTTCAAAAGGTACACGACCATCTTTCTTTGAGTTCATTATGCAATGCTATAATACCTTTACATTAGCATAAATACGACTTTTGTGGAATAATGGCAGAAAAAGTCAAAAAGTCACTGTTGTCATTACTAAGCTGGTACTACTTACATATTCCATGAACCAAACCAAATAGCGAATTTATTCTCGTTTTGGTCTCAAGATGCCTACACAAGTTGTGTTTTAAAGACCGCTGATACATTGTTTTAGTAGAGTAAATCATATTATACTGGAACTCTTTTACAAGTTCCTCGGATTCCTGCAAATAAATACGATTCATTGAAAGCGACGATGATAGGATACAAAGTATTGTCTGTCATTATAACTCGTATTTGAACACAATTGATTTATTTAAATGCAATAGAAATATGTATGCATGAGTATCTAGACTAGAAAAACGATAGATGGTTTGGTTTTATAAATTGTTAATGTATCTAGTTTAAAGTTATTTTAGCCCGTTTTAATAAAACGATTTAGAAAATATGTGACCATTTGATTTGTATGTGTAGCCTTAAAACTAAACAAACTTTAAAAAACATTTTAAAAGTATGATGAAAATCAAAGAAAGAAACGACATGTAATGTTAAGTGTAAAATCTAAGGTGAAATAGGTTCGACTTTTTTACCGTTTGTATTCGACCATTATGTTTTCGACTTTGATACCTCATTTATTCGATCATAATGGTTTCGACTTTTTTAACATTTTCATTCGACTACAATGGCTTCGACTTTAATACCATTCGACATTTATGTTTCGACTTCTTTACAGTAGACCGTAAGTTTATGTAAAGAAAATTATGAAATTCCACTATGAATTCTAAAAACTTTTAATGCAACAGAAAGTGTTTGTTTATACCAACCACAACTAAATACATGTATGGTTCATATGTCATAATATACGGAAACAACTCATGAAGAAGTTCCCACAACTAAATTCCGGGCTTCCATTTTGTTGTGCTTTGCACTTTAGCACATTAGCCGTCTATATTTTTGTGTGGTTTTGCTTTCTAAGTGTTTAAAGAAGTGTTTGCATGCGTGCATACTTTAGCAAACTTTTTGGGGAAATCTTCTAGGGTCTACTCGCAAGAAGAACGGTAAAAGGTACGAATTTTCTTGAAACAGCGACAAAGGTCCAGCATTTTACTACACGCTACACAAACAAATGAGGACAAACAAGTTTCTTCCTGTTTTATAGTGTAAAGTAAAATTCTTTATTTTTAGTTGCTGGTACTGTGAAGTATTTAAGGTTTGTCGGGTACTAGATGGGTTGTTGTTCTGTTTATTATAATGCATGTATGTACAATGAAATAATGAATGAATGTAGCATACATGATAACTACTTACTGTCTGTTCACTCATGCATTTATTAGAGGTGAAGTAGTAAACCCGCATATTCAATATTATATGCGGTGTTCCAACGAATAAGGATCGTACACACACTTTATGGAATGCATTTTATATTAGCACGATAAATGTTTGTTCTTTGCTCTCTTACCCAGTGGAATGAAGTGAGAAAAAAATCTGAGAGAACATGTTTTTACTCGCCATTAGTCTCGTTCTGTTTTTTTAACGTGAAGAAAAAATACATTATGTATATATTTCTTCCTTTCCCTTCATATATTTCAGCTACCTCGAGAGTGAAAGTGGTGAAAGTAAGTATGAGGCGAAACCTTATAAGAAGACTATCCACTCGATCTTCTTCGCTTCTCTCTCTTTCTGACTGGGTTAACACAAACTAATGTGGCATAAGATTCCCATTTCCAAAGATTAGAAAAGGGAAGGAAAATGAAGAGAAGGAGAAGGCCCAGATGAAGGCATATAAAACACGAAGAAAACTGCAAAGCATAAGGTAAATGTAGCAGTAGCAATCTAATAGGAAATAAAAAGGTAGTGAGAGAGACGGAGTTGCTGCTACGGCGGTGACTGCTTTTTTCTTATGGCTCAACTAGAAGATTCAGTGGCCCCACCACTGAGCCCATTAACTATTCGTGGCAAGTGAGAGAAAATGTTGTGGTCATAAAAGGTAATGTTTGTGCTCGACAAGAATCAAAGATCAAATCATTAAAAATTTAGTTCTCACCGTGCCGCCATTCATTTCATCTTTCAGAATTCATGGAGTAGGGAGTAGAGTGAATCTTGTGGAAGAAGAGACGGGACAAGCAAAAAAGTTGACGAGGGAAAAGAAAAGAGAGAACGAAGGAGAGAGTGTTAAAGCGTTCCTAGAATAACTACCAACGTGCTTTCTCTTGGCTAGGTATGTCCTAATATCATTTTACGTCTTTAGGCATTACCTATCTATTTGTATCATTATTTCTTTTGGTTTGCTCACTCTGGTAGATACCAAAATCTTCAATCTAGAGTTCCTCCTCGTTGAATGGTTTGTTTTCTTTTGGACTGATGCGACCCATTAATAGTGTGGCACGTAGCAAGTCCATAGCTTCCTTTCATCTAATGGCAGAACACCTAGATTGAAACATTGTAAGGTATAAACCATTTAGCTATAACTAATAAAAACAGCATGTGGATACTTTCTTTTCTTATAACATGTAGTGCGTATAAGCATTCCCAAAACTAGTTAACGGCTCACATGTCTATACTATAAGTATATTCTTTCCATTTTTTCAAGACAGAATGGAAATGGAGCACAGAGTTCAATCTTTTCCATTTTTTCCCTTTTCCCTGTACATGCAGATCCAACAATAATAAACTTTTATTCATGCTCATCCAACAACAATTTCGTTATGTATAATGCAGTTGTTTAGTTAGTTTCTCATAAAAAACAAATGTATCTTGATGGATACTATTTTTACTGCTGCTGTCGGTACTTTCTAACTTTCAACTTTACTACATCGTCTTCCATTTCAAATTGTTTTACTGTAAGTTGACTTTGTTGTCTTGTTTTTTAAAACCTTGGATTGTGTCTTACAGTCAGGTCAATTCAGTACCTTTTATAAAGATACCGCAGCATCAATGGTAACATGCCGGGTCTATTGTAATAGTTTGCAAACGAGAAGGAGGGACTACTTAAACATAGAGAATTAGGAATACCATAGGCAAAGGTTGTTGTATCTTGTATGGTGTATGGTTATTCTTGTCTGTTCCTTCGTTCCTGTTCAAATCGTAAAACTAAACCGGCTCCACACACGGCTCTCCGCGTTATCTCACACTTCTGGTGTATACACCTTCGACTTCATATTTGATCTCTAGTGAAGCATGTTGCGTATTAGGATGCAGTATCAAGTTGAAAAATCCTTGTAACTTTCTACCTGAATAAAAAGTCAAATATTACTATAACCTGCCATATTTTATAAATGGACGGCGAACCAACAACAACAACAATGAGTAGAAAGAGAACTTCAAAACAATAAAGTTTTTGGTGCATCATCCATACATTATTCGACGCAAGGTACTGGAAGATGGGATCAGTTTCAAGAGTTTCTACGACAAGACACGTTAGTGTGCGCATTATAATAAGCAAAGATACATACTACAACAAAGAACGGTACTTTTTTTCGCATCCACACTCTTCATTGCTTTTTTATGTATAAAAGACGAAAGAAGGCAAAAAAAGTAAAGAAAGTAAAAGAAAATGGAAAGTTAGATAGAATGGAAAAACAGATAGATAGAGAGGGGCCAATCACTTTGCCACCATTTGTTACACGTTTAGGTTCCGACATCAGACCCATCAAAGGTAAAAGCTCGCATCTCATTCATCTCTTCATTTTCAAGCATTGCGCCACATAAAGTCGTGTATTTTATATATATTTTAGGCATTCTCCTTGTTTTGTTGTTGTCCTTTGATCTTTGTTACCTTCTTTGTTGGAATTGGAACGTATTGCTGTAACAGTCACGAATATCAATCCTACATCTCTCACCTCCATCACCTTCTCGTTAACTTTTAGTTGTCGACAATGTCAGAGGGTATATATATCATTCCTTACCCTTACCTTACCGTGTACAATCAAGGAGTAAAGAAACTGTGTATTTTTGCATTCGGTTTCCTCTTGCTCAAAACCGGTCCAACCCGCTCTTGATAAAGACAAGGGCATCACTGACGAAGCCAAGGAACTGTGCCACTACTAAAACCACTGCCCTGAAGTACTTTCTTCCAGCATTGTTTACTTACAGTTTGTCGTTTATTCTTCCCAAATATTATTTTTTCCTTACTCTCAGAGCCATTCAGATGGGAATTTAATATCAAATAAGACCACGTCATTTTTCAGCAAGCAAAGAAGTTTATCCTTTGGTTGGTGGTTGTAAAAGTGTGGTTTGTTTTGTAGATGGTAAAACAGTGAAAGTCTCACGAGTTTCCCTTTGACGTTTGTACACACGAGCAATATTGCATCGCCTCTTCGGGATATGTCATAACGTGGAAATAGCAGACGTCAGTTTATGAAACAACGGAGCGGAGAGGCAGGACAACACTACACCAGTACCGATGTAACCCTATCCCATAAAATTATTTTTTAAGTAGACACGTATATATGTTATTGTATGGTTCACCAAAGCCATTCTCCCTAAGCATAATGTAAAAGGTATCTACTTTCACAGGAAGGCAAGTATGTGGTACGGAAATCATGGAACATCTTCTTTTACATTTTGCATTTTGCTGGTGGAGCATTCAAGAAAATAACCGGATGTGATAGAAGTGGAGGGTTCGGACTGAAGGAAACGGCATACCATATTGTTTTTGTTTGGTTACATATGAGGTAGCAAAAGGTTTTATTGGTGAAATTGCTTCCACATATAATAGACTAGCCGCAACAAGAACCAGAAAAGCTGTAAAAGATATACAGTATAGAGTAACTGATATAATGTACAATATATTTGCTAGGGGTTGCTACCAAAGGGAAGCTATTACGGGTAACACAGAGTGTCGTACAATATTGTGTTGTTAGCCATAATAATATCACAAGTCAGGATACTTGAGGCCACGATCTCTCACCTCACTCACCTCCTCCTACTTCCAATTTGTTCATTGAATGTTGCTCACTTGACTTGAAAATAATGCCAAGATTTTGCGCATCCTTCCGCTAATCTCAGACGTGCTTTTCATAGAAACCCAATACAAATTGCGGTGATAGCATAGTATATTGGGATGTGGCATCGGACCTACGAATGTGGCTTATCTAACATGCTTACCAGAATACCGTTCAAATACTGCCGCGGAACCTTATGTCCACACAGTTTCATACATTTCGTCTTTTCCATGAGATTTTATTAGATACGAAGAAGAAAACTTGCACTATGATTATTATATTACAATAACATATATGGGAAAAGTAGGAAGGAAACAAACAAACAAGCGAGAGAAGATGAGTCGTGCAGCAGCGTGTGCATTGTTTTCATTGTGCCGTGGTTCCGGGAAGAGAAGTTTTAGTTGATCGCACATATCCCCACTTTACGTACTACAATATAGATGGAAAAATAACTTGTTTTATAGGTGGTATTTCGTGGTGGAAAAGACGGGAAAGATGGGTTTTAACTAAGGGAAACCTATAGGGACTCTAGAATACCCGATCGGGATCACGTATTTTGGGTCATACTTATACTTAGACATATATACACTTGATAATACTTAGTTTTGTTGTTGTGCAAGTATAATGATAACGGTAACGCATAGCAGAAAAGTACGGAGTACACAAAACTATTTTCCTTATTGCTTTTACATTACATTAGATAGTTTTTGTTACTAACTGCAAACAGTTTCAGAGTTTTTTAGGTACTACGTTATCAACTTTGCTATTTTAGTCATTACTTCAGACCCTTAGTGACCTGACGTTTTTTTCAAAAGCTTTGGTTTTAACGCGAAAGTGTTTCAACATGAGAATACCGGCAGAGCCAACAGCCTAATTTTCCGGAAGAAAAGAAGGTAAGTCATATTTTTATAACCATTTTGAGCATAATCTAAGATTATTTAGGAGTTCTTGGTCAAATTAGACGTTACAATTGAACTTGCAATGTTTCCCTACTCAAAAAGTGACAAATCTTTTCACAGTGAGATTCTGTTTACGAAGAAAACACACTATCATTCCAATTCCATTCCAAAACTGCCGATCTTCACACAAAGTGCAATATCATCGTAATGATAAACTATGCAAAGCTATCTAACTAAGATGAAGATCATGGCTATATTCCAAAAATGTTTTCTTCACCCTTCACATCAAAAGCAAAGAAACAACAACCGCGCTATAAAATCCAGTACAACAACAATGACAATATTTCTGTTTTTAATTTTAATGGTACACATTCAGCCAAGCTCGCTACTTAAGCTTCGAGCTTCTTCATTTTTCCAAGACAAACATCGTCTTCCACAGAGTGAAAGTAGTAAAGTAAACAAAGCAACGTTATTGTGGAAAGACCCGGATATACCAAGGATAGCTACGACCAAAGGTTCAACCACTAGTGTTTTGGCTTCAACAACGGCATCAGTAGCTCATTACAGCTATAAGGCTGGTTTTGTTAAAAACAGAGAAAAATCAGGAAAGACAAATTCGCTTAATGCTGTAGACAGTGTTATTTTTCAAGATGACCCTAATGAGAATGGAAGGGAAAGAAATAGCTCGAGTGATAATAATGACAAGGATGATGACGACAAACAAGTTTCTTCAAAGCTCAAAACAGCATCATCAACCTTTGATGCAGCTCCCACATCTACGTCAACAATTTCTACGAAGAATAGTAGCCAAAAGCAAGTTAGAAACGTTCGGAGTTTAAAAAATGATACTGACACCCAGATGAAAGTTGTTCGGCATCATGGTGGTAGCGACGATGTTATGGAAAGACAGAAAAATCATTATGATAAATATCACGGGTTACTACTTGGGGATGAGAAAAAAAGTGTCATAAAAAGGGAACATTTCACAGAAGAAGTTGAGTCAGACTCTCGCAAAGAAGCTGAAGCCATTGAGAATTTCCAAAAAACCTTTGTAAACGGGAACGACGTTTCTGTATCAGAAGCGTTAGCGTTTGCTGGGATGGATATGGGAATTCTTGAAAAGTTTGAGAAGGAAGTAAAATCTTCCACGGCAAAAGGAGAAGGAAAAAGTGAAGACAAAAAGAACATTCAAGGAGACAAACAACTTTCTCCATCAGAGTTCAAGGAAGGAAATAATGACATAAAAATGCAAGACTTTCAACATCTCACTTTTAGTTTTGCAGCAACCGCTCCAACGAATAATATTGCTTCTACCGCTGGAAGCGTCTATCTACAGGAAAACAGAGCTGCTGCAGCTGCTAACACGGGGATGGTCTTTTCTAGAAGTGGTATGACTTCAAATACTGCACGGAAAGCGGATAGTGATGAAACCGACGAAGAAAAGGAAGAAACAGTTATTAAAAGAAAGAAAGACGACGATGGTGGTGAAGTTGATGATAACCATGATGACAAGGCAGATGCAAGGCATGAGGTGGAATTTGACAAAAGTGTTGAAGGCGCTCCTGAAGGCATTGACTCAATAGAAAATGTATCATCTTTTTACTCTCATTCTTCTGCTCAAAAAAATTATAAGAACAACAACTTGCACGAGGCTCAAAACCAGTCCTCCAGATTGACTTTTGCCAACATCGCAGATTTTGACACTGTTGGCAGCGGGAAAAGTAGTGGTAGCAGCGGTGGCGTTGGTAGCCCTGATTTTGTGGAGTCTGCTGCTTCTGCAGTCTCCACTGCATCGGCGGATGAAGTAAAACTCTATAGGCTTGTTCAGAGGCTACTGAAAGAAAGCCCTCTAATTGACGGGTAATATAATATGTGTAGTTTATTCCATTTTGTCTCGCTTTCTTTTGATTTTCTCGAACGGAAGCAGCTACTCATATTTATGCATGACAGATACTCTCTTGAAGAAAGACAAGAGGTGAAAGGCTAACAGGAGTAAAAAGTGAAGGAAAGGAAAGATTTTCTAAGGATTACACCACCCACCAAAGTCAGTTTTCATGTTAAGTTTGAATGGTTTCCCTTTTTTGCAAGGCTTTCTCTCGTCTACCTCCCCTGTAGCCAGAGTAGTTCATCATCATCTTTTGCTTGAAGCTGACTTTTTTCCACTAGTTTACTAAAAGCTCATGATAGGTTGTGCACTCGTGCGTTTTGTATGTGTGTATTCATCATGTGCATATGCCGCACTCAATCGATTTATGGATTATAAATGGATCTTTTGATGTATTTGAAAGGGTTTGCTTTCTCCTTTTTGTGAGATCTTTTAGCGCTTATTCCAATGTGCTTCAGTCATTTGTCTACTCTGAATAAAAATGAGAAAGTGGAAAACATAGATTTTTCGTATCCACTTCACACTTCTTACTTGTGTTGCTACTATGCATGTACTAATACGTTTCTTACGGCGACACCAAGTGGAAGGTACAAATGCTAAACTTTTGATGTCGCAGAATGTGACAAAAGTTTGTACTTTGAATTTAAGTTACAAATACAGATTAATTATCTACCATGCATTCTTTTATTTTATAAAAATTATTTTAAATTACATAAATGAAATTTTAAGTTAGACCACAATTAATTAAATGTTTATGAATTCGTTATCGTGTATTTTAAAGACAGTCTGACATGCATACACACGTGTTTATTGATAGGAAAATTGCTGGAGTAACAAATATGGCGGATGACTTAGGAGGTTACTAGGTCCTATTAAGATTATGATTCAAACACTGTCGGTTTATTCATGAAATTTTATTCTTATGTTCTGACGTATCTTCAAAGCCACCTCGAACTTGTGCAATGTGCATATTTTTAGTTTTGAAGCTTAAATGAATCAAATTATGAGAATACCGTATACTCATATTATACTAGTTACTACAGCTATTTACTGACGTAAATTAATGCACCTAACCATTTTTGACACCGTAGACACAACGACCTGCCTTGGAATTTGAGAAAATTCTTGCATGGCCAACTCTTGGAATTCAATTTTACAGCAGATCTTCGGTCTGTATCACCATGGTCGAAAAGTGCATGGTCACATACTGATCTACCTCGGTTACGTCGAGGACTCGTGGGTGCTCAGGTAAAGCATAATATAATATATTTACTGCTTTGTGTGTGAAGTTCCGCGGGTTGGACATAAATTAATCTGGTGTTCAGTAATTTATGATTCGGATATTAATTGAACTAATTATTTTATAAAACGTTTGAAATGAATACAATTATATAGTTCTGGGTTGCATATGCACCTTGTGAGTCCCAGAATCTCAACGCAGTTCAAATCACACTGGAGCAGATAGATTTAATACGAAGGCTAATCTCTAGATATCCGGAACACTTGACACTTGCATTATCAGCAGATGGTAACAAAACCACCCACCCCTTCTTATTGCTTTACTTTGTATTCAACAAATATAGTAGATTTTAAGTATGTAATACGCCTTTTTACAGACATTGAAAAAGCTCACAAAGCTGGCAAGATAGCTAGTCTAATAGCTGTCGAAGGTGGTCATTGCATTGGAAGTAGCATTTCCACATTGCGATCATTCTACGAGCTGGGAGTTCGATACATGACTTTAACGCATAATTGCAATACACCTTGGTAAGATAAAGCGGTTATTTCTTCTTACTTGCGTAAAAGTGACAAAGGCAAAATGTGATTTGGTAGGGCGGACTCTGCACGTCCTGGCCATAAACCGGAGCACGGAGGACTAACGGAATTCGGACGAGTAAGTTTTATAGTACTCAACTTTTTAAGTATGGCCAATAACATTTCAATGTTTCAACCACGACATACTTGAAACTATGTACTGGAGCATTTTAACCAGTCAACATAGACTAATAATGATGCAACCAGAATAAGAGTATCCTTGAGAGCTCTCTCAAAGTGAAAACACGAGAATCATTAAATAGCAGAATCAAAACCAATCAAAACATCACTAAAAAGTGTAACCATTTTAAAAATTCCACAGAGTGTTGTCCATTTAAACCCCACTGGTTTATAATCCCTTTTATTAACCTAATAACCATTTTTGCATGAATGATTTATAGCCAATCTTGCTTGCATATCTGGTGTACATATACACATACTACATAAATGCAGCATATTAGAAAATCTTTCTTAAATCCCATCGCCAATATACACAAAGTGTATGTTTGCTAAAGTGGTTTGTAGTTTGTACGCAAATATTTGCTGTATTTTATGCAATTAACTTGAAGGGTAAAAAGTTTTTACTAGAAACCGCTGGATTGTTCGAGATTTAAGGAAAGATTACCGGTATTACATATCAATAGGAAAAATGGCACATTATCACTCTTGCAAGCCAACGAAAAAGCAAAGCTTAGATGCAGAAAATATATTATTATACCATATATCTTGTCCTTGAATTTCCTGTGGAAAGAGAATCATGTTTGGAGATACGTATATTCTTCAAAGTATAGCAAAACTCAGAAAGGGAAATAGTTTAGAAATTGGAAATCAACCAAGTAAAAAAAGTATAATTCGTTTTAGGGGCATAGATTTCACATGTAAACCACACACAATAAAATGAATTCGTTTAAGGAGAATTTAAGAATGTGAATTCATACGTATTATTGATTTTATAATATACCATAAAAGCTGGTAGTCGAGGAAAGAATCTGAAGATTGAAGGCATGCATACAAAACATTCATTCAAAGATAACGACGGCAAGGAGACATGATAGTCTTTCTCTTTGACAATTTGATTTCAATTCGAACAGCGTAATATTTCAAATGTTTTAGAAGTCTGAAAGTCAACCATTTAGGACGGGACCAACAATTTTCTTTCCCATTTTTTATTGAGAAAAAACGGGTTGAGTCGAAGGACTTTTTTATACCACAAAATGCTAATACCTATCCTTTATAACTTATATGCATATCAGAGACAGTTGTCAACTTGCTTTGCAGTTGTGGAGTGGTTATATTTCACTTTTCTTCAATGTTCAAAGTGCTATGCTCCAAGATTGGCAGATAGAATGGCAGTTAAATGGATATAGAATCAAAACAAATTATCTGACCAGATTGCCTATTCAAGAGACGAATGGATGTTCCAACCATGAATGACACATGTGCAGATGATAACAGATGAATTTCATGCCAAACAGTTTTAACTGATTTTTTTGTTAGAGATGTAAGGACGAATATTGTCCTATTTCTCTGTTCTATTTGCTTATAGATCTGATTTTTTTTATTTGAGACAATGCTTGGGGCAATGTGCATGTATCACAAAATGTACCATATTTTCTTGTTTTCCATTTTATTAAATAAACGTTTCTGTGATGAGTGTTCACTACTATAATGTAAGTTTTATAATGGAAACGTATCTAAATATATAAGTTCATGTAAACCTCATCATGTTGTTGGATTTTTCGTGTATGTCTTCATGTCGGGATTCTTATATCAATATTGAAAGTAAATTTTTGGCACTTTTAAAGGAGGATAGTAATCTTGCTGATATTATAATATTTTCTAAAATATCATAAATTCGAAACCTTTGAATTTTTGCTCATATTTAATTTATTTGCTGGTATAAATATTAAGTGCAGCAGTTACATCAATAATATTTTTCAATTTCATAGAATAAAGAACTCAGAATGAACGCCCTTTTCTGTAGAAGGCGATGTACTTTAAAGTAAAAATTCCAACTTTGAAATGTTTTTAGTTAAATGAAGCAAAGTTGGCATATCTAATGTTTTTTCCACTGCTAACCAATGATATGAGTCGTAGTAAATCTTTTTAATATACGTTTCAGGCTGTTGTACGTGAAATGAACAGGCTTGGAATGCTCATAGACTTATCTCATACATCTAAACTGACGATGAAAGACGCCCTCAAAATTTCAAAGGCACCTGTAATATTCTCTCACAGTAGCGCATTCGCCTTGTGTAATTCAAGCCGAAATGTTCCTGATGACATTTTGAAAGAACTGGTAAGCAAGTGATTTAATACAAACAACCATAAAGGGCCCTGTGCCTGTGTCCAAGTTATTAGCCAAAATGTTAGTAATGCTTGGTTGAAATATTATGCATCTTCTTTGTCATATAAACCTAAAGTCTTTTCAAAAATTCTTTCAAAATATTTATATAATATGTATATTTACATATTGCAAATACTTAGGTTTGGAACGGAGGAATCATTATGGTCACATTTTACAACATTTATGTAAAATGCCATATGGAAGCTTCGGTTCGAGATGTGGCAGGTTTGTAATTAATGAACTATTACTATGTTAAGCTTTAAGTTTCCAAATATTTTAAAAATATTTTACGGTAAATTCTTACTTTACGGCTTTAACACAAGATATAGGTTACATGTGTGCATTCTTAATTCATATGCATGTTTTCTACAACTACGTTGTTTAAACACAAAATATGATACCTTTTTCCTATTTTAGATCATATTAATTACATTAGGGGGAAGATAAGCATCGAACACATTGGGATCGGAAGTGACTTTGATGGAATCAATTTGTAAGTTTAATTTTGGTTTTCATTAAATGGTTGTTTCAGTATTTGGTATCAGGTCTCCGCGAAGAATTCTATTTTGAACATTTGAATATGCACCTGAGGCGTTCTTTACAAAAACGCTTTCAAAATGCACAAAGAAAGCCAGTGATAGTGTGAAAAACTCAAGCATCATACATTGTGATGAATGCTAAATTTGTGATATTACAATTACTGATATTATAATTTTAAACTGGATTGACATCGCACTTTAGTAAATAGTTAAAGACAAATACTTAAATACTTATACGAACAAAGCAAAAACATGGCCCCAATACGCAATAATAACAAGACGATCTATTTATTTTTCCAGAAATATAATATTATGTAACGAGCAATTACATATGCACATAATCGTCTTCTGGTTACAAACCGACACCAATTTTATTGCACAAGTTGGACACTTTTTCCGCCTCGTATGAGACAGACATAAAATACGTTCCTTAGCATCGTAAAATTTTTTACTACCAAAAAAACTTTATCTTCAAGAGAGAAAACCGTTTTTCTACGTAAATGGTGTCTTTCTAATATATTTTATATGGGTAAATGGTTGGA
This sequence comes from Entomobrya proxima, assembly GCA_029691765.1. Lineage (NCBI taxonomy): Eukaryota > Metazoa > Arthropoda > Collembola > Entomobryomorpha > Entomobryidae > Entomobrya > Entomobrya proxima. The sequence continues at coordinate 6,828,327 of CM056170.1, forward strand.
GAAATAGAAATATGAAACGTCACCATCATATAAGGAATTACATGCTAATATTTTAGTACTACATTGATAAGATTATAGTACACCATATTATAAAGATCCATAATAAAATTAGCATTGACGGCAACGAAAACGATTTTTTTACTAAACCGTGCACAATGATATTCAATATTAATCTCTGTATATATGTATATGTCATATATGTAGTCATATATGGTGTATGAAGTTATCGTTTGTTCACTTCAGCAACTCTAGCATGTAGTAACCTTTGTTAAAACACGTTCGTCCTACATAAATTAACCTAGAGGAATTTCTACAGTATCACAACCCCAGGTGGAATATACATCCAAATAAATATTTTCATTTGCCCTTATTACTATATGTCAGTTGTAGTTGTATTTTGTTTTTGTAGCAAGAATTTTGTTTCCCAAAATGCTCATAGTTTCACATCATATGTAGGATTTATTCTGACAAACTTTCGCATGGTAGTACCAGCGAGAGAGAAGTAGTACATCTTGAAGTAGTACTCTTCCTTGATCTTAGGGTAGTACGGTAACAATCTTGAGGGGAAATGTGAAACTTAGACAATACATTCAAGTAATATCAATGAAAGCAATTATTTCTTAAACAAACATATATTGTAAGGGGCAAAAAATTTTCTCGTTGTTTTATTCCTAAATGAAAATCAAAGCTGATAAACGCTAATAATATACGCTTATAAGCCTTGGTTAAAATGATCACATCATACATTATGAGAATCTATATCTACAAAGTATATACATACTTCAAAGCTATATATTTATATATGTAAAATTAGAGTTGTTCATCTTTAATGGTTAAAGAGGCTGAATTTAATATGTAAAATTGTAAAGTAAATCATATGGATAAATTTTTAAATATTTGATGTTTATTTAAAAGTAGAACTTTCTATAGAACAAAACTTTTAAAGTACATTAAACTAAACAAAATAACAAATTGAGCTGATTTTTACTATTTAAGATATATACTGGTTGACCAACACTAGTCATACGCCTCATAATCCTGCAAGTTTCTCATGATTAGTAGCATAACCCCCATTGATATCAAAATTACAGCTAAGTTAACGCTAACACATATGTAAATTAGATACTGATTTACAGACAGAAATTTAAATAACCTGGAATAATCATTCACTGGCCGTTCCTTTTGCAAATATTCTTGCAATTTGGAGATGAATTGGCTCCAAGAATGCTTGTCCATACTATTTTCCGTCAGAACCACAGTGTTTAAGAGTATGATGAAGAGCACAAATACCAAAATAAAGTGCACAGTAACCCATTTTCTAATGTACAAGCGTACGGACTGAAACAATTGACACAACCTAATTATTTCATAAAACATGCCAAACGTTGTTGTTGCTGCTATAGTTGTAATACCTTCAAATCCGAGAACAGCACTAGACCCGAAAAAATCCCCTGCAAAAGTCCAGCCAGAGTGGCTAGCATGCTACTACTTACAAGAACGGATCTATATTTTATCCACAATTCATTGATTCTTTGGAGAATATTTTCATAGTTGGCGTTATTTTGGGGATCTTCAGTTGAAATATTAGATGGTACGTTGGAGGCAGGAAATTTTGATGTTAGCAAGTCCTCTACCCGAGTAATAAAAACATAGGTCGATAAGAAGGTCATAATCAGTGCTGAAAGCTTTAATTGAAATGAAATATATCAATCCATATGCATATTCAATATTATTATTATTATGTATTTTGATGTGGCAGTCTTGAGAAAAATTCAGACTTTATTGTTGAGGTAAAACTTACTAAAGACAACCCTGCAACTACACGAATTCCACAGATATGTTTTATAGACATGGTGGACCTTAAATTACAATCAGAGCTATTTGTTGGCAATTAATTAGAAACTTTAAAACCACGCTGATTGCATGAACAAACATGCAAACACTAGAAACAATAATATGTAAACAATGATAATAACAGAAGCATTCAGTATTTTCTTCTCGTTATAAAACAAATAAATGGTGTATTTTACAAAATAGCAAGTTGGCAATTTTTTGAACTTGCTTGCTTGCTAAACCCTGGTACTGCCACACTTTCGTCACTTTCAATCAAACCACATACATCCGGCATTGTGTTTATCTAACTGGAGATATATTGTGGTTTATACTTATATCCATACATACGAGCAAATCGTTCTCTACATGCTACAAAGTTGCGAAAAATTTCACAGTGGATCATTAAATATTATCAATTTTAAGTAGTTGTGATGAAAATGAAATTGATTGTGGGCATGCCGGACGTACTTTAAATACCAAAACTAGATAATATGTAGATCTCACTGACAACTGTTACTTTTGTATGATCGTTATTTTTATCATGGACAATACTTTTGATAGTTTGCATCTATTTTTATATTGATTTTATTTCTCCTAAACTAGAACTCCCGTTGGACTGGAAGACGTGTCTAAATTTCCAAATTTATTTGTTGAGCTCGCCCGTAACCCCAACTGGTCTAATGATGAGCTCAAAATGGTTGCTGGACGAAACTTTTTGAGGGTGTTTAGGGAGGCTGAAAATGTAATGCTCATATTTATTTCTATAATTCTAATAAACTTATAATAATATTAATTGCAAGTTGGCTTTCTCACTTTGCCCCGGTATAAGGAAACTACTCAGTTGGTACAAAATAAGACGCATCATGTTTTTACGCAATATTCCAGGTTCGGGATGCCATGCAATCTGCTGGAACTCCAGCATCCTTTGAATTGATTCCACCTAGAGATCTTGGTGAGGCAACTAGATGTCGCCTAAACATTAGTTCTCCGTCAAGCTCAATTCACTAATGTGGGTTTCTTACACATAACCTACCAGGGCTAGGAATTTTCGTTTGAACAATTTTGCTGTACAGATATAACTTGGTGAAGTAATCAAATATCAGTAGGTGCTACTTAAAATCAGAAAAAAATCATTATATTATAACATGATATACATATGCATTATTATATGATATATGAGCTAAGCTTATCAGAATGAAAAATAAGATGGCAATATGTTTAACGGCTCATTTCAACTATTCATGATAATCTTATTGGCTTGTAAAGTCACTTAAATACAAAATTATAAAATCATCTGTATGGAACTATGAAAAAGACAATTAGAAAAATAAAACGCAATCTTCCCGAATGTTGGTCAATAAAACACTGGAGAATAGTTTGATGAGAATACTTATTTACATTTGTGTATTTTTATTTGCACTTTCCATACAAATACACGTTTACATTGATTTGTTAAAATTTTCCATGAGTTCACTGTTGATAATTTGTTTTAAAAATTAGAGGAGTTTTGTTTCGAGCGTGGACATAAGTGGAGTAATTTTTTGTTCCAGTGGTTTTTTAAAAATCTTTTTTTTATAAAATTCTAATGACTCTACATCACTTTATGCATTGGTAGCACCCATGGTACATTTTTCTTTTTGATTGATTGTTTGATTGATTTTTGTTAACGTGTATATCAAGTTTTTGATTTGTTCACTATATTTTTTTTGTCTCACCACAATCTTACTGGTGACACTGAAGGAACTTGATAGTTTATAAATTGCATTTTTAAAAGAAATACATGTGACTACCTACACCTTATTTTGTTGCATAGAATAATATTTTTGTAGTTTTAGTCAGTCCATACAGGCTGAATACATTTGATTTTCTCTGTCACCGGAATAGGGCTATGATTCGGATCAGAGGGTATGGTATCCAATGGGGCAGGGACAAAACCAAGAAAAACAGGGTCGTCCTCCCAATACGTTGAAGTAAAAGTTGGAGCAAGTAAAGAAATCACAAGGATTAGTCCTCCAGAACAGAAACCAGCCAGTCCGATTAGTTTGCACCGATCCAGATTCTCATTGAAGCGTCGCGCATCATTGTCTATGATTTCGATATTCTCGGATATGCCCATTATGACTCTTTGCTTAGGTATAGCATAACCGATAACGATCGCCACCGCTCCCAGTAGAAACAGAGTTGCTCCAATAATCAGGCCAATTTTGAACCAAATTGCTCCGCAACGGCTCCCCTTTGGATGCATAAGATATTGATGGTTCTCCTCCTACGCCAAAAAAACACAAACGTGGTAAAAAAAAGTCCCCATAGAATTTTACATAATATAAGTTGGTATTTATAAATATAAAAGTAAGGCCATTGGTATAAGATCATTTCAGTAAAAGTTTGCCACGCACTAGCCAATAGCTCGTATGATTTTATCATTCTCATGCATTTTACATAAGTATATCGTTCCCACCAGATGCTGTTCCCAAAATCAATAGTGCCTTATTCTAACTGCTATTGTGTAGTATTAAAAAGCCTCGACGCTTTCTCATACGAAGATAATCTTTAACCATCTTACGGTCATGAATTTACCACCTACAGAGACAACTTACATTGCATAATATAATACATATATTTATTCCGATAGAAATGGAACAGAAAGATGATTGCTTCGGTGTACTAAATACATATATGATTGATTGTTCTGTCTTCTATACTTTATGGAAGTTGTACTGACGTATTATTTCTGTTTTCATATTTGAGAGTTTGGTTTATCAATATTTTTGATCGTATGAGACAGTTTATAAAGTCATTTTATTAAATGAAGCATTTGAATTAACAACAGCATTCACTGAGATGAGTTTGCATTAGTATACTATGACTTGTATAACTTAGCACACGCACGCCACTGACGCCACCGATAAATACTGTTAAGTTATCTACACACATCATTAATATTTTTATTGTAAAAGTTTCAATCAAAGCATTGATTTCTAGAAAGAATATGTATTATTCAAAAACGTGCCATTCAATTAATCAACTCTAATAAACAGTCATTTCTTAGCTAGGTAAGCATACGAAAATAGGTGATACCACTTAATTTGTAGTATGTAACTTTAAACATTGAGCAAATCTTAACTTAAAGAAAGACAAGCACATTCAAGCATAGATCTTCAATCATCGCAAAGCTATAATGAAAATAGAGAAAACATAAATTTTACTTTGCATTCATATTAATTTTGTGTTAATAAAGCAGCAAATAAAAATGCACATAAACATATCAGTGTTTTGTGGCTCTCAACAGACTCCTTGAATGAATCGCAAATTCGCAATGAATTTGCGATACTCTTCACACGTACTGTTGCGTTTTATATTTTTTATGGATAGAACACATACTACATAGAGATAGCGCTCCGTGTACCGCCTGCTTTCACCCGCTATGAACTAACAAGCTTTGAAGCTTTGCTTGCACAAAAAATATTATTCAGACTTGTCCGCCCACATATTTCAGTGTTCAGAATCAGCAGAGTCCATATACTTATTCCACGCTACATACAGTTCACATGGAAAAGACGGAGAAAGCCAGAAACTAATATAATATACCGAAATCGACCATATTCCAGATGCAAACTTTACAGCCTCGTTACCGGAAATAGCCCCCTGTATCCTGCGTGGAAACGAGGCGCTATCAAATCATAATATTCCTCCATAGTTGATAGTGTTCATTTGTTGTACTTATATTAGGATTCTCCTCAAGGTGTTTTCGCACCATAAATATAATAATGCGCTTACATTTTGTTTTAGCAGATAAAAAGTTATTGAAAAGTTTGGATATTGATTTGTTAGTTTAGCGTAACATTTTATAGGTTTGCAATTAAAATGTATGCAGTTGAAAACCTTTTATTATTCATCAAGTTTGCAGTGCGTTGTAATGCTTTTAAGTGTATTAACTATATAGAGAGCAGCTCATTAATGAATTCGTGATTTGCTGAAACGATAAAGTTTCTTCAGTAACGTCTGTTAGAAAGGGGGAAATTAGGAAAGCAAAACCAATGATTAAGAAACAGACATACCTATCTTCTTTAAAACTATGGTAGTGCTTTAGTAGTATATTACGTAACGTATTCATTTAGTTCAAGAATGTTCTTAATGAATCACAGGGTTGAACAAGAAAATTAATTCAAGTTCTCTTGTTGCAAAATAAAAAATGTTTAGTGTTTACACTTAAACTTTCACCGTATAGTTTTTACCATATAACTTGGGAAAGTAAATTATAGGCGTGCTTGAAAGCAACTCATGCATGATAAATGATTTTGCCTGATCCTTTACTTTCTTGGTGCGTGGGTTGCTGGTAATATGAAGTATAAGAGAACGCCACACGTTCTTTTGATTAAACAACTTCCTTTCAAGCTTTAAATCAACTCTGCCGTACATACCTCCATTATTCTACATATATTGCATAATCATTCGGTATTGTAGTGATTCCATAATCTGGCAAAATATATATAACACACTATACAAAGACATTTCATGATGAAGCAGGGTTGTTTTTGTTTTTACTACTAGCTTGTTGACACAAGCTTTGAAAATTCGATTGATGTAGCAAAGGGATATACTGTCACAAAGAATAGACTTTCCTCATTGGGGTAAATAACAATGCTATGCTGGTTGTGAAAAGTTGATGTAAGGTTAAATTACCCCCTTTTGTGTATTTATTAAACGTTCTCCGACTGCAAAACATGGAAAAGCTTACGACATTTTGCCAAACCGTTGAGCTTACTGGGTCTCTGTCACGTACTTCGTACATTACATTAGGCCACACTTGAGCATTGGACAACGAACGACACGTTACACAACGTTGTAAAAACAACCATTTTGTAAATTGTATTTGCTGACTACGATTTTTGCTAGGAAGAAATGGAATAAACCAAGGAAGCAACCAGCCGCTACATTTTTCATGATCTTACGAAAGTCGTCATTGCCTAAACAAGTCTCTCATGGTGGAAAATATCTACTAAAATGTATATAGGTAGGTATATGGCCAACATAAATTTGTTTTCACGATGTAGCATCTACCAAAACAGTCGTTTACATAACACCTAGTGGTTCTTCTAGTGAAATTAAGTGAGAAAGCAATGATATTTATTTTGTCCTCGTCAATAGAAATGAGTAGCATCAGGAACACGGAAAGCAATAATATTAACAACCCTTTCACGTTAAGTGTAAGAAGCACATTTGAGACTTAACTGGATAACGCAATTTTGCAATCACGTCAATGGTGTCTATGAAATCAACGTAAAAGCAGTATCTTGAAATTCTTTTTAAATGCCATTTTGTTTATATATTTAGTTTATATCAATAGGTTTGCGTGGGGGAATTCGTAAAGTTTATTGGTCTATATTTATGCATACTTCTCCCATGTTCCAGAAAAGTAAGTGGATGAAGCTTGACAAACCAGAACGGAAAATAAAAACTTAAAGGATGTTTAATAATTCCTAGCACAAAAATTTAATTTCAGCTACCAATAGCATTTATATCGGTACAAGACTTGTACTACAAGTTTACCACCAATTTGTAATTGGATTGCGGGGATTAAATGTGGACCCAAGCCAAGTATCTCTTATGTGTATTCTTACAGATACAGTTCCATGTAATAGGGTCGAGCCTCTGATGAGTTCAGATGTTTAAAACTATGGTCTCTGGGGGTTACCAAACTGATAAATTGATAAAACATTGGTTAAACTGTTGTTCATCTGAGCGTTATGAAGCGTTATGTAAGCCTAAATTTCCGCTTTGACCATTCGGGCTGATATGAGGCTAGAGTGCTCGCTTTTGTTAATTGTGACTAAATATTAGCATTAAAAAATGATTAACAAGGAAGATGTATTTTAGCCATATTGACCTGTCATTGAATAACTTCATGTTGAGTATCTGTTAGATATAGTAATAGTAATTCTGGTAAAATTAAAGAAATTCTAAAATGTTTAAGAACCACAGGACCACTACGACTAAAAAAGGTATGTCGAAAAGAAACACCTAAAATTACATCGTTAAACATTTTGTAGTTTTCATGAACATGAATGCAGGATTGAGATTTTTGCTATGCATGACAAATAGCCCTGAAACCAAGGATTTTTGCAAATATTCACTATTGCATAAAAATTATTTGGCGACCTGTTATAATGCAAAAACATTTCGTGCTAGAAATGATTGGACATCCTTTATATTATTTTTATTATCAAGTAAAACTGACTTTTCTGGGGGTTCAAGAATAGGTGAATTTCAGAATGCTCAACATGTTTAGTTTGTCGAAGTTTGTGTAAAGGAGCCTATAACTACTTTCCATGAATTGACTCAATATTGTTTCACTCCTTTAGTTGTTGTCTGAGATTCTCAGGTTTCACTACGCAACAGGCACAAGAAGTCTATTTTGATTCGTTTTAGGAGATTAAAGTTGCTCTTTGGCTGAATGAAAAAATAAAATTTGATGGAACTTTTCTGTTTCTGTCCTGTCAAATGTTTACTTTTAATTTTAATTCCATATAATACGTAAATACTTATTGTGTTGTACAAATATTGTACTAAATGTACAAAACACAATATCTCCGGGGAAAATCTCTCCCCTTTCTGTTTGCCTCCGCGGTATGTGGGCGTGCTTGAAGGGAATTTTACATACATATATGCTTTAATACAAACAAACGAGACTAGCTTTATTTTATCTAAGACAACATAGTAATATTGCCATTGCAAACTACAAATGTAGAAACACTTTACTTTGTAGCCTACACAGTGTAGGTCTTGGAAACTGTGCTAAAATACTACATGCCCCATTTGACATTTCAATCACGCATAAAATTCTAAATGATTTTGCTTTGATCTATTACCGAAGAAATTTCATGTGTTTGTTTACTCAGCATTCCTACAAAGTATGAATAAGCATATATTTTCAGAATTATGAATCTTAATTAGAGCTTAGCAAAAAACCAAACATTTTAAATTACGTTTGAAGCGCTTACAATAATTTCATGTAATATGTAGACTACAATAAAGCTACAGCAAAATTGTTGATACATAAAAATGCTTTTCGAATTCGAAGATATATGCTAGTTTCATATTGGTGGCAAAAAAATATGCGACAAAACTAGTAATGTCGTATCCAGAGTGTTTCATATGCTATTATATTGTATAGAATGACTCACCTGTGATGGGGTTTGGCTTTGGCTGACACTTTCATAAAAGTGGTGTAAGTAGCTCTTAACCCCAAAATTTTGTGCAGCTTGTTTTCCATCATCTAGCAGCTCCCCTGTGGACGACTGGAGTTGTTGTGGGGGATGTGGGCTTAGCGTTGCTTGAGTGGACTTTTTCTGTTTCATTTTCTGCGTTTCGGTTTCGTCTACATCTTTCTCTGAACAGTGGTCATGACGTTCTTCTTTTGCCGAAGCGTCAGTTTCGACAGATGTTTCTGAAACGCTAAAAAGCTTTGGCTTCGAGCTAGTTTTCCCTTTAGCTGTGTGTTTCTTTTGAGAGGAGGAGTGCTGTTGATGCTGTTGTGCTTGCTGTTGATGATGAGTGGAGCTTTTATCAAGAAGTGGTTTCAGCTCTTTGTCGGATTTTGCCATTTTATTTTCTGCTCCAAAAGGGAAAAGTAAATATTTGCAAATTAACTTCACAACTCCGCACCCAAATTATGAGGTTGAGATCAATGATATGGAAGTTTTCGACGTAACTAATGAAAACAAACAGCAAAGAAATAGTGGACTGTACATGGTATTGCCATTTACCGTGTACGCATGCTAGACGAACTACTCTAGCAATTGGTGCAAAGCCCTACAAGCAAATGTGATGAAAAGATGATAATACTGTTTGCAAAAGCTACTGATGTAGTCATCAACCTACTTTCTCTTACGGCTTATCAAAGACAAAATGTATTTCATTTAATCGAATATGCTCTCCGTTTCTGACGATATGGCTACATAATGGCGTAAAAATGCATGACGACTACATGTTTCTTACCCTGCAAAAAATATTCCAAAGTCGACCTTTTAATTCATCGATTCTTATTAGAAATGCACGCGAAGACGGGCTTCTGAGGCTACTAGATTTTTTACTGCCATAACGGGCAGTGGAGGTAAGATGCAAATTTACTTAGCATAAAGCTGTATCATATATCCCTGTAGTCCTCTTGGATCGTTTGCCTTGCTCTGGTGGAATCAGTGAGGTAGCAATAATATGAAGAAAAGTGGTAGCTGGTAGTTACCAGGTTCTAATTAAAATACTTTCCTGTGGCTCCCGTAATGTTGTGATGGCTAAAGATAAACCAGAACCGCTAGCTGGTAACTTGGTGTTGCAAAAATAGAACGGTTTAGTAGATCCTAATTTTGGTTAAATACTATTATGTTGTGCGGTAGCAATGATGGAATAAGCGTAGAGCAAATAAAAAGCAGGTTTTCTGTGTACTGACTGATGATGATGATGAAACAGAGTGAAAGAACACTCTGCAGGCAAATGGAAGGATATTGAATGAAATCGCGTGTGACTTTTCCCTCTGTGTTGTGTACAAAGATCGATAGCCTAAAGGTTTGGCACAACCATATTACAGCAAAGTTTATGTGTTTAAACCTTATACGTGTGACCATAACCGCCAATACGATTTCCGTTATTCCCCACCATTCTTATATTTATTTTATCTTTCCTAATTTTTAAAAATCCAAATGCTGAGGAACCGTAAGCTAGACTTTTTGCTACGTTAAACTCACCAGCAATGATGTCTTGTAAATATTACTTTCACAAGGTAGAGAATTTGTTTGAAAGTTCTAACAATGAATGAACCCTTCCTGCTGAAATGTACAACACAATCACCATGTTGTAGGTGGAACACTGGAGAATGATTTTGCTGAACGAGTCAAATGAGACAAGACCTGAATTACAAATAACAACAGCAACAACAAGTTCCCTTCATTTTTTACTCGGTTGCTTTCTCTTTATGTTTTTAGAACGGCTGACACAGCCACCAAATGAAACGTTAAAACAAATAGCAAGAAATACAAATTCAAGGAGTATTGAAGCAGTAGTACTGCTGCTGATATATTATGAAAAGTTAAACAGTTTGCTTACAAGAGAACAAGTGAGCATCCCAGAGGAGCTCATCCAGTTCCGCGTCAACCAAGCAACTCAGTCAACGGAAGAGTGAATGGAGCATACAGATGGGAAAGGAAAAGGCAGAGGAAGGAAAAAATGGTGTTTCCAGCCTGCTCTGTCTGTTGTCACAGTACAAGAGAAGTAGGTTGACTGACTACTGAGAGAATAAGCAGAATGCATAACTCGAAAAGAAAGGCAGTTTGCTTCTCTCTAACTCCCGTTGACTAGAACCTTTAAAGACTAAAGTCTGTGAGTTTAGGAGGCAGCAGCACGAGAAACAGGGAAATTGTTTGCAAGTAGCATGTTTGCGGAAAATGCGTAGGCAGCTACTACATACCGAGTGGTAGACGAAGCACTACCGACCGAGAGAGAAGAGTTTGCAGTGAAAGGCAAGCGGGAATGGAAAAAGAATTGAAAGAAAATGGAGAAAGTATAAAAGTTTCACTTGTGCAGGACAACGAGCTCTCCTCATAGAAAAGTGGTCTACAAGTATCATGCCTTTGCCTTGTCGTTATATTCACATACTCGATAAGTGATGATAAAGAACATAATAATGTACGATGCTTTCAATATATAGGTAAGATGCATACTTACGATATATAATATGAGCAACATGTATAACGTTACTTATAAAGGTATATAAAAAGTTTTCTGTTTTGCTAAAATGTCCGTCTGTCTATATATGATGGAAGCACAATCATTTCCACTCATTACATCGTAAACCTAACAGAAATATCTTGAAACATTAACTTGTGTTGAGCATTTGCAAGCAATGAAACAATACTATTGTTAACCTGTTTTGCCTGAAACGGAAATTAAATTGATCCACTGTCTATGTCTGTAGACTGTACTCCATTTAAAGGGACTTGATGTGACCTCTGGGACTTGCCACACAACTGAACTTAACTATCATATATGTTTCTACATTCTTACGAGACGGCGAAACAAACAGTAAGGATTATTAAATGGAATCGAATGTTTAAAAACCTGCGCACGCAATATACATGTTTTCCTTAAAATAAATAAATATATAGGCATAAAAATATATTTGACAATAAGAAATTTTGATACCCTTATGGAAATCTGATTTAAATTTGCAGCTACTTTTTTACATCCTTTCGCTTGTCAACAATCATGCTTTCTCTAAGTTTCCCATACCTTGTCGCCTTTTGTACAGTTCATGTAAGCTTCGTACACTGAAAATATTTTTTTCAAACGACACGCTCACGCTACCACATAAAGTGAAAGCATTCCTTTCTCGGTTGTCCTGAATAATGTGACTTGGTTAGTATAAAATCATTTCATTATGCCTAAGTGCCGAAGATATACTTAGCATTATTAAGCTCTATTCATAATATTTATGTTTTGACTTCTTTTACGTAAAGGATGCAATAGGTAGATCAACAGAACTTCCGTAAGTAAATTTGGCTAATGATATTATTCAAATGTAGTAGTTGTAGTATAATAAAAATGTTATTTATTACACGCTTTAGTAAAATTTTCTAAATATTTTCAAATGGATATACGTACTATGTTGTATGTATGTATAATCTTCAGCCGCCTGAAAGCAATACACGGTCAGAAGAGAAAGTTTTGAACAACACATATGCAGCAAATGAAAACCTTCCGTGTAAGACATTTCTCCATTTATGTCACCATCCAAGTAAAAAGCAGCCTCTACCTCTTATGATATCTGATTCAGACTATGGTTCATAGCATTGCTTTGCATCTTGTAAACTATCTATCATCTCATTGGATTTGTAAGAGAAGAAACCAAAACCAACATTAGATAAACCTATATAGTGACACGCCACGTGTTTGTTAAATAGAACGGACAATGATAGATAGATATTATGTTCGAGTTTAGGAATGAGTTACAATTTTTAACCTGCGTCCTGTGTTTGGTTGGTAGTAACCAAAAAATTTTCATTTCATGTCTCAAAAATAAACATTAAAACATACTGCCAAATAATTCTCATTTCTGTGTTAAAAGGAAGGCAGAGCAAACGCAGTGTTCTACATCCCACAAACATAATATGCTATACGCGTGCTAGTGCATAGTTGTAAGAAATGTACTGTAACAGTCAATTCTTAGGTCAAAAGGTCACGAGAATTTCGAATTTTTTAAAAGTAACTTATGGCATGTGACACATGCTTATGACCAAACCAACGAATCCTAGGTCAATTTGCCAAAATTTTTAATTGTTATAGCAGTTTATTTTTTGTATTCGTGATAGAGCCTTAACGTGAAGGTTTATGAAATTCTGTAAATGATTGGATTTGCTTAATGCTCCGGGAGTTCAAATTCAACATTTTTAACGGTGAATCCCAAGGTCAAAATGATGCGAAATCTTTTTTAAAATGCATTAATTCAAATTTATGGGTTACTTTCTTACCAAATTAATAAACCGAAGTTTGTTTGTCAAAATTCAAATTTGTTGGGTCAATATAGCTATTTTATAGTTTTATACTTTGGTTATCAACAACCTTTACTTACTATATGATTGACATGTTTTATTTCTTACAAATAAGTTGCTGCGTTTATCTAGCGAGCATTTTGCAACTCCAGTGTTTCCTATATACAGTTACTTTTATTTGTGTAAATCGGTGTTTCCAATGTTTTCTGAATTCTCTTGCTACTACTCTGAAAACAATATTCTAAAATTAAAACGTGCTTACAGTTACTTTAAATATTCACCATTCCCAGATGTTCGTTTAATACTATAAGTATTAAATGTATCGCTGTGATGGCTCACGTGACAATTTTAGAAACTAAAGTTAATTTATCAATCGCCTAACTATTATAGGTAATTGCTTTCCAGAATTTTCTTCCTTGAAATGTAACATTTTATGATGTCGTATAGGGATTCAGTTCATGTTCATGTTGGATCAATATCTCCAGAAATTTCACTATATATCTTCAGTGATTTTTTCGATGACTTTGATGCATTTAAATTTTTAAATCTTATTGGAAAATACCGTTAGTAAGGTATATTCACTAAAACATAGAGAAACCTTAAAGTTTTAGCATTTCGGTGTAATAAAGATTCATGAATGTACTACTATGCGCTTAATAAGTATTTTGCCCTCTACTTTTCCAATCACATATTTGAAAAACTGAATACGGAAAAAATACCTATTAGTTTAAAAATAGGAATTATTGGTGAATGTATTTTTTAAACATATTCGTTTAGGTGACTACCGCGACCGATGCCATTAGTTTCCATTTGTAGTAGGAAAGTTTCTCTGAACCTAATTTCCACAGCAAAGTTTGAAAATACGTTTCCAGATAAACCGACGATAAAGCCTCGCTTACAGCATAATATATACTAAGACCTAAAAAGACTTCTACAGATTCATGCTAGACTCTTAGTGACGTCATTCAACTGTGCAAACAAAAATGACCAATAATTCTTCCAGTCTTCAATAAGTCTTTCCTTCCAATCGTACCTTTTGGGATTTAATTTCTGATATCGGTATAATATAATGTAGTTTTGCGAAGTGCTTTGCTCTGACGTAGGTAAATGTTACTGGAGCGGTAAAAAATAAAAATATGAGGATTTTAAATAGCATACAATATCGATTTTCTTATTTTCCTGTCACGTTGGTGTTCGTGTTGGGAGCCATTCCAGATTGGAAGTAATTTGCTCAAACTTTCCAAAAAGCAAATAGAAGCATACGGGTTGCTAGCTTTGTAAAGATAATTCTCATCTCGCATCATGCCGTTTTTGTATTGCTATTATTTTTAATGATGTTGCTCAGCACTGTGTTCAAAACACATGGTTCTCGAAATGAATGAAAGTAGTAGTTTATTCCAGTCAGAATAAAAGAGGCTAAATATTTATATTTTAGAGAGATTTGAAAGAGCATGGCAAGCTGAAACAAACGTGAAAAAGCTCGTGCATTAAATTTCTAAGGTGTATTTTTATGCTTTCACTTTTGGCTTTCACAACAATCTGACGTTTTAGCAGAAATACTTAAGGTTTCTTCCAAATCAGGTTTAGATGCCTGCTTTGTCCTTTTTATGTCATATTATAAATGGATGTTGTTATCACTGCTATCATTTATGAACACAGATTCATTAAATAAAATTCCAACCTTTGATCTATGTTAAAAGGGTTTTGAACAATAATGCGATCTCTTTTCTCCCAAACTTATTACTAAATGCGTAGGCGAACAACTCGTGCGTAAAAAATCGCATACTTTCCTATGGATCGATTTGGTTGGAGACTCCAACTTGGAGTGGAAGGGACATCTTCCTTTCCTGGTTCGTATCTAGGGGAATTCTTTAACAATTTACATGGGACGTCTTTGTTCCATTCGCCTTGACAAATCACGAAATATCTGCATAAAACCGTTCAGCTTGTTCAACTGCATAAAACTTGTTCAAATGACAAACAATATCAATATTCCTGTTTTAATTTCCTTCTTGTTTTTTATATTTATAGAATGCAAAATATTTTTATTCTAACCTTTGAAGTTACTTCCTGTTTTATGCAAGCAAGATATCTTGCAAAACCCAAGCCAAGAATAAAAATTTCTCATTACATAGTATTTAGGCTCAAATGCGGGATTTACGTATAACAATGAATTTTAAAGGATTTTTGTCTGTCTTTCTCCTTCTCTCGTCTTTTCAACTTTATATAACACGCATTGCATTGCTTCTATTGCTTGCAAAAGAAGATGTATGAAGATTATACGTTATGAAAACAGAATATCTTATAAATACTTTAGGAAATTACATTTCATTTAATATTTTCCAGAATCCTAAAGCTTCAAAACAATATATTATATCGTTAGCAAAAACAGTATAATTGTTCGAGAAAGTATTCATACAGATAACTAATGAGTATTTACGCTCCTAGCAAGGATAATTTATTTAACACCAAGTACAAGTGGAGCATTATCAGATCTCTTTCATTTTGAATGAGTGTCCTAACTGCAACATTTTCAACCAAATAACAATTACCACCTGTCTGATTCAATGCCCCACGCAAATTGAAGCTGGAACTTCTGGAAAAGTTTGCGTTATAGTATTAGATACATAAGTGTTTATGCTAATACCAGCATTCCATACTTTGTTCTTCTAGTTACTGTGTTAAGCTACCCTTTATCACCTTGACAGTAAGAAAGACGTTTTGACATTGCGTACAGGGACCCCATGCAGCTATCATTATTAGATTCCATTCCTAGTCAATTTTTAGAGGTTCTTAGTGCTACTAGCCTCTTTTGTTACAACTAGCTACATTTGTGCAAAATTGGCAGGTGCTGGCTGACCTTACAACATCAAGCAAGCAACAGAAGGAAACAAATTACGCATATCAACATAATGAAAACATTTATTTATAATATTAATCAAACAGTAATCACACATACCCAACTAAAAATTCTTTTCTCGTGGTCAAATAATTGCTTGTAAACAGTTACTAAATGACAAATAACAAACACACTTAAATATTTTCGTAGAGCAGTTAAATTGAGTACATACTCATAATATATGTAATTTAATACAAAATGAACTTTGATTATGTATCTCTATCTCTGAATACTGTTTGTTTATTCGACCTAACAAACTTCAGAAAGAAAGTAAATATTTTACTAGTCACTTAGTGGCCCATTAGTTTTAGGCGGCTTTTCTCCAAGTAATTCATGAACTTAAATGACATATTTTTGTATTTTAAAAGCCTAGGTTGAAACCAGGTACAGCAGTCTTATGAAGTCTGATATAATTTAGAGTGAAAGGTAAAATCTACCTGTCACTGGCCTACTTCGCCTACAAAAACATCTAAAACTGAACATAAAAACCATTCTTCTTTTTATCTTGCATTTTCTTTTCTCAATCTACCACCGTGTAACTTGAATAATACCAAGTCTTTCCATTCAGAAGCAAAACCTAGACAATTTTGGGTGGATTTTGCTATTTGCCGTATTTTCTATACGGACAATCCATTTGCCTGTTGCTGCTCAGTAGCTAGGCAATATATATTCGGACGTTTCTTCCCCATCCATTTCGGTGTTCCAGATATTTTTATAACATGAAGTGTGCGACTGTTTTCATTACTTTTGTAGCTACTTTGATTCACTTCGAATTGACACAATTCGCTTTTCCAGAAGAATGTAGTGACCTACTTAGCAAAACTTGTGTCCAGTCTTCTCCCTTTGTCCAAGACTACTTGCGTCACTTTCTCCGTTCATTTCAGTATTCACAAAGTTTATTTATATTGACGGATTGCATAAATAGTAAGAAAGTATGCTACATGATGTCAATGGAATATACTCCAAGATATATCCAAAGGGATTTTTTAACATCATTTTATTCACTTGTAGATTTAAATAGTATTCGTCCTGATTTCACTTCGATCACCGTCACACCGGTAGCCATAATAGTGAATATTACAATGTTGGAGGTAGTGGGTTTCACAATTTTCGATCGTCTGAAACCTGTCATCGTACTAGATTTACACGAATCTGTACTCGAGCATGCTACAGAAACAGTTAAGTGCTTGTCACTTTTGTAATTCGGAAATGTTGTATATGTGTCATATTTGATTATATATTGATCAATATTGCCTTTATATTTTACTCACAAGATTTATAAAATGTATCAACGTCAACTGGCACACAAGTTCAGAACAAAGTGGCAACCAACTATCTTTATTATCTGGAAGTTACCAAAAACATTGGAGGAACAAGCCATCTTGTTGCAAAACACTTTTGAAACTGCAAAGTTTGAGTTCAATACTCGAATATTTGTATACTTTGTTAAAGATGAAATCTCACTTTCCCCTTCTTCATACTTAGTAGATGTATGGGAAATGTATAGCATCAAGTTAGGACCCATTTTTACTCATGTCTCTTCCTTTTGTATAAGAGATTTGACCGAAACTGGCAGCTTTTACTTAGCAACAATGAGTACAGATGGTGATCTGGAAAGCTTCGCTAAAAGGCGTCGCAACTTTCACCAAGAACCACTTTCAGTTTCCGTTAAGGTGCAATATAGGCATATTGAAGTTCAATAATTGAACTCTTTCTATAAAAATGACAATCACTATTAGCTGTACAACATTAAATACATACATAATTCCCTAGTATTATCTTCTCCCAATATGAACTATGCCAAGCCAATTTTTATTTTTACAGTTTAATTCTAACTATGAAGACGACTGGGTTGGTTTGAAAGTTTCCAAAGATGGTACATACACAATAACAAGTGGATATGTTGCTTTTCTTTATTGGGATCTCAAAGTACTAATGAATTTCAGGTGAGTGCTACTAGCTACATGAACTTTGACATTTAGATGGATATTCTGATTTCTATTTTCTTTTTAAGCGATAATATTTTACTGGGAGATGCTCCTTTTTCTTTTCCCAACGGAACGCTTGGTGGCATAACTGTACGTCAACTTTTGTCTGACGAAATTGACCTTACCTTAAACCAGATTTCATTTAGTGTACAACGTGCGAGGGCGCTCAATTTTCTTCAGCCAACATACTATAGCTTGTAATAAAAGTATTAATGATACTATAGTATCATTTGTTATATAGTAGTAAATTGAAATTTCATTGGTAAAAGTAACTTTTTATCCTTGCTGTCAGAACCTACGCATTCTTTAAGCAGCC
Organism: Entomobrya proxima; assembly: GCA_029691765.1. NCBI lineage: Eukaryota > Metazoa > Arthropoda > Collembola > Entomobryomorpha > Entomobryidae > Entomobrya > Entomobrya proxima. The sequence continues at coordinate 6,846,903 of CM056170.1, forward strand.
ATCCACAAGCTCCATCCGGAACATGGTCGTAGCGGCGTTCCAGAAAGAATTATGGATTGCGTTGATTGGAGCGTGGGCGATTCTAGTGATATCCACAAAAGTTCGTCTGTCGCTTCTGTATGAAAATGAAACTTTCCCGTCCTCATCAAGCATCATCACAACTCAAAAAGCCGACAAGAAATTCGCAAGTGAAAGTATGCTGTGGAGCGTGGCCGCGTTTTGTCAAAAGGGTAGGTTATTATGAATATAAATTTCGCTTAAATTTTACTTTTACTTTGCTCTCATATATAATCCTTAAAGTTAAAATATACGGTCTAAGTTTGTATATCGTACAGTATGTATGTCTTCTTGTGGCAATCATCTTATTTCAGACAACAAAAACATTTAACATTAAATTTCAGTATGACGGTTATTATCACAAGATAAAAAGACATGATGCAAAACAGTTTGGTGAAAACAATGGAGCATGGTATTATATTATGTAAATCTGTTCAAAGTCTAAATGTTTATGTAGAACTTCAACCAGAATCAAATGTTCATTCATCCCGAGGAAACATGTAGGCATTTTTTAATTTGCTAATGTGACCAGAAACGCCCAAGTTGATTTATGCCGCAATTCTATTATTACCTTTGTAATCAAGAATTCTAAGTTTGAAAAGGCCATACAATGTGGTCTACGTTCATCAGCAAAATCTCATGCTTTATTAAATTCCAGTTTTAAGTTTCAATGATCCAATAATAACGCAATTTGGATGTTCAAAATTTCTTGATGTGTGTATTGTCTTTGTGTACTCTCTCAGCCTGGCATCTCGATCCACTCTCGATCTCTCTCAGAATGAAGTTTTTGGTGGGTTCGTTTTTTGGCTTCTTAACTTATACAGCATACTCAGGATCGATCGTTTCATCTCTGGCAGTAAATAAGATACCCGTCAAGAATTTTTTTGATCTGCTTAATTTTAACTTCCTGTTCACTGTTCATGAGCAGAGTGAACCTTTCCAGACAATGCTAAAGGTAAAATCTCAAATTCATTCCTCTTTGAAGATAAATTTTTTATTACTCTAAAAGGTTTCTTTATGTTTGCATAATATGCTTCTTCAGGGGATGATAAAGTCATATGCCCTAAGTCAAGACGTTAAAACAACGTCAACTATAAAGGAAGTTTCGCATCTGTTTACTGGGTTCTCCAATATTCAAAACCCACCATCATCAATGTTAGTACAGTCTGCCAAAGTGGCGTTTCTTTCCCCAGCAGACATGTTTTTTAGAACGGCAGAATTCCTGAATTACTCTGACTCTTTCATATGCAATCATGTAACCTCGCTCAGCATAGGCGGCTATCCCAGTAAGAGTGCTATGCTAGTAAATAAAGGATCTCAGTTTAAGGAAGTTCTTAATTTTATGTAAGTACAGTGAAAGTATAGTAAGATAATTTGGGTTGACGCATGAATGATAGTAAAACTTAATCTTTGTCATTGTTTGTGTTAGGCTAATACATCTCCGACAACGCGGGCTAATTTCCCGTAACATATTGCGTTACAATACACAGAACTTTCTCAAATGCATTCCGATGGATGAACAGGACAGTAGAATAGAGCCAGCAACATGGACAGATGTATTTACAATTTTTATTCTGCTATTCATCGGATTTTTTTCTGCCGTTTTATTGTTTTCCTTAGAAATAGCTTATGTTTGCTATTCCGATCGAAAACGAACTCTATCTATAGTGCATTCTGGGAACCATTATTTAGTTGGTTATGACACGATTGACAGTTATTATGTAGTTTGAATAGCATTGAAAATGGTAAGATTCAGAAGGAATGAATAAAAAATTGAGTAATATATGGTTTGGAACTAATTCTTTTTTCTTTCCTACTACGAAGCCTTGGTTTTATGTTTTGCACTACTTTAGGGCAATACATTTCTGCCCACTTTACTCATTCTCACACCAGTCACTTCCTTCTACATTTGACAATACGCATTACTGTGCAAGTACATGGAGGTATGCGTGAAAGCATGAATTCATAGTGAAGTGAAATTGAGATAAGCTCATCAACCTCATCAAAACTATGCCAAGAGTATACTTATTCTTTTGCTCTAGTAGTATCAAGTCAGTCGTGTTGGTACTTAGCACAAACAAGGCCAAGGACTAGGGCAGCAAACAAACAAGTTGAACTCACGGAAATTTTCCTTTGTTTTGCATGAAACGAAATCAAAGAAATAGTTGTGACACCGGAAGGGTATATGTATATGCATGCATACCTATACTACAAAATAGAAAATCCAAGAATTGAATTTAGATGTACCTACGTATATTCAATAATGTAGCAGTCTACTAGCATCTTTGATAACAAAGCCATAAAACATCCCCCGAAACAGCAACAAGTGATTTCTGAAGGGAATTCTGAAGAAACCTCACAACAATATTCTTGATGCTTGACATCTCTGATGAAATACTGTATCTTTCTCGTTTCAGATGCTTACCATTAGGTTAAATTTGTGCTACTACTACGCGTTTCGCATACGTACGAGGGAAAACCATAGTATCACAAAGAAACGGGCTAAGGCGAGCATCAAGCTTTATTCAATACTAGAAACTCAGGCAGGCTAAACGCCCTGCCACATTAAGAATAACCAAAATATTTATTTAAGCGAAATTAATGTGTTTGCCATCCAATAATGTGCGTTTTATTGGTACGCAATAAAATATATATAAATTTATTTTAATATTTCTCTGTAAACACAATTGAATGTATAAATTCCCGTATTGTTTTCGTAGATAGCTCCCTGCATTGAACTTTCCTTTACTTCAACAAATAAACCCCTCTTGCTACGAACCCTTGAGAATGCTGTATATAACTGTCCATGGGTAAAAACCGGTTCGGGAAGTAATACACCAATCTGATCAAATGTCTGCCCCTGTGACTTTGTAATAGTCATAGAATACGCCAACCGAAGTGGAAATTGCTTCCTTCTCAGCTGAAATGGCAAATCCGCATTTTTGGCATCCAGATTGATGCGAGGAATCAGAACTTTTTCGCCTCTTCTATCCCCACTAAAAATACTGCATTCAATCAGATTGGCTCCCATTGATTCAACAATTAGCCGAGTTCCATTGCATAATCCAAACTTTGGGCTCAGGTTTCGTAGAAGCATCACACAACATCCTTTCTTCACATTTAAAGTGTGTGGAGGCATTCCCATGGGAGTCAGTGAATTTAAAAACTCAATGGGATATTGAGACCGCTCTTCCTCATTTTCACACTCCTCCACAGTATCAACACTGTAGTAAACAGTGGGGTTCCCGTCCAGCATCTGAAGAACTCTTTCATTGACTTTCAACGTGTCTTCATTTTTGGGGCACAAAATAGCTCTGGAAGCAAGGTCACAGGGTTGCAGACCGGTAATGTCGGTTCCAAACACGGCTGTGACAACATCATCGCAAAGATTCTCTGTTGGAATTTCTGCAAAGTCTTGTTCCTCATTATTAAAAATTCCCGATCCAATCGAAAGCAGCCAATCACAGAATTCTGACTCATCCTGATGCACACGCATATTCTGTATTAATGGAAGTTCCTGAAAGTGCTTCCACAAATGGCTGCTCTTTACACAGGACTCCACGATCTTTACCCGATTCCCATGCAGAACTACTGGTGCTTGTTGCTGGAAATCTCCCCCAACCACTATTGGAATACCTCCAAATGGTAGGTCCACGTTGAGCAAATCTCGCAAACTTCTATCCACAGCGTTCAACAAATGAGCATGGCACATGGATATTTCATCCCAAATGATTAACCTTGTTCTTTTTAGTTCTCGCCACTGTGCAGATCCCTGCTTTATCCTTGAAACTGTGTTATTGGAAAGGTCGATTGGGATTCCAAATCCAGAATGAACGGTTTTTCCACATTTTAAAAGCGTCGCCGCTAATCCTGTTGGAGCGACACATTTTACAAATCCTCCTTGGCTGAGTATAGTTGAAGTCAGAGCCTTATACACAAACGTTTTTCCTGTTCCTCCTGCACCTGATAGGAAGAAGCACTTTTGACGTGAGTTTCCTTCCACTGCATCCATGATCCTCCCAAAAGCTGTTCGTTGCTCAGGGTTCATCATGGATGTTGCTCGCTCGGCTTCCCTGGTCTCCACTTCTATGTTAACTTCCGAAGAGTACTCGTGCAAATCTACTGGAACTGGTAACCCAAAATCAGTACAAAGTCTTCCAAATTGCGAAAGATGAGTCTCAATATCACGGAGGGAGAGCTGTTCAGCCAAGTAAGCACTATGATTAACCAAGTAGTCTTCGCTCATTGCCTCCTTGTACTTATCATACAATAACTTTGAGCCGGTTGGATCCCCGTGCACCAGTATGGTAACAAACAGCTGTCTCAGTTCAGAAGGCATCCGAAATACAACAGCTTCATCCAAAGTCTTGTACCATTCCTGATCGTCAGCAAGAAGGTTTAAAGCCTTTGCCGCCTCATGAAACGTTTCATACAATACTCCGTTGATAGTGCGTACATCTTCGAAAGACTGAGCCCCTGTACCAACAAATATTTAATTTTATCACCAACTGTAAAACAACCTACATGCAACTTGTCATCCAAAGTGTCCGTTACTTGGTACACAAAATCAATGTTTTAAATTTTAATGTTTACTTACCCTTTATGTGTAGAAGTAAAAGCCTCAAACAAAACTTTTCCATTTCTTTGGGAGAAACTGTGTATAGTCGAGGTAAGATTTTTCCTGCCCCCCTTTGACGCTTATGCCATGAGTTGTTCCTCCAAACATAGTGATAAGGAATCTCGTTGTATTGAAACTCTCGCGCTGAAGCATCCTCCCGATTTAATTTGAACCACTTTGTCAATTTAGTTCCATTCCTTTCTGCTTGTTCAAGTGCCATCGACTCGTTTCCAGCTTCATGGTATACAGGTTGCATGGACGGTAAGTGTACGGGTAACCGTTCAACTGAATGGGATCTTGTGTACATGTCGTACTTTCGAAGTCTCCATACGGCTTCTGGCGCAGACACATAGCGACTATCCATGAAATGACGAATTTCATCCCAGTCAAGAGTATTACTGCCTTCAGTAATTTGTACCAAAGCTGCATCATGGCCCTTGTAAATATACTTGAAAATATATTTTACGCTTTGCACAGATGAACACACTTCAACGTTGATATGTGCGTTGTATTTCCTTGTTAGGTAGGGATTGTAGGGCACAACCCATCTGTTGTCTAATTTAGCACCACGAACTTCAATACTTCGACCATCGTTCCTCCGCCGATAAATTGGGTACCCGTCGTTGTTGGGGTTAGTTGTTTCCGAAAAGTTCTTGGGATAGTCTTTACTGCACTTGAAACATCCCTTTTTCTCCTCCATACACGGGGCTTTCTTATTGTGCTCTCCGCACGGACCATGCATCATACAGGTTTTTACAATGTCGTAAAGTTCACCGTCATCTTCAGAGGGGATTTCCGCGCATACAACGGAATCAATGTCTTCGGGTTGCCGAAGTTTATCTTCCTCATTCAGAATAAAAAGCATGTGACAGTGGGGGAGACCTGAAAATATACAAAAAAAGATCAGTTACATATAGATACATTCATGTGTACGTTCATAAATCATTCTAATATTTTTAACGTACCTCGCTTCTGAAACTCTATTACGGTCATGTAAGCCTTAACCTTTCCGAGAACGCCCCCCTGCTCACATGTCATATCCTTAATGAATTCTTTCAACTTTAAGCAAAAAACAGTAGCCACCAGATCTGGTCTATCTGTCACAGTCTCGTAACTTTGAAGGTTCTCCGTAATTTCCCTCCATTTGGGATTACAGGTGAATGTAATGAAGAGGTCCGGCTTGCCAAACTTTGCAACTAACACCATCGCATCTTGATAGTTTTGTTGCATTGCCCGTTTCCCTCCAGTAAATGATGACGGAAGGATAACCATTTTTCCTGCTTTTAAGTCCCTTTGTTCAGCCTGGTTATTAACATAATCCATTAGTCCTAAATACAGTTCCACACGAAGCGTTTTCTGATTTTGCCGGCTCCACTGAAGTCGTTGCCCTTCCACTTTCAAAAAAGCATCGATGATGAACTGTTGTGTTAGTTTTCCAGCGTGAAGTAAAGGATTGAAATTATCTCGTTCCTGCAGACGATAAGAGTAGAACTCTAACATGGAAACATTTCTGGAGTTGGTCCCGTCATCACCGTCGTTCTCCGCAGTTGAAAGCAAGGACGTTTTCGAAATACCAGGTTGCCATCCGTATTCACCATAAGGGAAAAGTAACGGATATGTCATGGGATCGCAGTTAGGGCTAATTATGTTAATGTTTTGCAATCTCTCTTCAATCACTCTTGAAAAGCAATGTCCCTTTGAAATGGAACTTCACCGTCGTCCGACACAAAAACTGCTGCTACTTCGTTAGCTATTGGCAGGTTGTACCGCCTGGGATCGTGCTGCCTGTCTTTTGTTAGCCACATAGTTATCTTGGTGTCGGGTGGATTTTGTTGCATTACATCTTTCATCATTTTAACTGCAGCGGCATATGGGTTGACCTCTCGGATAACTTCGTCAATTCTCCGGATAATTGCCAATGAGCAGTCCTCATTGTGTTCGTTCAATGACCTCCGCTCATTGGCAAATTCTGGATCCAAAAAATACAGTTGGGAGTACTGCGGACATATTCCATTTTGCAGGTTGACTGATGTTTTATGGTAAACCTGTCCATGTATCACTAATGACGGCGGCCCTGATGCAAATTTGACAGGTTGATATCCAAATGATGCAAAAGCAAACATACTGTTATATTTTCTAACATTGGTCCGAAAATTTCGTGAATCAGGGTCCTGGTGCGTCAGCCAATTCCGGAATTGTTCTGGGTATGTACTGGTAAGTTCCATGGGTCCACTGACATTTACAGGAGGAAGTGAAATGCTCCCGCTCCCACAACACGATGAAAATGTTTTTCTCTGTGTTCTCTCGCATTCAAAATGTTTGGCGTTGCAATCCGAACATATTGCATCCATTTTACCCAAATAGTGCTGCTGTGGACGCTGGGTCTTGTCTCGTGCTATGTACTTGGACGGTGGTTGTGCCCTGCGTAATCGCGTTCGCTCAGATACACGGGAGTTTGGGTCATATCCCGTTTTTTGTTTCCTTTTCTCGGCACGAATTGCATTCTCTTCGGCTATTTGCTCAGCTGTTTTTTCAGATCTCTTTTTTCGCTTGCGCAAGCGGTCTGACTGGTTTTCAGATGCTGCCTGCTCTGGTGTTCTGTCCGATCTGCGTTTTTGTTTGCGGAGCCGATTTGTTTCATTATCAGCAGCAACTTGCTCGGGTGTCCTTCCAGATCTTTTTTTCTGCTGACACTGTCGGTTTCTTTCCCTGTCAGCTGCTACTTGCTCTGGTGTTCGCTGCGCTCTCCTGTTTCGCTTCTGAGCTGCTCCAGACTTGTCCATTCTACAATTAAAATCATAAATATTAGAATGTTATGGAACGCACACCAGAAAGAATTTAAATATTTACACTTAAAACTTACTTGAATACAGTTGAAGCAATTGACGCACAGTAATAAGATGAATCTACTACACACCTGAAAGGCTGAAATTGGTATAAAAATGCCAAAAAGCTGGAAGCAACAAAAACACAATGAAAATATTAGAATGTTCTTGGAACGTACACCAAGAAGGATCTAATCATGTATTTAACCCGGTTGCAATTAAAACTTACACGAAAAAAGTTAAAACGCGGCTTGTATCAATCAGATGATGTCCACGATCACTCTGCTACACCTGCTATGTTGGAACGTGTGTGCTATCACCAAAACGCAAGAACCTACAAAAACACAATGAAAATATTAGAATGTTCTTGGAACGTACCCCAAGAAGGATCTAATCATGTATTTAACCCGGTTGCAATTAAAACTTACACGAAAAAAGTTAAAACGCAGCTTGCATCAATCAGATGATGTCCACGATCACTCTGCTACACCTGCTATGTTGGAACGTGTGTGCTATCACCAAAACGCAAGAACCTACAAAAACACAATCAAAATGTTAGAATGTTCTTGGAACGTACCCCAAGAAGGATCTAATCATGTATTTAACCCGGTTGCAATTAAAACTTACTCGAAAAAAGTTAAAACGCAGCTTGCATCAATCAGATGATGTCCACTGTTGCAATCATTTACGTAGAAGTTCAGAAGTAGTTCAGATCAGAAGTATAATGCTGGTGTTCTGTCTGGCGAACGGAGTTTGATTTTTTTGGAAAGCAGGTGTTTGTTTTTTTCATCGCAGCAGGAACACATACTTGCCGCGAAGCAGTATGCTCAGCTTGGGAAATGTGAGAAATGTCAATATGTGTAGATGGAGTGTGCCATAGCTACGCAAGATGGCATCTGTGTATGTGAGGCCGTAACAGTGGTTTTTGTATATTTGGACTGACGGCCGGAAACCAAATGCAATCAGGGCTTAAGTAATAAGATTTGCGTAGGAAGATCCGCTCCCCATTCTCAGCATTATTCGTCAAGTTGGAATTGTAATCTGTTATTCAACAGAATCGATGCCTAAAAGTGTAGATTGACTTGATGTGCCCACTACTACTCCAGTTGTGTTGGAGTTCCAGTTCCACACATTTAAAACATTATTATGATCGATCCATAAGAAACTTTCCATTCTTTGAACAAGTAGATTTGTGCCTGGAGATGTGGTGCATTTCACAAATTTTTGGTCTTCTTCGCTGCGTTTAATTTTTAATGGCGAGTACGAACACGAAGGCCCGTATAACCAGCAACCTAAATACTGCATGATAGCATGTTCAATTTTTATCTGCATTCTATAAGACGTTTATGTTATTTGTACCTTGTACAAAGTGTACTACATTCAAATTTGATTTTTGATCCCTCCGTTCCCTTCTAGCTAGCATTCTCGTTCGATTAATCATTTGCTGCAATTGCGATTGCTTAAATGAATGTTAGAATATACTCATTTGCACTCCAGTAGTCGTGTCGGTGTAGCTTGGCGCAGTGGGTTCTGTATATACCTATTTACATTGTGTTAACATCAACCCGTTGCAGTTGTCACACTGTCAGTTATTTGTTGCAGATTGTACTTCTGAATTTTTTTCATTTTGTACAACACAAGATCAACTATTACATATTAGGCCGATCTTTTTCATTACATGTTGTATGAGCATGAATTGCATGACCACAGGCTGACGACCAAGCTGAGGGATGCGAATTGTGAAAAGAGGATGAGATGAAAAAAGTACTGTTACCTTGTCTGGTTTTTTGCAATAATTTTTAGATGCAGCAGCACGAAAGAAATAAGCCTACGCCAGCAGTCTTGCATTACCCCATTGCGCTGTCTGGTTTATTTTCGACACAATACTGATACATACATCTTTATAGCTTTTCATAAGTTATAGTTTGTGTTTCAATTGTATGCCAGCAATGCCAGGGCGGAGGGTTATATGGTCATCACACTGTGCAATGTCAGTAATGCGGTTATTTTGTAATTTGACGGCAGCGATGCTGCTTCGAACCCGCACTATATACCGATATAGCAGTACGTTAGAGGCTTTAGTAATATTATACATTATACTAATCGAAAATTATGCAAGTTAAATAAAGTCGTTTAATAAAAATGCGATACTGCGATATTCAATAAGCGATGAATGATGAATACATGATGCAAACTGGAATACACAAATTAATTTGCTTGCATATTTTATCAGAGATTCGATTATAAAGCCATAGCTAGATGGTACCGTACCAAGACACCGAGTTCTGGGTAAAAACAGAAACAATTTGTAGAAAGACAGGACGGACAACGGAATGATAGTATGAAATGAAGTGTATGAGAAAATGGTGTAAGGCAACTCGTTCGAAGCCTGAATTCAAAGAGTAAAAGTTTAAAATAATTGTCTAATCTGGTTCAGTGTTCATCAGTACATTCATGTCGTTAACTGTTCAGCGTCCATACCTATTAATATAGAGGTTTGTTCTTCGGTTTTAAGTCCTATCATCGTTGCATTTGCATTGCTAAATTAAAATTATTCTTGAAGATAAAATGCTAACTCCATTACTCCATAGCATAATATCAGAAAACTGAGCATGTTCATATAAAGTTATGTGGTATGTATTACAAAAAAGAAGAAAAAAACGTTTACAGAAGTTTGCATCACTGCTTGCATCGTCGAATATTAAAAACGTTCTCGTTTCTTCTCTGACCGATCATCCTACAGCTAAAACTTTTCTTACTTCCCATGTTACAAAAACAGGAGAAGGAGAATATAAGAAGCTTGTAGCTGTATAGGTATTTCTGCGTGTTTTCGTGATGAAGCCCACAATGTGTTCCTTACCATCCGACTTTTTCAAGCATCAAGAATGCTGAAATGATGACACAGAAAACCAGACGCGGCATTGCAACAGTGAATCAGACTAGACAGACAGAGAAAATTGTACCCCTAATACCTAACTATACAAAAGCCGGGCTTGAGAATGAATAGTGAGGGTTTCATAATGAATGAATTGAAATTGAATGCATAAAATACTCTGCAAAGAGATATGCATCATGAACTATAATATTTCGTGAGTGTCTGGTAATCAAATCGTGGCAGAGCATTTGCAAGAATGTGAATGTAAACTGCAAACGCTGCATAACACTGTAGAGCTGGTAAAAAGGAACAGAGAAGAGTTTTCGAGGGTCGACATCCTCTCAGACAGAGAACTGAAAGAGCTCCCTCCAAATTCTGACCGCTATTTTCTCCGGCCGCCAATTTATATTTACATATTATGCTTTTGTTAACAGTTTATCCTATCAGTAGTAGGAAGATGATTAGTAACTCCGCTTCATACAAGTGCTTCGACGGTGGAGGAGGAGACTGGATAAGGATTTACTAGGAAATGTGGAATTTTTTTAGTGACTCAGCCTGGTGCTAACAATGTGAATATGAGTACCAATTCACATTCCCACTTCCCACACAAGAATATTATATACGGATATTTATATAAGATTGTATGTATGCCAGTAAATAGTAAAATACACACACAGGTTAAGTTTTAGAGATGTTTCATTGTTGGGGTGACTGTGACTTGGTGTATGAAATGAGATGATGGCAGGTACTTTGGCTTGGGCCAGGCATAAAACCGTCGTTGAAATCTTTGTTCGTACTGGATGACTTCTAAACCGAGTTCTGGTTCAGACGTGTTTGGAAGGTTGAAAGGATTACATGCTCTGCACTTTCTCCAGTTTCACTTTTGCGGCGGATAATTGCTTTTTAGTGACAACGACGAATAACGATACGATTAAAGACAAAATTGTTTAGTAGTACAGGACAGAAAGAAAGTAGGCAAGTTTTTCATACAAGTTGACAAGTTAGAAAAAAGGTGACCATGATTAAAGGCGTGACGAACAAGTTTGAGGAGCTGAATGTTTCCAATGAGAATGCGCATCCGACAACACCTCCTAAGCCACGCACTCCTCTCAAGGATCACAATGTTCCGGTGAAAGCTGAGCGCCCTGTTAAGGTAAGTGGCTAAAGGATGAGTGGTGTCGGCATTTAGTATGCATGTGATTCCGCTGTGCTCATGCAGATCGTTAATGTTTGTGTTTCCGCAGGCGTTGGTTGGCTTGAATGATGACAAAGTTCCTGAGGCAGAAGCCAAGCAAGTTTCTAACATCCAGGAGGAGCCCCTGCTCCGTGACAATCCAAGGCGGTTTGTGATATTTCCCATTCAGTATCATGACATTTGGCAGTTCTACAAGAAAGCGGAAGCTTCATTTTGGACGGTGGAGGAAGTGGATCTTTCAAAGGTTGTTACTATTTACATTTGTTTATGCTGTTCGACTTGTTCGAGTGCGTTCTATAATAGAGTTTGGTGACGGAATGCTTTGATTTGTGATTATGCAGGACACTACTGATTGGGAAAACAAGCTGAAGCCTGAGGAGCGAAAGTTCGTATCGCACATTTTGGCCTTTTTTGCAGCATCGGATGGCATTGTTAATGAAAATTTGGTGGAGAGGTTTAGTCAGGAAGTTCAAGTCACCGAGGCGAGATGCTTCTACGGGTTCCAGATAGCAATGGAAAACGTTCATTCTGAAATGTATTCACTGCTGATTGATACGTACATCAAGGATTCCGCAGAGAGGTAATATATAGGAATGCAGTCTCATTCAATTTAGAAAGCAATTTGCTCAGCGTGTAGGTAGTACAGATTATTACGTAGTACGATGTTTTGTCTAATTTCTGTATTCTATTTTCTAGGGAGCACTTATTCAATGCAATAGAAACAATGCCATGCATTCGGAAGAAAGCCGACTGGGCGTTATCTTGGATTGCCGACAAAAATTCTACTTTTGCGGAACGAGTTATTGCTTTCGCCGCTGTTGAAGGGATCTTCTTCTCAGGAAGCTTTGCTTCCATTTTCTGGCTGAAGAAAAGAGGATTGATGCCGGGATTGACTTTCAGTAACGAGTTGATTTCCCGTGATGAGGTATGCCAATATATTTCAGTGGACATTGAAAAAATTGATTAATTTTACAATATAGACAAAAAGTATTTAAAAAATAATTTGATTTATATTACATATGCATTTTGTGTGATTTGATTATTTCTTCAGGGTCTTCACTGTGACTTCGCTTGCTTAATGTTCAAGCATGTCGTCAACAAGCCTGAAAAAAGTCGCATTATTCGTATAATTAAAGATGCTGTCGAGATTGAACAAGAGTTTCTTACTGATGCACTTCCGGTCGCCATGATTGGAATGAACTGCACGCTGATGAGACGTTATATCGAGTTTGTGGCAGACCGTCTTCTGATTGAGCTTGGATGTGATAAGGTAAAGTCATGATTGTTTTAGTTCCATTTGTGCTGATGTCTGATGTATGAAAATGTTAAATATTATAATATTTATAATTTGTTTGCTTTGTTTTTTAATATTCAGGTTTACAATGTGGAGAATCCTTTTGACTTTATGGAACACATATCATTGGAAGGAAAGACTAATTTCTTTGAGAAAAAGGTTGGTGAATACCAAAAGGCAGGCGTGATGAACAAGAAAGATGAAATGGTCTTCACATTGGATGCCGATTTTTAAACCGGTTGTTTTATACCTGATTGATAAATAATGGTGATATATTGTCAAATGAAAATTAGTATTTTCATTCTTGTTCAGATTTGCTAATCCATGAAAAGTATTACTTTGTAAGCTAAACTTGTATGTTCCGAATTGCCGAGAACATAGAAATAAGTTTCAGTTGGAAAAAATAAAAGTTCAACGACTACGACTGTCCCGTGAAATAGCATAATATTATCTTTTAGTGTAAGGCTTTGTAAATTATGCAATTTTCTGTTAATTGCAGTAGCGGTAAGGTAACAAGCGATGAAATTGATGAATAGTATGTACTGGTTACGTAAGTACGTATGCTACTAAATGAAGGACCAGCCTTTAAACTGCCAAATGGGTTTGATGTGGTTGCAAGTAAAAATGCATTTTCACAGATGCCTTGTGTGTATTTATTTTATAATGTACCTTTTCAATACTTTCCTAATGATAAGATATTTTACTCTCATGAATCTTTAGCTTTAGACACTAATAAAAGTTATGTATTCAATCTTTATAAAATTGAGCCGATATTCTGATAATAAGTTTTCGACGATAATAAAATCTCATACTTTAGTTTAAATTGATGACAAATTGCAAGGCTTTGAATTCTCAATAGTCAGGTTTTAGATATTATGGAATATTCTAAAATTGTAGGTATTTTTGATGTGATGTTTTATGTTGTGTTTGTATTCACTTCCGACAGTGATTGATGAATGCCTTTTCAGGATTATTACTTTTTTGTCGTAAACTGGTCCATGATTGGGTTGGGTCACTATTAAGTATAATATAAACTTTTGGACAAACATCAAGGGCGAGTTTGTCCATGAGAAAAATAACAGCTCTAACTATTACATATTTTCATTATTTAAAATAATTTATTTTAAGTATTTAATATTTATCATTTACAGACACAAGTTCATTTATATTATACCTATTCCCATTTCATGCCATTAGTGCCAACTGTAACATTTTTGTAAATACATTAATTAAAGTATAAGGATTGACGATTGAAGTTTGAACACTCTCGGCATTTTATTATATGAAAAATTTGAAAGAATAAAAAACCAATCATGTATAAATCAAATTCAACTAGTATAGTGATTGTTTTATTATTAATTTGGAAAATTGCTGCACAAGTACTCACGTGCATGAAAGTTTTATTTTCGCAAAAATTGCATACATTTTACATGAATCAGAAAATCAACATAATTTGCAAAATCATTCATATTTGTTATACTCCATAATCCCAATCATCTATCTATCTATTTATAGTGTCTAGATGCATCTTTGTTGCAAATTACTGCAATTCTACTGGCTGAATTCTTTGCCAAAAAACCCTCCACTTTTCCACCGCACCGCAAAGCCTAGCAATTTTCGCAAGTATCAGTCTGCCCCCAGTGCTTCCTATCCCAGTATACATGCTCCTGGTCATCGAGTCAGAATCAGATGTGCCGCAGCTGTGCAGACTCCTGGGTATTTTCAAAGTAGGGGGAAGCAGCTGTGCTGTGCTCTTTTGTTGTGCTCTTGTGCCAGCCCAGGTATCTGTGTTAAGGCGTCATTCATACAACTTGGCTTCCATTTCAAGCTTTCATAAATTTTTCTCCAGTCGCTCAAAACTCAGCCCTCTTTCCATTTGCCTTAATTCTAGGAGTCACTGGGTGTACCCTAAGATTTGCAGAATATTTTTCCATTTTATTGTGCTGCCTTGTTTGAATGCTTAGTGGACTGATTTTTACGGTGTTGAGCGTGTCTACGCGGTGTAGCATCCTTGACCGTGCTGCCGCGTCGCTGCTCGAAAAAAGTGCTATTCTAGAGCGACTCTTTTGCATTCTTTTGTGTGCCTCCTCCGGGATATAGGTATAGCGTGTGTATATGCCTTCGCCGCACAGCCGTCCCGGAATAAAGAGACTCCGTGTGTGCCTCTGAGAGAGTGCCGTGCCGTGGTAGCATCATTTTTCCCCCAATGTACACAGGACAGGATACGCAACCTATATTTTTTTTACTACGAGACTCTCATCTGGTTTGAAATGCGATGTTTTTGGTATGATGATGATAGAGCTGCTGTTTTGTTGCTGGACTAAAACTCGTTTTAATTATTTCAAGGACCTTTGTCAGTGACCTGCTAACTGTGCACTGAGAAAAGGATAATTAGAAGAGCTGACATGATAAGTGTGACGGAGAAAAGAGGAGAAGTACTTGCGGAAAAAGTAGTGTCGGCAGTGTAAACAATAGAAAGCGGTTGCGGAGTCAGGTGATCCGATCAGGCGTGTGTGTAGGCATATCAATCAGCAGTTTTGTAACTGGAGTTGGAACTTTTTAGTGATTGAGTGGCAAACAATTAAACTGTTTTCTAAGATTTGAGAGATAAGTTGGCTGTTTCTTTGAGGGGAGAAGCTGTAAGCTTTGAGTAAGCGGTAAAACCGTGATTTCGATGGTTATAGGCAACCCTGAAAGAGTTGTGGAAGGTCAAAAGGATTGTTGGAGAGAAAGGTAAGAAGTTGTCAAGCTTTTATTTATGAAATACTTAAAGTGATGAGTTTTTACACTTCTAAACTGGTTGACCTGTGTTTGTTGCAGGTAAACTTTGGATTTCAGCACCTAGGAAAATATGGATTTCGCCTGAAGAACCTTGATACGCTGTTTGTAGTTTTGGTCACTGTCTGAATAGGTGTGTAGGGTACTTTTTACATTTTTGTGTGCAATTTATACGCGTATTAAGCTATGAATGATTGAAAATTGTAATAAAAAATTGATTATTATTTGTTTTCAGATTGCAGATTGAAGAATTTGTAGCTGCCTTTCCATTGTTGGATCTTGGTTACTTGTTGCTGAATATTCTTTTATAAGGGGAAGAGCAAGATGGATTTAGACTCGGATTCCATCAGCCTTTCAGGCTTGTCAGACCCTGGCAGTACCTCTGGTATAAAAGGTGAGAAAATGGAAGTAGAAACTGAAGAAATGAGGCGTCATCGGCGTCTGATTGCCAACTCAAATGAGCGACGCCGAATGCAAGGGATTAATAACGGATTTGAGGCTCTTAGAGGGTTCTTGGCCTGTAGCGAAGAACAAAAGCTTAGCAAGGCAGCCATCTTGCAAAAAACCGTAGCATATATACAACAACTTCTTACTGAAAAATCTGAATTAATAACGAGGAACACTCACCTAGAGAAATTGGTTTCTGGAGGGAAACCTGATGAGAATCCTATTTTTTCGCGTGAAGTTTTTGTTGTATCTACAAATGACCATGCAGTACCAATTGTGAAACAAGAACCCGTTACCGGAAACAGACGGAAAAGGAAAGCATCTACTACACAGATAGACTCTGTCGTGGATGATGAGGGAGTCGCCAGTTTGTATTCAGAACATAGTGGTAGCGGGGAAGATTTGCAATCAGAAGTAACAGAGCTTCGCGAAGAAACCAAGCGTCTTCGGTTAAGTTTGGAAAATGAAAGGTTACACAGGAGAAACTTGGAAACTCAAATACGGAATCTTCAATTGCAAAACCAATCTCTCACAGAATCAGCCAGATATGCACAAGAACAATATGCTGGGAAAATGGGTAATATATGCCCAACAACGCCTGGAGTTATTGTACATGACGAGACGCCAAGATGTCGCACAGTCAGCAGAAACAATTTAGAATCTATTGTGGAAGCTATTCGGCGGCTTGAAGGTGATCATCTATTTGCAGAGGATGATCAGGGAGATCTAACTCCTTCACCCGGGTCCCCCTCAGTTTCAACAGCAGTTGAAGAAGTGGAAATTTCTGCCACTGAAGAAGATGTTTATATTACTCCTTGATATCGCCCTAAGTTCCCTTTTTCGGTTTTCGTACAAATTATGTAACATTGGTAGTTCAGATATCTAACATCGATCTTGAACAAAAATGTCTAATTGGCTAAATTAGTTTTACTCTATTGCGATTTTTCCGTTTTCGTTGCCGCGCTAATTTTGCTATATATGATGTCCCATTTATATTTTTAGTTGTAGTTGTAGTGTAGGATTTAAAGAAACTATAGATTATCAGATTATTGTAGCGATTGTAGGTAAAACTATGTGTGAATGCATTTGTAGTGTGTATGTTGTCAAATTAATTTAGGTAAACGTATTGTGTCTAAAAGAAGTAGTAGAATAAGTTGACAACATTACACATTGTTAGTGTAAAGAACTACTTTAATCAAACTTTAAGCTAATCTGTTATTTTTACCTTTTCAATTTTTCAACAGAGAGTTATAGACTTAAGAAGACATAAGTAAAAGTAAAAATTAATGACTTAATTAATAATTTGGTTGAGAGTAAACGTGTTTCAAATCTTAAAATCAACTATATTATGCAGTAAGTATTTGAAAAATACTTAAAGTACGGAGGGTAAGAAAAGTGTGTATACCAACTTATGGTTGGTAAATTGTTTATTGTAATATCAGCCGAAATCGAGACATTGATTGAATGTTTATTCCTTTTAGATTTTGCTTAATTGTTGTAATTTTCAATTTCAATTTTCACCCACTTTTTGCTTCTTATGTACGGTAACGTGTTCACGTTGTGTTTACATAATTCATCTGCAATACTGTATTTGTAAGTCATCTATGAGTGTCTGAAGTATTAAAGATGTTCATACTTAAAAATTGAATTTTTACGTGCATTATGACTAGCGTTTCATTTTACATCACCTAATTTATAATTATTCGCAAAAGATCAAATAAGGGTAAAATGCAGATAGACTCGACTGGCTGCCTGTTTCCTAAAATCAAGGGTCTCATAATGCCCCACCCAACCTATACTGCACAGCAGCAGGAGGTTGAGCCCGTATTAACATTACCACTACCGATGCTATGAAATGAGTAACGTAATAAGTTGGGATGAAACAGTTCAAAAGGCGAAAAATTTTGTCCGAACTGGCAAAATATAATTTTCATTAATGATTCATTTGAAAAACTTTTTAATTCAAGATCAAAAGTAGAACTTACTATAGTATATACAGGCATACTGCTTCATTAATCCAACTAGACCAAAACATCAAGGTGGAATCAAATTAGCAGCATGTGCCCCGGCAACAACTAATACTGGCTAAACCTTGCAAAACATTGAAATTACCAAATACAAAATACTGATCACATTTAATGCTTGAATTTTATGACTAATAAGTTATTCAATATATACATAGTTACGGAAATACAATATAATGAGTTTTGCAAAAAGTTTCTTTGTCCCACTAGTTTAGTTGACGCTTATGAAAAAGGTTATCTAGACGATGGATGTTGGTGTTTAATCTGCCTAAATTCAATGTGCATGAATCCAAAAATTATTGCTACATGCAATTGCATCAAGTTCAAACCACGAAACCTTTAGTTGGCACATCGATAAGCAAAATAAATTTGATACTTTTCGAAATGCACAAACTATGACTATTAAGCCTTAAGACGTTTAATAGAAAAACGGTACTAGTATTTTAGTGTGAGTGTGGGTGCTGAAGATGCATGTTCTGTACGATATTTTTGGATTATCTGTGAGCCCGATTAATCACGGCATTGAATATTATTTCAAATTACTATCAACTATATATTATTATAGGTAAGAAGTAGCATTATATATTATGAATCCAAATAAGTTGTTCATACAAAACATGCGTTTTAAAAGAATTACGTCTGTTTTGGGATAAAAGAACGGTCTTTCTGATATCAAACTTTTTGAAGACAGATAAATATGCGATTCCGGAAAAAGTGATTTAAGAAATTCCTTGCATTTATGGTGACGTATTGGAGTAGTAGTTTTAGAGATATTAGGCTAGAAGATGATTTGTCAGCTATTTATTTAAAAAATGTAATAAAAAGTAAATTATAAATTATAGACTAAATATCATTGACCAGCCAATTTCGTATAAAATGCAATGAATATAATCACCATTATCAGTATATATATATGTGTGTGTGTTTAGTACGAAGTGGAATGAATACTCTAAAATGATAGACAAAATATTGTAAAGCAGCAAAATGCATTTATTGACGCAATGATGGAAATGAAATAGTTTACACTACTCGTCACGTGCACTTGCCGGCTGTTCTATTGTGAAAATTAGAACATTCTACTATATCATTAAAGTTTAAGTAAAAAGTCATGCATATCATCTCCCAATAGAAAACTGATGGTTTTCCTAGTTTCAACATGTTAATGCTATACATTTTGTTGCATGCCTCGATGCATCATCCCATATAAATGCAAGTTAAAAGTGGAACTGAGTTACATAAGTTATTTATCATAGTTTGGACGATTTAGTTAACGTCACGAATGGTATGCTTTAGGTGACATCATTATTGAAAATCACTGTCAGTGTCAAGACTAGAAAATGCCAGTCAAAGTATTTATTTTGTATTTACTTTTTAGAGGCAATAGGTGAATGAGCTCTAACATTCATTCATAATCTAATTAGGTGTTATTATATAGTGTTATAGCATCACATTATTTGTCCTTCTTGTTTAAAGCAAAGAAGGTGAGGGTGATCTTCAAAAATGAGCTAGAGCTAGGTAATGTTTAGCATGAAATAGATTCTTTAGTTCACGACATAAGCTTTGTGCCATAAAATTTGGTTGAAATATAGCACATTCATAGAATACGTTACGTAATGAACACATTCTCTCATCTTTGAGCTTTTTCAGTGCTCTTTGGTTCTTTAATCGAGTTTTAATTAAACTTCTCGATTTTACTCCAAACTGTCAAATATAAGTTTTCTCACCATGAAAGTGATCGCCTACAAAATGCCATTAGGTATGTGTCTCATTCAAATATAAGGATCAGCAGAGTTTTGCCAATGCAACAGGCAATATTGTCCTCTACCACTTGCCGAACGTGTAAAACGTGTTAACAGAAAAAACTGAGCTGAGCTGACAGAGATTTACGAATTTTGTGCAAATAATAAACCCACCATTTCCATTTCATAAATTAAAGTACACAAATTCAAGTGACTTTTTCATTAATAAATTAAAGGAGAAACCACTTAGCACCACAAGTTAAATTAAATTACCTACATATGAAAAATCTTTTAGTAGTTCTTCTCTTCAGAGTTAACATGCGTACATCATTTATACGAAAATTTCATTTATTAAAACTAGTGACCCCTTTAATTTTTTAAACATTTTACTCGTATTTGGGCTTGTAGAATCCAAATAAGAACAACCTACGTTTAAGGTTTTGCTGCCAATTGCATGAAGTTCAAGCTCAGCAATGATTAATATTGTAGGTTATATAATATAAACAATTTCATTATTGATATTATAAATTACCTCCTTACCTGTACACGTTGTGCTCACCAATTTACGAAGATGCAACAATAAAAAAAAAATGTACAATAACTGCACGATACAGACTACAAGTGCGACTAGTAGTTTTGAGTATTCTTTCCCGTCCGTCTGGTGATGCGCATGGTATCTACATAACTGCTCATATTTACATTTATAATAATTAGATTACCTAAGTATATATTATATTAAATATGTGGACCTGTATTCCATGTTTACTTTATGTAAAAGACTTTTACTAAAAGTATGATACTAATTAATATTTACTATATTTAATATAATATTTGCATGCAATTGACAATGTTGACGTGCTTACCATTAGCATCCTTTCCTTTCATTAACCATTTACGATATTCTAGGCAAAGTTCATATAAAAAATTATGCTATCCTTGAAATCAATAAAAAATTTCGTAGTTTTTAGATTGCCAGTAGCACAATTTATGGCATTTATCAGATAAATGTTTAATGGCATTATATAGTTTATGTAACCCCTTAACCACCATGGATACAAATTTGGTCCCATATAATATACATTTTAAGTGGGAGGTTAGCGTAAGGTGAAGCTTTCCTAGTAGTTGGGATCGGTTATTTGGCTGTATATCTATCTGACGAGTAACCTAAACCTTTAATAAACGTAATGGGACGATTGGTACAAAAATGGGCGCTGGTGTTGCTGATGGGCGATATAGTAAAAGTTGCATCTTTTCGACCTCTTTATTCTGAGTAGCTAATGTGCAAGTTTACTTTTTAAAGAGCTTCCCTATAAATCACGTGTAACACTGTAGATTTGTGTACAATATTATTATGCGCGTGTCTAATAAGTGATCTTTATTGCAATATGACAATGCATCGCCGTCCTGATCATGATCATATTATCTCACCTCCGTCTTCGTTCTCTTCATATTTTTGCTTTTGATTTTAATGGTATTCCATAGACCATTTTAAGAATTTGTAAGAAATGATTCATAACTCGAATACACTTGACTCAGTCTACTCCTTTGCATTCACTCTCCCCTCTCTGACTTATCAGCTCGGATTCCTTTTCGAAATTCAAAGTCATATTCGAGCAATACTGCAGTGCAGCGCAACGCATAATGGAAAATCGCAAGTTAGGAGCTAGTTGAGACAACAGGTCCTACGTCAACCGATATAATGCAATACTGATATATTATGTATTTTTGATGTTCAGTGCTCGCCCATTGTAAATGTCAAATGAGGCAATGCAGCTAGTTTATGTAAAAATTGAAAGTTCAATGCTTAACTCTTTCTTGTAACAAACGCAGTCTAACGTAAACGCAGCAGTTTCGAAAAATTATGTCATGTACTTATCAACATTTAAACTATGCAAAAAGGTTTTGTTTCATGCGTTGTGCGTGCATTTGCCAAGATTTTGACTTTTTAGGAGGGCGACTCTTTTAGAAAATTGAACGTGACCAAGAGTATTAAACTTGTTTGTTTTTTATAACTCTGCATATTATATAATATGCATTTATTTTGACTATTTCAATTTTATATGCAGTTAAGAAGAATCAATTCACTCTCTGAATAAAGTCACAAAGACTGGCCACGGCCACAAGTGACGAGTGGGCAACGGAGCAGATAAAATTTATTATATGCTGTGCTTGAAAAGATACTAAATTATTATGTCATGCCATGAGAATTTTCAATTGATGATAAAAATAAAGTTCGAAATGTGAGTAATACTAAACACACTGACAAAATTTAAAGCATAATTTAATAACAACAACGTTAATCCTTTTATGCAACATAATTCGTATTTGTATTAAAAGAGTTTTGAAACTGATAAACTTTCAATATCAAGCTTGGAGTCATTACTCCATGTAAGATTAGTTTCGCCGATTTTAAACAAGGATAAAAACGTGGCATTTTGCATTAAACTTGTCTGTTTTAATTCTGAAATGACGAATCACGTTGTTTACACGTTCTGCTTGGATTTATCGTACATAGTAAAAAATTGATGCGGCTTATAAAGCAGTGACTCCACCTTGGCTCAAATAAATTTAGAACTACTCAACTCGACCCGTGTGTAGCTCATAAAAGTGAGTGGGTATAGTATTCTCCTGCGGCTATGACTGGTATGATGGTGTGCCTACGATGATGATGAAATAGTTATTTTCTCCTCACATCAGAATATAATACATGCAATGAAAACAATTATTAATATATTTTTAAAAGATGTATGCTGAATGCTGGCAGGGTAGAGTTGCTGCATGAACAAAAAGTACGAAAAAATCTTGACAAACATCTTCAATTACTCATCCTTAAAACACTTATTCTTTGCTCGGTTACAACTTACCATTTTGCAAGAGGTATTTCAATTTATCTCTTATGCATGTATGAAGTTGCGGATGGATAACCAGACAGCAAGACGAGCTTGCTAATATCAAGCAAAGCATGTTGTTAAAAAATAATAATTGCTTTGATTTGAACGAAATAATGTCTCGAGAAAGAGGACGATAGGAAAAAAACAATTGCTTGTTCAAGCTAAAACACTTTTAAAAGGACTTTGTTCTAGGGTTTCGTTTTACTGCTAAACATGCAGACTCTCAAACCTGGCTGTCCATTCGGAAATCACTCGCTTTGGTCGTGCGTGCGTGAATCATCTTCTTTTAGTACATAAAAATTAATGTGAAAAGGAAGAGGGACAAGAAGTAAAAAGCTATATTTAAAACCCTTTTTAGTGCCTGTTTGGCTTAACTTAAAGAACACAAATAAAATTCAATTATGTGTCTTACTAACTCATACAAAATTTGCTACCTCAGAAATTCTTGTTGACCAAAGTCCACATTCAACATTCCACGTGTAAATTAAAAACATATTTTTTAGTTGTATGAAATGCAATGATTCATACAATTTCCTGGCCATCCGTTCCGTTCATGATTGATCCGTCAGTCGACAAAAAACAATCGACAAAGGTTGATGGTTGCCTAACATTTCATTCATAGGCCAGAAGACAAAGAGCAAATGGGAATACAAATTGTTACTCAGTGGGTTTGCTAAAATGACGATATTGTATGTCATCATAGCATATTATAGGCATCTAAGTTCACATTGAAATTCACGTTTGATTTTGTCATTTTACAAATCAAATCACCAGCAGCGTTGTTTAAACATGCTTTAAAATTGGCTTTTTAACACCTTGTCATATTGTTTCCCATCTAGTTTTCTTGGGTATAGCTTAAAGAATGTAGAAATGATTACGATTGCCATTTTGAAAAGTAAGTCAGGTTCGCCAAATGCTTTTTGTTGTCTGAAGCAAACTTGTGAGTTAATGTGAATTATTCTAATTCTTGCTTGTTGTGTAACAATACGATTGTTATTCTTAGTTGTAAGAAAACAAGCATTCATGCATAACTAAGCATAATGTTTAAACTTATATCCAATCTTTGACGGCAGAATCGATTCAAACAGTCAATTAATGTAATAACAGAGGTAAGATATTTATCTTTCGAGAAACAGCATTTCAAAAGTATTTTTAGAAGAGCTCTGCTGGTGTTTGCTTTGAAGCAAAGTATGCAACCACTATGTCAGGATACAAATGCAAACTTGGTTTGCAAAGTACAGCTTCTGTAATGTATTAGCGATCGCTTTACTGATATACAAAAATAATTTATTTGAAGTTTTCTTGACAAAGCAACGTTCTTTTTATTACACAACAATGGAATGCTGTTACTGCTGTGCTCCTCGCTTGATAAAAAATAATATTAATGCACACGGAGCATTTTGTATTTAATAGCTGAAACGTAACAAACTTCGTGTTTAGTGCGTGGCTTTTTCTATTTACTGCTCAACTGCATCTTGCTCTTGTCCTGATCACTAAAAAATATTCATTGTCATTATGTTTCGTTTTTTTAAATAAATGGGAAGCTGCCATTAGTGGTAATAGTGCAGTGGTAAGAGCATATAATCAAGCTAATACACACACATATGTGTGGTTGCGGCTGCTAATGGCTCCATTTATATTGCTGTCATTTCGTCTCTTTTATCCCCAACCACGAAAATAACTTATACTATGGCATGGGTAATATAAAATCTATACCTTCGTTATACGATGAGTAACTTGACGAAAACAACAAAAACGCCACAGAAGCATAGTACTATGTACCTGCAACGATGCAACTTCTTTTACTAGAGGGATTTATACATAGGTATTTTTCATTCATTTCATTTCAAATGAAGTCGCTAAGTTGAATCGTGCTGAGATGTTGCATAACTCACAACAACTTGCAGTGCTGCAGCACGCATCAAACAGAACGGAGCACTTCACAATTTACTCGCAGTCTTGCAAATTATGATAATACATGCATCGCAATAACTTGGTTTGTGTCTGTTTTTCTTTGCAAAAAGTGCTTCGCAGAGCTTCACAATCAAGAAAACAAAGTACAAAGTTGAAATGCTGCATAAAAATCATACTTTGGCCCGTATGTTGTGTGTTTATTGCGGTTAGCGTTGAGATACACATTAAATGTAAATAATTGATTATGATCATCTCTTCATCGGTTGCTGTTATAAATTGTATATGTAGATAGATACTACGTGCCGGACTAACAGCAGAGATAGATAGATATTGAGCTATCCATTTTACTTACTGTGTTCATTCATTTTAATAACTAAGATGATAGGACATGTTGATTAATTGAGTCTCCCACACTTGCCATTTATGAAGAGGAAGACAGATTAGGTAATGCTGCAATAAACGAGAATCTTACTGACAAGAGCGACAAAACACATTACGTCGCATGTATCTTATATGTATGCCTTGATTGAACTAATGAGGCAAGAGACGTGCAAATCAAAACACCTCCAATCAATGGGCCCATTCTTGAATAAATCTCAAGTAAAACAGCTGAACATAACATGCCAGAATAAATTTTTATTTTAAATTGCTTTTAAGCTTGCAACATTTGAATTTATAAACAGTGTGTAATATATTTTTAAAACATTATTCGACCGTGACACTTGAGATGATAGCCCAACTCAACACTTTTTACTTTTTACAACTTTTACATGTACGTACATACAACATATGCATGATAAAATAAAATATGGGTAAAAAGCTGACGAGTCGTGGCTATTCATGCATTAACCTTAATTAGCATTTTTAAAAGTTTGAGATATAGGCACACACAAATAAGATGTGAAGAACAGTTATCTCAAATTATCAGCTGAATATATTTTACTTGCTAAAAGAGTTTTCAAAGGATTGCTTTGTGTTGGTCGATGTTTTTATTTGCCATTCCCATTACTATTCAATTCTGTAAACATATTACACTATGTTTTTGCGACGGGACAAACAACGCTATAAAGTTTAAAATGTCAGTTTTCACGGAGAAATAAAATGCGCAAAAGGGACTATTAACGTTTTAATATGATAGAGGTGACAGTGATTGATATGAAAGAAATAAAACACTGAATCTTATTATTCCTAATTCATGAGCTATTTTCATTCAATCCATTCCAGAAATGTTATGCTGAGAGTTTGAGAACAACTTTTAGAAACATGGGACATTTAAAAAAGCAAAAATGATTAATAAAGCTTTCACCCTCTGCCTCTCTGAGTAACAACGCCTTCTTTGATTAATATTTTTATCGTTGTTCCATAAAATTATTAAATATTTTTTAATTTATGAGGCTCATAAAAATGGTCGAATGAAAGGTTCAAAATCATAGGAATTGGTAATTTTCCTATGTAATACACGTGTACGAGATATACGGAATTCTTTAAGTTCGATAAACTGATTCAATAATGCCAATTAGTACTAAAGACAAAGGTTTTCTGTCACTGTCATGTGGTTTGAGATTATTTTATTTGATCTTTGTGTGACTTATATATTTTGTGATATTGCTGACCAGTTTGTTACTTTCAACTCCGTTTGCCCTTGTGCCACTAGCTTTATAATTATTAACATCCTACAAAAACATGAACTCATTTATCAATTACTGTTTGTACGGTACGAGATATTTTATTTTGTAAATATAACCGCAACCACACTCAATGGATTCATTTATTATGTATAATATATATTATATATATAAGAATGTATTATTTTTTGACATTTCACATGCTAGAATATGCTAGAGGCAGTTTGTGAGTTTTATTATATAATCGGTCACAAATACAGACCGTGCATAAGTGTTAATTGATAATTGTGTATCATATCAGTTTTAATCAGTTTAAAGGAAAACAAGTATAGGGATATTATCTCTACTGGTTACTATCTCTATACTTAACTTAATCTTTTCCTTTCACTTCTAAAGATTTATCTTAGGCTGCACAAATATAAATAATTTACAATGCGTATTTATCTTTATTATGGTGCCGGATTTATATGACCTGGCATGAGTAGTGCAAACAGTGTCAGACAGAAGTCGACATCAGGTACCTTTGTATGTTTATTAGCTAGCTGCTTCTTCAGGAGAGCTATTAATTAATTTTGTGCTTAAAGCAGTCCAATAAAGAATAGACTTTATAAGGACTTTATAAAGAAAGGATTTTATAGAATGTACATTTCGTTTACTTGCAGGCTTAATTAAATATAAGTCAGTTTAGGGTCTTCTTCCCAATTCCTGCTAATTTGCATCAAACAGTGATATCATACAAGCTATGGTAAGATTTGAAATTTAAGAAGTGAGCGATCATCATCCATTTTTTCAGTCTAGCGTAATTAATAATCGTTATTAGAATGGTACATGCGACGAGTTTACAAACGAGGACGAGGAAGGCAAGACATTGAGCATTTCCCACGAATACGCAGACATTTAAAAATAACTCTGCAAATGTTCAATAGTTAGAAATAGTGATAGTTTTAAATGGATTTTGTGTTAGAAAGGCATTCATAATGAGGTTGAGACTTTAGACTAAAGTATACATTCTCAAAATAAAACATGGATTGCAATTTAGCAGGATATACTTAAATATTTTGTGCATTATAATATTATTATTATGACTTCACTTTTATTTCTTTATTTTTCATATGTAACAAAACCTGGTTTTAGTTTTTCATTGGAGATTTTGAACGTTGTTTTGACTGTAACCGAAGCATATCACCACAGTCTGCATTCCTTTCCCAACAAAGCGTCAGACAGACAAAAATATCATTTCGTAACTTTTACTATTATTGTATTAACTTCGCTTACGTAGATGTTCAAAAATGCAACTGGAGAGAATTATTTAATGGAATGTTGGCTGTTGTCTCGTAAAAGCCTCAAATTCAACTAATAAAAACATCTCAACAAAGTAGTACTTAAAATTAACAACCATTTTAATGAGCTCAAACCTAACTATATTCGAGGCAACGTGGCCAATAAAATTGTTTGTTAGACATCAGACACAAAATTGGAATTGCGTCGTAAGTTTTCTCACTTGATGATTTGTTTGGTAGCTGTACATCATTTATTTATATCATTCCGTTTTTAAACTTGATGAATTCAAATTTCTATATCGCAAATTAATCGTGGAAGATTTTTTCTGAAGTGATAGAACCCGTCAAACCAGTAAAATCCTTAATGTCTATTAACTGTATGAAAATAGGTATTTAATTACTTTTCATTTCCAGGGATCCTAATTATCATTATAAATATTTATTAAGCAATCCCCAAACCTAAACTCTTGTAGGTAATAATGATCTTTGCGCATATATTTTATTTGAAATGAGTGATGTAACCCTTGAGATAACAAAAGACAACTGTATAATTTTGGTGGAGTTTTACAATTTTACTTGATATCAATTTTTATTCTACATATTAGCTACAAATTTAAATAAATTAGAGCAAATGACAAATATGCAATTATCCTTAAAATATTTTTTGCATTCTTTACAATACGGAGTAAAACCTTCAATATCTGTAATATTGTCTGTGTAGCCTGCCTGGTAAGGTATACTTAATTCGACTATAATAATCAAATGCGGAAGTCATTATTTTGGTGACTCCATGAATGCATGTGCTTGTTCTCTGGATGTTTTTACCAATAAACATACACAGATACATCTTTATGGAATGCTTTACGTAAGGTCATATTTTTCATTTTTACATCTCTCTCAGATTCTAGTCTCAATGACAAAGCAGGGCATTACTCTTGTTGGTATAATTAACCACTGTCTGTCTTCTTTCCTATATGCGTACTATGTTGAGCGTCGAGTCCAACAGCTTGTTGTTATTGTGGTGTACCTTGTCAATCTCCAACCAGAAATGAATCAACCCAAAACTACCGTACACTACCACCACTAAGCACAAGGGAGCAATACAGTTCCTTAAACTCAATAAACATTCAACATTTTACGTACTGCACTGTTGCAAACATGCGTGACATAAGATTTGAGCTTGAAGATAAAATGTGACTGTTTGCGACATGTTGTCGGTGGGCATTATTATGGGCACATATAAATGAGTGTAACCTTTTGCTGTACTATATTGTATAATAATGCCCATTACTATAAACATGCATGTATATTATTCGTACTTATAGATTACGAATCATCAATAAAACGTTGTTGTTTTCTGTGTAGTAGCTAATGAACCGTAAAGGATCCAGAAAACTGTCAGTGATGACTCGACTTGAATATGATAGATAAAAAGCATATTATTTTATTTGGGAAGGTTTTGAGTTTCATTTTCTCAAGCTGTACGATCTCGCATTATGCATTATCGAAAACGCGGAAGTTAACGCTCCTTGATTCTGCTAAAACATGGTTTCTGCAAAACTTCACACATAAGACAGCCTTAATGTTACATAACAGTCGATTTTCTTTATTTATCATTATCACATACAGCTATCAGTGAGTCACTCTTCTAAGTCGTAATATTCGAGGTAATCTTCACATTGCAATAACCTTTATGTCAGTATAATTACTGTAGACTTAATTTCAAGTAACGTTCCCAAGTAATAAAAATGTATAAAATAAGAATCCTTTGCATGTGTCCAAAACAGACTTACAAATACATAAATTTTGATTTCTGTTCCTTTTTGTCTACCTCAACTCATGCTTCCAAACTTCCAAGTAAGAAATCGGATACGTCAGTTTTCTAGCAAAGGAAAACGCCATTGCTTTAAGTACTTCTATTTTAGTAATGTTAGTGAGAGCACATAAAGTACTTTTGACAGCTTTTTTGCTTTGATGTCTTTACAGAGGAAGTCAGATACACACACCGCTTTGCTTTTATTCTAAGCTCAAAAACATCTCAAATGTGAACTATTTCCTTTCTCTTTTCTGTTCTCCGGTTGTCATAATCGTCATTTGATATTTCTTTAGAAAGCAACGAATGATCAACCACTTTCTTCCTTTGATGAAACGAAATCCTATCGGCAAAAGTAGAATGAGAGTGTATTTGCTATCACGTCATCAGACATAATGATAACGATACTTACGAGCTTATGTTTAGGTTACATTCTCTGGACTGGTTTATGTGCAAGAAGAACAAAGTACGTTTTTGTAAGTATATAGCAGACTACATAGCACTTAAACAACATAATATATAGCACCAATATAATAGTACCTAAACAGCCGATGGCGTTCACTGACGTTTTTCTCTTTGCTCGCTAATTCTTTCAAAACGTTTGATTTTCATGCATTGATTGCGTGAAAGAGAAAAACAAAACAGATTTTGGGCGTGTTGAAGACATGTAGTTATGTCATTTTATCTTTTGCAAAAAGTTTGAAATCATAAGAACGAAGTACGATATAGGAAATAGCTCAATCTATTGTAGGTTTTCCCTTTTCTTACAGAAAAACCTAATACATAATATGTTCAAGTACCAAGTACCGAAAACAATACCTAATTTATTCGAATGCATCTGAGATCGTGCTTTTCTTCCATTTCTCTTTGGTTAAATCGCTCTCGCCTTTTTCTAAACACATATTCACCACTTATCTAAATTAGGCCTACACAATACACTTGATCCTTCTTGGATTTTCAGTTCTATTTTGCCTTCAGATACAGACGGTGATCACAATGATGACGCGGTGATGGAAACAAACTAAAAGAATATCAGGGAAACCATTACCGATTAGGTATAAATTTCGCGGAAAGTATAGACGTACATGCATTGAACGTCGTTTCATCATCTGCCTAATCAAGTAACTACTAGACAAGATTGGGGTTCTGTGATATGTATAAACAAGGAACAAGATCGTTATCCAGAAGAAAACAAAGTTGGAAAGGCTTTAGAAACTTTCCGCTTCTTCTACTACATACATCATTCTATTCCAATATAGTACAAAAGTTACTTACGTCAATTCTTTGCTAGTTGATATTACGTACCTATACCTACACTTTACTTCACTAGGCCAAATAAATAAGTGAAGCATGGCAAAAGAAACACATATATTGAGCACCAAGTTTTGAACTACATCACCTATAGTGCTGTGTGACATGCTAAGTATCTACATATTTTACTCTAGAGAAAAGATTTTTACCAACTTTCTGCAAAAAATGTTGCCTCTACGTCATGATGTATACTTTGCGGTTAAGTGTTCGCTTTTCCCAAAACCCCAATTCAAAATATTACGAGGCTTGTATGGTAGCCAGTGCGAAATCCATTACACTACTATTCTACTACATTTCAATACATCCACTTCATCTTTTTCGTTCCACACTGGCACACACTTCATCGCTTTTAAGCATATATATTAAGTTCAATACATTGCAATAATAGCATTATTACTTCATATAATATGAAGTTCATATTGACTTTCTTCAGTGAAAAAGAAAGTACATACTTTCTTATTCGTTAGCAGCCAACGGTTAGCTTATTTGTTATATCCCTGTCATGCTACTACTTGTTAATAAAGTGAGTTTTCTTTCATTCCAGTTGATATTATCACGTCTTTCTGTAACACCAACAGTACCTGAATAAACAAATGATTTGTTACAAATCTCCCTACCTGCAGACTGTAAACTGCAATATAAATTTTAAGCAAGAGTAAGATAATAGACTTTATGCATGAATCGTCTTTCCAATAAGAGGCAAGGGTAACACAATTACAAGTACATCATCAAGTTGTACTCGCTGTACTCATCACTTTTGCTTCATTTTAATCGCTCACAGTCACATGAACAGCCATATTGTATGCAAATAAATTATGTATTTAGTTTATCCGTGATCTTACATGTAAAGTATTCCCTTGAACTTCTTGGTGTGTTATACTCGCATTAATAAATAATTTTTAACTTGCATTTAATTGCATGTAAACATTTTTAGTAAGACCTATTATCACATTATGATTATATTAAAGTGCAAAGCGTGCACATGTACAGACTTAAAATTATTATAATTACATTCGCCTAAGAAGTTCCATATAATGCCACTTTCTAAATAATTATATGAATAAACCTTGGCTGAATTTCTTCATAACGTTTAGCATAAAACGGTGTTTATTTTTATTAACAATAAGAAAACATTGAAATTAATATCATGAGCTAGAGAAAAGCGGATATTACTGGATATCTACAGCACCCTAGAGAAGAGTTTTTATTTATTTAATGGTCTACTTTCCGCATGAGAATAATGATACATAAACATCCCGATGCGATAGAAAGATACAAATGATGGAAGATGGTAATATCTTGGGTAATAGAAGACAATAATACACCAGCGCTTCCAGACTCACAACAAAGACATTCAAGAATGTTGCATGAAATATATTACAGATAAATGTGCCATAATGTTTTGAGTGTTTGCCACACGCTTCTACGCGTAAGGCAAAATCATGAAGAGAATAGCGACGTTATATAACATTTTGCTATTCCAACATAATCACATACTTCATACTGTTCATACATAAGACTAACAACAATTGTGTTTAAGCAGTTGAAAGGCAACTACTATTTTAACTTTACCATTTACCCTTTTAGTTCTTCTACTTATTTCCTGGTAATAACGATAATAGTATGAGAAACTTTTTTGCGTTTCTCCAAATCATTTTTGGTACTTCTCCATGCAATCAGTGTAAATGGAGAAAGAAGAACTAAGATGCAAAAATAATAACCCTTTGTTTTCTTCTCTCACTCTCAAATACATATGTTGCTTTTATCATATATATGCTTCTACAAACAATAGAAAGAAAAATAGATTATTTACTCTAGTGCTGCTTATGGAACGTCACAAGAAAACATAGTTTAGTATGACTACTATAGTGCAACTGAGCAGCTCTATTCTCATGAATTTCAGCTTACAATATTATTAGATATATCATCTAAATATGGATACATGTATACCTTCATTTTCATTCATATTTTACGAAAAAAACAAGACAAAAGAAAACAAAATGTTCACAGTTAACACTAAGCGCCTATTATTCACAAACAACAAAGTCAAAAAGGAGCATGGCATCAGCATGCGATAGTGCATTTTTTATATTTTCCCTTCATTTATTCCTTTTTAAAAAGGGTCTAACTTCATAACAGGCGTGTAGAGCCACCCCATCACATACAGTGACTTTTGAGCCCACTATAAATAATACTGTTGGTTTGATGACGATATATATCAGGGAAGAAAAACTGCTGCGTACATTCATTCATTTGCATTTTACGCGTTCATTATTTTATTACCTTTGGTACTTGTTATACGTAGTTTTTATGACCATTTGCTCTACAATCCTTGTCTGTTTGAGAGTAAGTGAGTGATACTTGTATGTTTTAAAGGAATGAGGCTCAACTGGGCTTTATGTAACATCCTGAAAATGTTTGAATGTTTTTCCACCCAAATACTAACCAACCCCTTTTTGTATTGCATTAAAAATGAGAGAAAACGAGAAATAGGAAAGAAATAGAAAGAGAAACGAAAAAAGTATACGAAGAAATAAGATTTCATCAGCTTTGAATATATTTTATGCGCCATGCCTCACATAATATTATTATACATTTTTGTTCTTGAAAAGTGCACACATCTCTTTCTCTTTCTGTATATTCCTTTTATTTTTCTCCCTGCTTTTATCGCATAATACTTTTTTTTTTACTTTTTCTACTTTCCTCGTCTTGGCTGTTGCTTGCCGTCCGCCTGTCTGCATCATTTTTTTGCCTTGCCTCTGGCTTTCCGTCAGCAGCAGTAACACTGGTAGTAGAAAGCGAAGCGAAGCACATGGGAAGAAGCAGCAGCACTCTAGTTCAGTAAAAACTTTCTTCCTGCAAACTTACATTTTTATTGTAATATAATTTGTTTGCAAAGAGTCCAAAAATGGCTGAATAAATTTAACTTTCAACCATGTTGTTTTCGTAAAATACGATTTTCTGCTCTTTCCCTTCTATTCTAATTCCATGTATCTTAACTCTGTTCCCTCCATAATATTTGGATTTTGTTACAAAGTTGGATAAGAGTAAATACTAGTAAAAGACTTGTCTAAACCGTCGAGATCACTTATACTGCTATAAGTACTGCTATCACTGCTATAAAGTAATGGTTAATTGCTGTCAATCTCATTTAAACTACCTTTGGTTTCCAAAAGTTTGGTATGAGTCAGCAAAAAATGAAATTCGATAAAATGAATGCAAGTGCGTCAGAACACGATCTAAAACAAAGTTCTTTTTGTGAAAAACAAGTTGTTGCAAATAAACGAGGCTTTGTCAACTTTTCTACATCATTTCCATGTATATTTGGTAAATATGATATCTCACTATTTTTACTGCCTTATTTTGAGTTATTGGCTCCGAGAAATAATATAACGAGTAGCATACATAATACATTCTAACGCGGCTCATCATAAGGAATAAAAGTCTCTTAGTTGCTAAACCTACAAGGTCATGTCCTCACCGAACCTGAAAAATAACGGTGCGTTCATTTGCAACTACTGGTTTTTACTTTACTCAACCTAAAAGGATTTCGTTTTAGATAATTTAGATCATGTTCATGAAAATGCTAAGAACAACATAACAATTTTTGCCATTATAGGCTAATGGAGTAAAATAGTAGTAATATTGTAAAACTAAACAATTTTGCTTCAATTTACTATGTACACATTTCGTATGCCATAACCATATTCATTTTCATCATTGCTTTTACAGTAGTATCGCAAAAACTTAGAAAGCATATTTTTAAAAATTACCTTTACTGATAGGCATACAAATTACATATGCATAGGTATCTCCTAAAAACATGTAGCATTTTTACCATATAATGATTTCAAATCTAGCCGAGTTTGTCTATTTACTTCACTACTACTACATAAGTAGCTTTGTTTCTGTTGTCGTTGGTTCCGTTTGTTCTTCTTTTACATATATACTAGTATGTTTTTTAGTAATAAGAGCCCCTTAAAAAGGTCTGTTTACGTACTTTTGTTTCGTCTACCTACGCGCAATACTCGCTCCATTTATACACTCTTCTAAGGAGGAAGAGACAATAAAGGAAAATATATACCTATGCATATGTCTCTGTGGCTAATAGGTGTACTTCTCTTTGTTGCCAACTACGACCATTCAGAGACTCACTTCTAGTAAAAAAGGATTTATATAAGGATTTGGAAGACTTTTTATTTTATTTTAGAGACTCTTTTTACAAGGAATTTACAATGCAATGTAAGCTAAAAGCAGCTAAAGTCCTTGTAAGCGTAACGCTATCACAAGTCAATTCCAAAAAGTATAAGTGGGGCTTTAAAATGATAAACTTCCTTTTATCTTAAAAGGAGTTCTATCGTCATCCACATCTTCATTCCCTTGTGAATCGTGTAGTACGTTCTTTACACACTATTGTACAAATATCATGCTTTTTTCGTTTTTTCGTACAAAAATAAATCCAAGTTAAGCAATTCAGCAAAAACCTCATTTCAATAAAATGCAGCATATCAGCAACACCAGGCAATTTATGTTATGATATGTTTGCGATGGAAAATTAGCATTCAAATGTTTGAGTGTTTAGCTGCACTGAAGAGACTCGAAATTGATGCTTGGATTGAGAACCCTTTTATTCACTACTACTACTATCATGTAAACGTCACTCCATTCAGCCATATCACAAACAAAATTTGTGTTTCACTCTATTACTACGATAGTTTGTCAATAATACTTAGTAAGCAGCAGCTACAAGCACCGCAAACATAGATTATTAGTATAACGAATGGTTTATGTCAAGCAAAAAAAACGGAACGCCCAATACAACGGCGTGATTAAACAGTAAAATATAAGGGAGCTATGTCCTATTGTTATTTCAAATTATCGACATGGATAGGTCAACAAAAGGAGTGAGTATAAACGCTCTCAGTCATGTCTGACTACTATTCCCTGAATCTTTTACTCTGGCATTCTGTTTTTCAAAGCAAGGCAGCCTGTGGTGAGAATGATGGTAGTACAGTTGAATGAATATGTTACAGGAGAATAATACTACTAACGACTAACCTCTGTTTTTATTATCATAAAACGGCGTGTGTACAGTTGGCTTCACAAGGTAGCTCAGAATTCGTAAACACATTCCTACAAAAAACACACTATTATAGCAAAAATTTCCTCTGTTCCTTTATAGTAAACACTTATCTGTTTGGGAGGAAGCAAAAAATGACGATGATGCTCTTTTGCTCCGTTTACAGCAGCGATAAAGGTAGACAAACTTTTACAAGGTTTTTCTTCTTTTTTCCATGCCTTTCTATCCTTCAACTTTACTTTTCAACCTCACAATCATCCATCCGTCCATTCAACGAAGCGTGCTTGCAACTTGAGTTTGTTAAATTTATAACTTGGTCCTGAGCCCTGCATCTACTACTTGACTGCTACCATCACGCTGCATTTTACTTAAGCATTTCTGCCTTCTGCTTTGTGAAAAGAACACAAACACAAAATTCAGACAAAGTAAAGAAACAAGCATACGCACAACTCAACTGAGCAAAGGTTGCTGTTTTAAGAGGAAATCTATGGACATGATCCTCTCCACTTTGGTTTGAGTTGTCGGTCTCTCTATCATCATTTTTACCTTTTACATTTTTTAGCTAATGCTTTGTAGCTTGCAGTTAGTCAAGTAAACAAGAGCAAAAAGTCATCAACCATTCTATCTTGGCTAACCTGAATGCAATGTGTGCAAAGAGAAATGAACCATAGAATGCTAATTCCTAAAAAGAAAGTATCAGCCACAATATTAATATTATCCATGAAAAACATGCCACACCTATAACCTGGAAAGTTTACGATGTACTGCATAAAACACTGAATGCATGAAGATGATGAGGTCGAATAAAAAGGTGTAGTGTGCTTAATATCGATTTGAATATATATTATTACCTAAGAATATAATAGTTTTTGCCGACTGAAGCGTGTTCAAAAGAGTCTTTCAACAATAAAACTACAAAGTAAATTTTCAGCCAACTAACAAACGTTTCGCAATGTGTGGAAAGTGCACTGTTTTGCGAAATGAGTCCCTGTTCTATCTATTCGCTAAGCATTTTCTTTCATCGTTTTTTCTTACAGACAAAAGTGAACGGGTTCTTATTGTTTTTAAAGCGACTTTTGCTTTTTGCATGCTTACTAGCTTTCTGCTAATAGTGTGGTAATGGCTCGTGTACAGCAAAAAAAGTCAAGGCAGCGCAAAAGTCATTTTGTTTATAAAACCAGCAGAAAAACGACGGACGACGGAGCCGAGAAGAGGGAGTGAGAGGAGTCATCTCGTCTTTTAGCCATTACCACTAAACCTTAAAGAGAAGATCAAGTAGCAAGAGCCAAAAAGAACACAAGATGATGATGATGGTTTGTGTTTACAGCAAAAAAGATGAAGTAGATAGATATATTTTATGCCCAGCAATAATAATATATAGGCTAAATATATTCGCAACAACACTCACACAACCCAGCATACCATATTATTATGATTCCATACAACAAGTCTTTTGTGTCGTGTTTGTCGTTAGTGTAAACATTTCAACCTGACTCTGTGGCAGGCTGACTTTTTAGCTTTGACTACTGCTTCAACCTTTACTTATTGTATTATATGGGTTGTTTTGTTACGCTTTACCACATATATGAGATGCATCAGCAAGCGGTACCATAGGTTTTGTGACTCTTGCAACGTTTGTGTCTTCTGAATTTGCTTATAACTTATTAGTTCTAAACGATTGTTTCAAATAGGCTTGAATAAATACAAGGAGTAAATACTATTGTATTTATATATTATAAATGCAATACAATATTACTGCGAAGAAAGTTCATGTTTACTGTGTATTTACATGACACATCACTTGGAATTCCGAATGCACCCACCACCAAGACAAGACACTAATGCTCATTGCTAGAGAGAGACACATAGCAGGGACAACGAAATTGTTGCAAAAAAACGCAGTAAAGAAGAGCAAGATAAGTTTGATTCAAACAAAACTCTATCAAGCAAGCCCAAATAATGATTATATGTGGAAAACAAGAGAGCTTCATCTGAGAAGGGAGCAATGAAGGTACAACTTCACTACTGCAAAGCCAGAATAAAAGAAGAAAGAATCATTCCCTTCTGTGATGCTTTCAAAAATATGCTACTGGTTTCATACGTAGGACACGAGTAAAATGCATGGAGACTTTTTTTACCTCGGAAAAACACTCAACCACAGCATGCATGGTCCGTTCGTAGAGAAGAGAGTGGCAACTAAGCAGTAACAACATCATTGCTTCTTCTCTTTCAGCAACAACAGAACACATTTCTATTCAAGCCTCCAACTAAAAAGCCACAAAAAGATATTGGTAGTTCTAGTATTCGCATGGTTCTACGGTTTGTGTGAGCTTTAAATGCAACTTCAGTTATCCTCCGTGATATCCTGAAGGCAATAGCTGTGTCGAGAGACCAACTCAACTGCTCGCACTTTTTCTGTTTTGAAAAGGAGTATATAGTAGCACTGGTAGCAAGTAGCCAGCAAAAGAAGCAACACAAAAAGCTCAAGCTCACAAAAACATCCTACTCTGTTCGTTCTCCCACTATATTTCGCGCACTTGTAGGTAAAAACACCATTATAATAGTGTGCAGTCTATAGGAAGTTAAAAAGTGTAGGGCATAGGGAGACTATTTTGTGAATCTGTGAGAAGAAAGACAGCACAGCAAAAGCAGTTGGTGTTGCTTGCTGGTGTTTGTTACGTTGTATTCTTTGTTATAATATGCTGTTCTGTTCTTCGTCGTATGACTAACCAGGCATTGTACATGTACCAAAACCAACTCGATGTTACTGAGGGATACCTATGCCAAGCAAACCAACTTTGCTTTTTAAGCGATGATGACGATGATTATGCTTTTCGTTCTACCAGCTAGCTAAGCTAACTGATCCGTTCATATAGCAGAAGACTGTGCGGTGGTGGTGGTGAGTAGTTGACTTGCCTCCCTGAAACTTTGGAACTAGCAGTCAGATTGAGTTCGAACGTGTAACGGAGAAGTTGCTACAAACTTTGTTGCCTTGTGAGCACTTCGTTATTCTTCTCCTTCTCCTTGTTTCCTTCTTTATTTCTACTTTGATCATGATCGTATCCTTTTACAAGAAGCGCACACATTTATTCATAATATGTACTGCTGTGCGCGTTTAGTAAAAAACGACTAGACCAGTGTGCACACAGAGAGACAAAGAATCAACAGAAAAGAAGCGTTTTAGTCGTTGTCAGCAATGAGAATATGTGAACCTCTCCATTCCATTTTCGTTTTGACTTAAGTTTATGGTGCGTACATTCGGAAAAATAAAGAACGTGTACCTCAACCGACCACCACTCACTTCAGAAAACACCGACATATAAGTAGCAACGGGAGAAAAAGACGGTCAATTCAGGGACAGAAGTTTGAGAGAAAGAAAAAGAGCAAAGGAGATCTACAGACTCGGGGCTTTTCTGGTTTTAATATTATTATCCAAGAAGAAATCTAACAAGTACTTTCACTACCAGTAACTAGTGCGGATTCCTTAAAGGATGGAAGTGCACAACAGATAAAAACAAACTTTTTCTGTCCATTCCGTGAGAATTTCTAGGATTTTTTAACACTACAAGCTGAGAGCGAGAAATGCCATTACTCCCGCATAACAGGATATTTGTGTTTTCCTAGTGTTTTGTTACTCGGTGTGTGAAAAAGAAGAGTTTTAGCAAACAGGCTTGTTTGTTGCGAGTATGACTGTTTACTATTGTGTATGCACAAACACATAATGACATGTTATATAATATGCAGCCTTACAAGTTGAATTTTTGTGCTGTCTTTCTTGTCTAAACGACAGCTCTACAGACATGTGAATGATTCGTGCATACTAAACGGTGTACCCAACCAAGTTATACTTTTGACAATCCAATAAAGATTTTTGCAACAATAACAATAATAATAAAGTGATCCATGTAAAACGGAGAGGGGTGTTTTAGTAGGTGTATGCAAAAAAGTTTGAGGTCGATTTTTCCCATTTTGGGTGCACTTTTGCTGTGAAATTTGGACAGAAATTTTGCAGCTATCAATAATCATTATATTACTCTATATTTTCTTTTTGATGAGTTTCTAAATGTTCTTGAACAATCATTATCAATAATTCAAAGAAAAGTAAATGATTGCCAACCTGACTAAAATACTACTCATATAATGATGAGATAACTTTTTAGCCTATGAATCAACATTCATTGTTTGTGTGGATTGTAATGAGATTCCTAAGAAATATTACTGTGAGTGTAAATCCACTTGGAATTACCTCAGTTTTGGGTAGCGTCCAATCTATTTTCTCTATGTAATACCAGTAGCATTGCAGCATTTGTGGAGAAATCTTCCAACTCAAACCGTAAGTATAATACAACAATATATTAACAAGTGTTTTGTTTAAAAGATTTCTTTGCATGATGAGCATAAATCACATGTAAGATGTAAGGCTTATCTACATGAAGTCTGAAAGGATGCTAGGAATGCATATACAGGAAACGGACCTTTCAAATTGTCCAACACATTCTTAGCTGCATTAATTTTGAATTCGGTACAAAGTGATGGTAACTCGTTCGATCACATTTTATAGGGGCTATTCACTTGACTGCACTGGAGTTTAGTAACAATTGTTTGTACGACGCTACGTACTGGAGCACACATATATTTTGTAAATTTTTCTCCCACGTTTCCAAAAAAGTGTCCTACTCGGGGAAGAGAGTAAAAAAGCTTATCTTAACTTTTAAGGACTATAAATGTATATATATCGATGAGATTGAATGTTTACTTCTCAAGATTATGGAATGAGAACGGTTTTTGCAGACTGTGTCCCATTTCCCACCCCAAAAATTACGCTCGTGTTTTTCGTTTTCTGAATTCCCCGATTTTCTATAAGCAGAATGATAATATGCCCTGAGGCTGCCAGAGTGGTTCTTTATTGTCGAGTATTATTATTGGTGACCAGACAAAAATATTGGAATGTGAATGTGTGGCGAACAATGAGGCAATAATGGCAAGAAAAGCGGGCTTAACTTGGTATTGAAAACTTTTTCGTACAATGCTTTTCGTTGAGGTCCCGCTTTCTTGCAACGGCAATAATAACGGACAAGCTGAGTGGTGAGCACAAGGTTGGTGCGTGTTCT
The DNA here is from genome assembly GCA_029691765.1 of Entomobrya proxima. Lineage (NCBI taxonomy): Eukaryota > Metazoa > Arthropoda > Collembola > Entomobryomorpha > Entomobryidae > Entomobrya > Entomobrya proxima. Next base: position 6,887,780 of record CM056170.1, read on the forward strand.
TTTGGCATTTCTTGGCTCAAGTCTTAAGTTGCCTTTTCAGTGGAGTCATGTTTTGAATGAGACTAGCTTAACTGTACGTTGTGTGTATAAAATGTTAAAACCTCTGTTCGAGGTAACGATGAAAAGCAGAGGAAAAGAAGGTTGGTTAATACTAGTTTCTGGTGAGGCAGCTACGAAACATTATAGCTATTATGCATTCAGATAGTATAGCCAGGAGTAAAAAGTGATCTTTGCTTTTACTATAAATATACAATATATACCTAAATATCATAATTCTACTTGCACTGTAAGTCTTAAACATACCGCTTTGACTTTTCTAGAGTGTTTTTCTATACGACATTCGAAAGGAGAAGTGATGGTTGCCAAACCAAACTAAAAGTATTTAGTATGCTTTCCATGAAAGTTACATGAAAGCCAAATTTTACCAATGATGCTAATAAAATCATCTCATATGGTATGATGCTATTTTCTATCAGTCATCAAGAATCAAAACAGAGAAGAATTCACAAAGAAGGGAGACAAAATCTTGGTCGCTTTCTACTGTGTAATTTTGCAAAGAAAGATTGGGGAAAAATTCAGGGTAAAATTGAGATTTGTATCTGATTCTGCCTACACATAGCGCCTCACGTTTATACGTACATTATTATGGGCTGCCTGTGTAACTGGTGGTGGCGTATACATTTATAGCATAATGGCAGATGTAGGCATGAAAATTCTGATTGTGTAGATCACAGATTTGACCTGATCCACTTTTGTACTTGTTGTCAACTATATTACGGTAATATCGTCATCTTTATAAGCACTTGATTTTGGTTAACTCAAATTCGCGAAATGTTTAAATCTCTCCATGCTTCCTTATAATTTTTCCTTTAAGAAACAGCTACGTTCACAGAGGCTGAATAGCAGAGCATAATGTCATCGTGTTAATACTTCTATCTTCATGAAATGTAGGAATGTCTTACTACTTTCTTCTTTCTATCAACTTGTTTCAATCTGACTTTTGACATGTGTTCCAAATGTTCCAGCAGCGAAACATGTTTTTGACGTGATAAGTGCATTTATATTGGAAAAATCATCACACATTTTAAGAAAAGCCTCTTGTCAAAAGTCTAAAAATTACCTATATACCCAGTTAGTCTTGTGAAATGGCATGTAGCAAAACAACTTTGCCTACCTACTAACAATCTCCCCAAGGTCTCAGTTACAAACAAGCGATGCCACCTTTTGCAAACTATTTTTTGGTTCTGTCAAAACATGCATACAACTCGCAAGTAGGCACACGACATAACTTGAGTGAGATCAAATAGCACAGACTACTTGACGGAGTGCTAAAAAAATCTACTAATTGACATAAACAGTGCATATTATGATTTTTATGCTGTAACTTTTCAACTCAACTTGAATCTCAACTTTTAACTAAACCAGTCAACAAACAACAAACTAACACGAAGACGCACCGCCGTCCCTTTACCATCAGTCATTATATCAAAGTCAACGTCATGCATAATATGGTATGGCATAATACTCTGCATTCGCATACAGCACATCAAATTTGAGAGCACTAAACTGGTATCTAAGACACCATGTTATCCTTGTACCAGAAAGAATTAAAACATTCTAAGTATATTAGCAACGACACAGACGAAGAACGAACATATTAGAACTCTAGATTTATGCGATGAACATGAGTGATGAGAGCGTACCATTTTAGTTTTGTTCGTGTTTAGTTTGCTTCAATTTTAGGCAACGACAAACAGAGGACATTTATTAAATATGTTTTCGATTTATATTCGACTCGACAAGCATAAACTCGAGTGGATAATGGAATCTTAGAAGATACGACGGGAGTAAGAACTGGTTTGAATGGAAATGTACAAAAAGTTGTTTCATGATGATCTATGATCAATTAGGTTAGGAATGAATATATGTAATGTCATGTATAAATATATTTTATTCGCCTTTCGCCTACTTACAATTCTAAATATGTTACGTACCCACCTTATTATTAAAATTGAAGAATAGAAAATGATTGAGTATTCTAAATCCTGCTATGCATAATGATTGTGAACACATGAACACAATTCAACTTTGTTGACTAAACTTGGTTAACAGAGCGCTTTTGTAATGTCTATAAGCTCCAGTATTACACCATATTAATGATTCGGTACTTTTCGGGGAGTTATATTTTTACATCTTATCAGTGCTGCAAAGAGTGCTGGCGTCTGCAATTCGGTCAACTTTACCTTTGTCGCCCTCATTAATATATTGTATTGTACAATTCATAGTTTTAATTTCCATAAACCGAATCTACATTATAAACGTACATAATATGGTACTGAACATTAGTTTTTGATAATCTATTTAAATCGAATAAACAAACGAGCTTTTATAATATAAAGCATGATTTATGCCAGCAAGCTGGTCGTCCAACCGAGCACGATTCACGTTGATTTTTACAGCAACAAACAGAACACGGCATGATAGAAAATAATAATTGTGTTCATCAAGATATTATTAACGCAGCTCAAAAAATATTACATATGTGTAATATAGATATTGCGCTACTATGTTTGAAGCATTTTTTGCTTTGTCACGCAATTTTTAAGATTCTATTACAATTTTGCATTTGTTTTAGTCATCCAACCTGCATGTAGTGATAGTAGATATATATAAATCCGTAATTGTACACATGTACATGACATGATATATACTGTCTCTGAGTTTTAAACGCTAATGACAAGCAATATTTATTATATTATTATTCTACCAGTTTGTTGGTCACACACATAAGCGCTTTTAGATAATTTCTGCACAATCTGTTATAGCCGCAAGTTTGACTCAGCAGTATTTTCGTGTTGTCGATTAGAGAACGTATTTTTTGCATTTCCACATAAAGCACAACATGTAACAATGAAATTTCAATGATTTTGCCTTCAGGGCATTTGTTTGTAAAGGAATTTGCTACTATATCAGAACAGTTGTATGCGAGGAACATTTTTTATCTAGGTAAACTGTGTGAATGTTACCAACTATGCAATGCTAACAGATAATATGTCAGCAATCTTGATAAAAATACAAAATAGTACACTGTTATTCGCCATACTTTTTCGCCATCACGAATGCGCATGATATTTGTAGCTCTCAATAAAGAGTTTAACTGCAATGTAATAGGTATAGGTGAGATTTTTCGTTTATAATTTTACATTGTTTGATGGCTTATCTCCCAACAATCTAACCGCCCTTTATCTATGATATTACTTGCAGACGGTGTCAATTACAACGTTACGCTAATGAGAAGAAATGAGTTGCTATTTTGTAGCACATGCACCATTAAAATTAGCTACTTACTTTTATTGTCCTTTTCATTCATCTTTCACACACCAAAAATCCATCATACATGATATAAAAACCTAGTTGTTGTTAACTGACGATAGCTTCTTATATAACGATTGTTAGTAAAGTAGGTTAAAAGATAGATATTACATTTTTTCCTACATCAAAGCTTAAAATCATACTTTTGTGCAACACCATTCTATACGTTTTCTCATTGTCGAGCCTTGATTTAATGAATTATAATGATGTGCATGAAAAATAATAATGATAATCCAATATTTCATCATAAAACTGTGGCGTTGATCATTACATTTCAATTGCAAAGCCAGTAACAATAAAATCAACACCGGAAACTGTTCATATTGAATCTTTTGTTTTACCTGGGGAGCTATTTAATGGATATTACGTTAACATACATTGAATGGGGTTGCATCAGCAGCAACTCATCAGTTGTTGTGTGGTGCTGAAGGCAATATGAAATTCAGTTTTAGATTCTTTACATTCTTTATTTCATGCACAACACAAAGCAATATTGACATCGAGAATGAAAGCTGCAAACGTCTAGAACATTTGTTCTCGATAAGGTTTCCCACTCTTTTAGTACAGAAATACTACCTTGTGCTTCTGTGATTAGTTTCCAATTTTGCCTAAAAGCAATTCAAATATTTGTGTTTGACTGTCAACTATCTGGTTGGATCAACACTTCTGGAGTTGTGTTTCATAGTAGATCTTGCAAGGGCATTGAAAGTACAAAGGACTTTATCCTTCTAGCATATTGTACCATACTGTACAACCGGAAAACATAACCCATCTAAACGCAAACATGAACACCTAATGTTGTCCTATACGTTTTTTTAATATCAAAAACTACATTGTGAACACCATCATGAGTGCAGGGAGTGAAGCTATGGCTGCTCTGGGTAATATAATAAAAAATGGATAACAATAATATAGAATGACACATGTGGGCGCAAATGACGGAGGAAATGAATTGACCTTCTCTCTGTATTACTTGTTATCAAGTATAATGGCATATCACGCTATGCTACACTACTACGTGTTGCTACTTGTGACTGTACTTGCCATTTTTGGTTTTCGGAAGAGAACAGAAAACATCGAATGTGCAGAGTTTTATAAATGCTTGCAGGAAATACTGTAAAGAATCAGCAAATAAAGGAAGCACGTTAAACGCACACTCAGCAGCTCAACCAGTAAACAAGATTAAAAGAGGGACGGGAATAACAAAGGAAACCCAATATGTTTTGCTGACATTTGCAATTCTGTTACTATTTTGTTTTTGTAAACGTAAATGGTTTCTCAACAGCATCAATATTTTTGTTGCGAATCCCCCTCTATTCAAGTTTAATCTGATAGGTCAGCAACTGATAGAGATTAATTGACTTTGATAAACACGACATTATATGCTAATGACTTTTCGAGTTGATACTTACTGTGTAAGTGTAAATAGTGGGTACATTTGTGTACATGTAATATATATTATGCCAAATACTGTACAACTTTATGTATATATAACTTTTAGCAAGTATGACAAAAATACATTCCTTATCATTAATTTAATGCGATTTCCTTTCTACTCCAATTACGATAGGATTGGAGGTTGGAAGACGAGGCAATACATATATAGAAGTATTTTGCATACAACACTAACTAAAACTCAAATTACAATGTTGTGACTGCTACGAGTGGAAATGGCCACTTAAATGTAATAATATTTGTTTTGCTTGAGTATTGACCCAGTAAAACGGTTCATAGAGAACTCATGCAAGCAAATCACAACCTAAGTAATAACATTTGACTAATATAACATAGTTTGCTTAATGTGTAACAACAAGAGATACTGCCAGAGAGCAATGTCAATGTCCTATAAAATTATACATAATTAAACTGTATAAAACAAATTAATTTCATTTCACAAATACTGTTTGCCTTATTAATGCGAATAATTGTAAAAAAATTAAATAATGATTTTATTATAGTTGTTCGATAAAACTAAATAACAATCATTATCCAGTTTTTAATATCACTGAAGAATTCTTATCTCAGTGCAACGTTCGTTTCTTTGCATTCATAGTGTATAATAATGGCTGTGACAATGTAAATATTATATACTATTTAAAAAACAACACAAACGCTGTAAAGTTTTTTAAAAAATGAATTTTATGTTTTGACTATAAGTTCAAAAATTCTTTTCATACATAATAATGTACGTATATAACACATATTATTTGATTTGCATTCATTAAAGTGCTTTGCAGTAACGCTATACGCCTACACACATCCTGTCTGTATTTATCGACAATTGACTGCAGTTAGTTTAACATTGTACGGTATAAAACTAATACCACTTATCGGATTCACATGAAAAGTACATGAGAACATCCGTAGATCCGGTACATGCAATGTAGAAACGCAAAGTTTTAAAACGTACATTGTTTATACAGCCGGTTTTCTGTTTTACTTCAGAAATACGACCTCATCTATCAGGTTTATGACTAATTTAATTTAACTTTCTTGCATAGCGAGCCGGTGATGAATTGCAATTGGCGTTATTCGTGATGATGCTTGTAACTCAAAGAGCATTATTTCGTTCGACTGATTAGCCTTAGTAATAATAGTTTGTGCTTTCAAAATGGTGTAAAAGTATATTTACCGTTTTTCTTTGCACAGTACCTAAACCATAACGAAGTGCTCATAAATAAACACCATTACGATTTTCGCCATATGGAATTTTTATCAGTCTTGCATTCAAGAAAGTGTAATACTGTATTGTAAAGGATGTGACGAAAAAAATCATGATAGCTTAGTTTTTTCCACATATAACAATTTTTGTTTATATAGAACGAATGTCCTTAAACTTTTAAATATTTGGCTATGCTCAACCTACGCATCGCGAATTTGCATAACGCCAAATGTGCATCTTTTTATCGTCTTGGACCAAGGGCAAAAAAGACAATATGAATACATTCAGTATGTAATGCAATAATGAATTTTTCTACGACTTTATAAGCAAAAGCACACGCACGGAACAAACTCATCTTATTCATTGGATGTGAGTGATGGACGAGTTATAATTTTTACCATTAATGAAGATTATTTCAATGGGAAGGCTTTTTACATAACTAATATAAAGATAGGTATAGTCATCATCATCATTGTTATAGTCGTGCAAAGGTGCTGCAAACCTTTCAAAAAGCAAAGGGACAACACGGATGCAATAATTATTAAATAACAATAATGAGTTGTTATTATTATTACAGAATGTGTGCGTGTGAGCAGATTTTTAGGGGGGTTGAGAACGCAACTTCAGCGAATATATGATAAACGTTTTATACAAAACAAAATCTTGCTCCTTAAAATGAATAATTCCTTTCAACTCTTCAAATTCTCTGGGTTATGCACATTAACATTGAAAACTTTGTTGGGTGCTGCATTACCAAATGTTCACTACTATATATTTCATATTGTGCAAGTACTACTCTTTTTCAAGACAGCGTGTGTATACAGCATGTCGCTCAATGTTAAATGTATAATAAAAAAAACGTTATTATACAATTTAAACTTTTTAAAAGTGGAGAATTTTTTGGTGCGCATCTCCCAAGATCAAGGTTGTCATTTTGAAATTAAACCCAAAATGCTGCTATTGTAACAGATGCACGAGCTTTGGCAAATGATTATTGTCTGAGAACACCCTAGAACTGGCTTTCAAATGTAATTCAACTAGTTTATAATAACTGTGTTTAGTTTCTAGCATGGCATCTTCTAACTTCCGCAATTACATAATACAACACAATATTCACATACAGGAAATACGCGTTCATATTATATTTGTGTACTAAGAAATAACACCATTTTAACCAAACATTTGCATTATTGCGGCCCCTGTAATGAATGCTAGTAACATGCAAGTTTCTTAAAATGTAATATGCTTATAAATAAATCAAATAAGAACAATGCCTTATTTTTTAATGCTAAAGCTATTAAGAACGATTTTACATAATGCGATTTAGTCCAAGTCATTTTTGGTTGTAAAGATAAAATATGAAAACAAACAACAAATAAAGATGAACTGCATCACATTAGAACCTTAATTCAAACAATGAAGTGCAACTTACAAATTTCGTGCTATAGAAAAGCTTAAAAGATTTGCTCTCTTCCTTTATAATTTTAAGAAAACAAACTTTCGTTTTCAGAAATTGAATCTATTGACCATCGACATACCTATCAACGGCACGCCACACCATTAAAAAGGAAACAAAGCATTTTATGTAGTATTTTAGTAGTAGTAGCTTTGTTCTCATGGTAACCATTTTCGTGGAACAAAACAAAAGATTCAAGGCTACTTATACGTTCCCCATTCTCCATGTAATGCTATGAAACATGGAACACGTCACGTCTTTGAAATCTGGAACCATGAAGCAGTATATGATTCATGCACAGACAGTTTAACTGCACACGTAGTGCACGTTTAAATAAAACGATGTAGTGCGGATTATGTCATTTATTGGGAGATTTAGTTCTGCTCATTTTATCATGTAGTTACCATCAGTCATATTACTTAACTTAAAACGCAACACTTGAAATCTTTGAAGAGATTTTTAAAAAGTATAATAATTATTAAACAAATCTTTTTTAATTGTCTTTCAGGATGGAAGCTTGACGATATACTCCTTGCTGCCTTCAATTTTTATGTAAAAATTGAGCTACTTGATCGCGAAAAAAAACTGCATTAACTACCAAATTAATTAATGTACATTCGACATTGACGAAGTGTATATGGTTGGAGCTTTTGTTAGTGACGTTAGTTTCAAGTGATTTGAAATTTTGGTTGTGTAATGACCATTCGATGGAATATTTTGAATGACCTTTGAACCGGTGAAGAAAGCCAAACTTTGTGTTCGACGGGAGGCTTCAGACATTTCACACTTCAACCTTTCACCACCTCTGCTGACAACGTGCCCTTTATGCATCCTGTGAAAAGTGAGAATAGTTGGTAATAATGCCTACAAATCTGAAAAGCCTGCTCAGTCGCTCTCGTTCAAAGAACGAGCTGAAATTGAGAGAAAGCAAAGATGAAATATCTGCCTCCGGCAATTGCCAGAGCATCAATACTGACGAACGCTCATGCTGTGCATGTGAGTCATCGGGATATCACGCTTGCTTAAAAGATGCTTCTTGCTGTTGCCGACAAAGTGAAAGTTCTCCATGCAGTGTGGCAAAAGCAGGGTCCTACTGTTCCCAACAGACTGAAAATGATCCCTCGGAAGACAACTGCTATTCATCGCCACTCAGTTCCGCCGATTTAAGTTATTCCCACCATTGCAAAAGTGATGAAAGCCAAGACTCTTGTTTAATGTCGGAAAACTTTCTGAAAAGTCTTAAAAGTGAGACTGGTCTGAGTAGTACAACAAGCATGATACATTCTCCGGGACGCACTTTTCACAATCATTGCTGCTTAGCATCCCAATCCCAACTACATCACCACCGCCACCAAGATGGACGTTGTGGAGAAACATACCCTTGCAGTAGCCAAAATTATAGTTCGTATGAAATGATGGGTCCCACCATGGCAGCATCTGCAAATAGTGGCGGAGGAGACTACTGTGGAGGAGTACTGGGAGACAGTACTGGTTACTACATGGATGAAAAATCAAGCGTGGCTTGTACATCAACTCGTCTTGTTGGAGGAGGTGGGATAATGGACCAAAGTGATAATGCAGAGATACGAAGAAATGCAAGTTGTAAAACTCTGTTTTTCTCGTGTTCTACGCTACATCACCAGCCAAGTTGTAACTCTTTTGAGACTAGTCACTTGAATCCAACTTCAGACTTTTCCTCCTGTTCTTGTGAGAATCCTGCTGGGTCTTGTATTACAACGGCGTCTGGAAACGGTGCAGCTGTTTCGTCATCTATAAAGATACCACCAAGTATGAACCACCTCCACCACACCCAAGCAAGGACAAATGTGGCTGATGGCTGTGGCTCTTTGGCATACGGAGCGCCATCAGCAGCATGTTATACTCCTAATGTGAAAGATGGATCTCCTTGTCAAAGTTTGTCATTGAGAAAATGCGAGACTGTGTTAGCCCTCTCTAACTTTAATGGCGTTTCAACAACAACATCCACCAACCCTGTAACTGCGAGTAGTGCAAAGACTTACATAAGAAATCCCACTTCTGGAGCACCAACTTATCCAAACTTTCCAGGAACAACAACAACAGGCACGTCACAGTTGTCATCATCCTCGGCTCTTCCTCCAAATAATGTGGGTGGGAAAGTGAAAGTAATGAAGGAAAAAATATTTTCCACGTCATCTTCTGCTCTAAATTGTCTTCTCCATTCCTCCTCGCGAACGGGTAAACTCTTGTCAGGATGGAAGCTCAGCTCAGCTAGTAGTTCGTCAAATAGTGGCAGTAACACTAATGTGGGTCATATTGGCAGCATGTTTAGCGGAAGCACTGAAGGGAGTAATTGTTTAGGCGTAAATTGTCAGCCAAATAAACACTTCTTGGGTTCCTCCGCAACGCCTACTGCCACCAGTAGCAGCAGCGCAAGTGATAACAATAAGGTTGGGTCCAGTGCTTCTACAAGAGGAGTCACTGGACATCACCAACTTCATCATCACAAATCCAGAAGTCAGTTATCAATTTCAGAAAACAGCTTCAGTAGTAGCCCTGCACCACTGACTCCAGTTAATCGGCTGCGAAGAAATGTATCTGTCAATAATACCAGTTCGTTCTGTCCGAGTGGTGGTAGCTTAAGTGCCCATTCATCCTACTCTCGATCCAGCAGCGTAGCCTCCTTTGGGTGGAAGGAGAAAGAAGATCCGTTCGAGCAAAGTCTAGAGTGCAGGCTTTGTCTGTACAAGGTTCGCTTGGAAGATACGTTGGAAATCCATGCCTGCTCCTGCCGATATTGCAAAGACGTAAGTCATTACTACTTACTACTTCAGAGAAAATAAATAGTATTTTTTACCCGGGCTTTATCTACGTGTTTATGTATTTGCTATGTGTATGGAGTATGGAGGCTTGCAAAGTTTTACGTTTGACATAAAATTACTAATACCAATCTAAGAAGCTCAAAATGCCATTCTACAACTTTTTATGTTCAATAAACTATACAGTTTCTTATGCTCAAATACATGTATTCTCTGCCCGACCAAGATAAACACTTAGGCATGTCTGTTATATAACTGTATCTATTAATAGTAGGGAATTTGTATCACAAACATTTTTGGACTTATAATTTGAATCCTCTAAGAACTTTTACTTTTAAGGGGATGTTGGTCAATTGCATCTTAGCTCTATTTTGTAGGGATCAGTGAAGCAAAATAAATTTGAGTCACTGATAGATGATAAAACTAGAGCGTTTGCTATGCTGCTTAACTGGATCCAGAACGACTTTGTGGTTGTTACAGATTGCAGAAGTGCATTTGTTTCCTGTGAGTTTGTTGTAATAGCTTTGCTTAGCTTGTTCTTTGTTTTGCTTTGCCTAACAGCACAGCAAATGGAGGATTTATGACTTCGTAAAAATCTTATTTTGTATAAACAGATTTACAAAGTATACATTCTGAAACTCTTAGATCAAAAAGAGAAAGTTATTTCTAGAGGCGTCGGTGAAAGTAAAAGTGCTTGGTTTTCTTCATGGGACGTCAGTTTGACAGTTAATTCTCAAGTCCGAACAAATCACAGAAGTTCTCTTTTTTATAATCTTGCAGAATGTTATCTAGGCACACTTTCTAAGTTATGACGCATTTCTTCTCTTTAAGCTTCTTTTTAGAACAAGCTTCAGTAGATTAATGTGGGCTTCAGCAACAGGAAATAAAATGCTCAGAACAGCTTATGTACTATCCGCGTAGTCGTTCTTTGTAGTTGGCTGAAATTAGCATTAAAGCTTTGTTGTTCGTTTCATTTACGATTTAAAAGTTGGTGTGTTATTCTTGATACACCAAATGCTTCCATTAATCACGGAATCGGACGAAAGTAGTCTTCAAGATTCAAGATTCCTCCAAACACACTTTATGCTTCATATACAAGCACACTTGGATATAGCTTTTTATTAAAACCGCGTGGGTGGTTTAGCAGAGGATAAGCTGCTGTGTAAATAGTATACTGCGTTGTTGGTCATGGAGAAGTTGGAAAATTACAAGCAGCAACCTTTTAAGCAAGATTTATGTTGCAAACTCAAACTTGAAAGTATATAAATTAAACCTTTCCTGGATAAAACTTTCCTCTTTTCTTCCTATTGCGTGTATTTTCTCTGGACGCATTTTTTGTGTAAATAAGATACATGTATAAATACGGAAGTGTGTGGGTGGAGAAAAGTGAATCAACAGACATGTCTTCGCATATATAGAACTGAAATTCATTTCATATGAAAGCTTAATCACGGAAATAAATAAATAAAGCATCATAATACTATTATTTATTATCTTTATTATCATGATGATAATGACTTTTAATTAGATTATTGTTGCTTGTGTAAGCAAGCCCTGAATTAGTTATTTAACACAATGCAATAATATTGATTCTTTTTCTCCTTTTCAGTGTTTGATTACCTACGTAAGCTTTGAAATCCAGCAAGGTGCTGATGAAATAGCATGTCCGGACGCAAGTTGCGAGAAGCAGGGAGTTATGGGACTTTTGGAAGTAGAGCAACTCGTGCCCCCAACGCTTTTGGAAAAGCATAAGAAATTTAAACTATTCAGAGGTAAGCTGTCTATATGATTAAAAACCGAGGCATTTTCATGCGTCATCATGATAAAGTTGTGTGTTAGATTTAGACTTGATAATACATAAAATGAATCGGAATATGAATATAAACTCGAGATTAGTTATGATATACTTGAAAACGGATCTGAATTGAAACGTTGAGGAATGATAAAAATGAGGATATGAATTACCTAACAAACACTCGCTCCTAACGAACCCTTTTCATTTATTGTTGTTGTTATTTTTATTGCATTTCAGAGGTAGAGAAAGATAGCAAGTTGATGTGGTGCCCATCTCCGGGATGTGAAACTGTCTGCCAAATTCAGGACGGCAGTAGTATATTGACAGGAGGCTTTGCCACGGAGAATGACAACAGAGCTCATGGAGGTACTACAGGAGGATCACGTAGTCTTCCCTTTATAAACTGTCCCACTTGTCGGAAAATCTATTGTGCAGACTGTAAATTGAGTTGGCATCCGGACTCAAGTTGTGAGTCTTTCCGTCGGAAACTCATCAAACAAGGCAAGTTGAGTTCCGAAGATGACGAGCTATTTTCATTGGACTCCATCAAGAAGTGCCCGTTTTGCCATGTTCCTATCGAAAAAGATTCTGGATGTGCTCAGATGATGTGTAAACGGTGTAAACACGTGTTTTGTTGGTATTGCCTCGCATCGTTGGATGTAAGTAAATTTTTACAACTGTATTTTTCCATTCTTTCCCTGGAGAATATCGAGCAAAATTGTTCTCAAAATACCTTTCATTTTCCCATTCCTTGTCAACTACTTACAACGTGCCCAATGCATTTCCACATACCAAAATTAAAATAGGTATATCGCAACTTTGCTAGAGGAAATGATGCGTATATAATGACATTTATTTGTTTACTAAAATCCAGCGAGTTAAGTTTAAGGTTCATTGGTTTATGGAATATTTGTTCATTGCATATCGCTTTATTGTTGAAGATTTTCCTCTAAAGTTTAAAACAAAAGGAATGACTTTATAGTTCAATATTATCTCGTATCAAGCCACCATACTTATATTTGGCACGTGCTTTGACTCTAGGATATTAGCTGTAAAACAGCAAGAGCAAACACATTTATTCTTGCAAAAGTTAAAGATAAAAACAATACGATATCATTGTGGTGTACTTTTGTTTCTCTTCTGGGAGGTACTACTTACTTGGTTTCTTTGCCGCAATCTCTCACGTTACAAGTGCCTATATATTGTCCTTCCTTGATAGCAAGCAGTGGTCCAACTCTCACCAACTCTAAAGAATTCTGCTTGCTTCTACCTCATTATTTTGTCTGAACTATCTTGTTATAGTGTTCTGGAATTAGTTGTGAATGAGATTTGCAATGCAGATGTGTTTCCCGCTATCTCTCATTTCCTTCATGAGTATCTGTTACTCAGATTTAATTAAAAGGAACGTAAACTTGCTCCCCAACTTGGTCCATTTGTTACACTGGACTTTGGTGAAAGTTGACACTTTCTTTTCGTAGACTTTCTCCCGCGTGCTACTTATTACTAACCAGCCAACCAAACAAACCGTGCATGCATCTAGGAACGCTTTACATTGTATGGGTGTTTCCGTCAGATAAGAAAATGTCTCGTTGTACCCCTGTACAGATTTGAGCTCTGTTTGTATCGTACAAACTGCAAACAATATTTAAATATGCGTTGACACATTTGTGATTTGAGCATCTAGTTGTAGAATTCTAAGCGAATTCTATATACATAGGTAGAAGTATTACACGGTAATATTACGCCACGGTATCTGTCTACCAAGAACTTTAATACTGGAAAAAATTTGGGAAAATCCCCATAACGATTGTTAAGGTAAAACATTATAGAATAGAACACATATCTGGGCATCAATATGCAGTAAGTATGAAACTGATCTGGTGAAACGTTACATTAGCAATTAATGTATGGCTGCTCTTCAACTTGATCTAGGGATGAAATATTATATAGGTAGGTATACAAATCGATATGTATTACTTCTGATGGAGGCTTGCATTTTATAATGTTCAACTAGTAAAACCGAATAACTATATAACTATAACTTCTTGTAAGGGTGAAGAATTTTCTGCGGCCAATGTAATAGTACGTTGTGCACCTAAATCTTTCACCTTAATGCCGTTTAACTATGGTACATCAACTGGCTTGCTATAATCGGACAAAGTTCTCTTACTATATCAATACGCAATATTAAGTAATTGTGAACATATATCTTATATTAATCGAATATATTATTCATGGAGAGTGAACCGTTAGTGTGTCGAATTAATTCTAATGTTTCAATTAATTACGTATGTATGCTGAAATGAAATGCAAACTGTAGGGTGAATTCCAAAATAAATTTTGCCATTAATTTGATTTAAGCACCATGAAAGAAAATTTACATTCTCAGACAGTGTAGAGCAAGGTATGAATATATGGTTGCACTCTGGAATTTATAGTTGTCCCTAGATTATTCGTATCGAAAAACTTCCTTTCAGCAGACGTTAAAAGTGGTATACTGATTCCAAAAAATAACTGCATCAAACCTTTCTCTTTTCTCTCAAACATGTACTTGCTGCATATATCACATTATTGCAAAATGAACTACTTTTCAGTACAATAAATTTTTGGAGAGGCAGATGACAAGAGTTATACTTTTGCTCCAGCCATCCTTGTCTGTTCTTCAGTATATTTGTGGACTCATTTCACGCTGCTTGATTTCTTTCATATTTGTTTTAAAAACTAAGTCAAATGTCAATTTAGTGCGCTCTTCTTTATAGTCTGTACATCATTCCTCAGAAGCAACCGAAGGATTGCTGATTTTCTTCATCGAATATATTGAATAAATATATGTACCTATATGAGAGAAACCAAATAAATCGTATTACCTATATATTGCACTTGTAACGTGCGTATATTTGCGTCGTACAAAGTCTTTATTGCCATGTCGTGTCAGCCAGAAGTCACCGAAAATAAAACCTTTCCTAAAGAGATTACATGCATTCCTCTTTTTGAAATTTTACAAGCATGTATTATCACATTCAGCATTCAAGCTTCATTCCACTACACTTGTGCTACCTTAAAAATATTACCAAAGAAAGTAGTAACTGTAACAAAAAGTCGTGTACAAGTCATGCAAAATCTTTGGAGGTAGAGTGGTACTTTACAGGCTAGGTTTGGATTGGTTAGTTATAAAAGAAGTAGGGTTTTGAGGATGCATCCTCTATTCTACAGTCGCACCTATATCTCTTTTAGACGGTGAAAGCTGCATTTCATAATATGGTTACACGTTGTATACAATGTGCGATGCTTTAATATTGCATATAAAAACCAACTGTACTCATTCAATTGAAACTAACATGATGAGACTGGTGGAAAGTCAATTGCTCTTAGAAAAAAGGATGCAAGAAACGTGTATGGAACGAACATATGTGTATGAAATATTTGAAATGAGATGTAGTGGTTGCTACACTTGCTTGTTACGTGCACAGCAAGTCATGGTTCCACTATTCTGGATTTGCAGGATATCAGTAGTTTACATGCATAAACTGAAATTTCAACGTAGTACTGGATATGTGTTCTTTTATATGAATAAATACTGCCAACTTTTTAGTATGCATGAGACCCCGACAAAGAAACGAGAGCATGGAAAAGCATATTATTGAGACTATGCTACTCTTCTAAAAAATGAATGAAATCATATATAATAATAATTTACTAGATTTAAGAAGATTTCTTTGAGCACCACCATGTTTCCTTTGTGCCCATGTCATATATTATTAGGAACGTCTTGCAAAATTCGTTTTTAAGATGATAGTTTACATATGGAAACAGACTTCTATTCATACTACCTATATTCACATCAAGAAAATATATATGTATAATAATATGGTACATTTTGTCTGTGTCACTTGTGTGAGTGAGTGAGCTCATGAGCCTTCTTCTCGCATCATCCACATTCGTACGAATTTGCAAAGAATGAAAAGTAGGGGAACGAGTGAGCAAGCGGAGAAAATAATAAAAGAAGAGCACCAAGAAAGGAAATGGGTAGTGGGGTGTTAGGGAAAGGTAGGGACATGATGGAGCAAAGTAAGTTGAATAATGCATGGCATGTAGAATGGGGCGACTTCCTCCCGAATGAGAATGATTGCTAGTGTCCACCAACTAGCACCGTATTTATGGATAATGTTTTTCAAAAGTGAGCGAGGGCGGAAATTCTGTAAATGCGTAGGGAAAAGTGTATAATCTAAAATGCATGCTGAGGTCACGTTTCGGTTTATTTGTCCTTTTCCTTTATGGTTTTTCATTTCATCTCTTGTTGACTTACTTTTCATTCTTACCGTATTTCATTTGCCAACAAGAGAGAAAAGTCATCCATGTACATTATTACGTATGCCTATACCTGCCTACTATTCACCATTCTTTGGTTGCATTTAAATTAGACATTGTTTAGAATGAAAGTGTTGACATGTGCCGCACATTGAATATGTATAGCCGATCTTTTCAGAAACCATAACCATATTACGTTGGAATTCTATTTCAATGGCTATTCCCTCTGTTCCCAGTTTTTTATATTTTGTTATGATTGAAAAGTGAAAGCATAGTTGTTGTTGAAAACAAGATATTTACGTCTTTCTCTTTTCTTCTTTCAGGATGACTTCTTGTTACGACATTACGACAAAGGACCGTGCAAAAACAAGTTGGGACATTCCCGTGCGTCCGTAGTGTGGCATCGAGCACAAGTCATAGGAATATTTGCAGGATTCGGAGTTCTTGTCCTTCTTGCATCGCCTTTGCTAATACTCGCTGCACCATGTCTCCTTTGCTGTCGATGTCGGTATTGTGCCAATAAACTCGACCCAGAAGAATCTGATCTAGTCTGATATGCACTGTAAACCTTTTCAGTTCTGGTGAAGATGATATACCATCAATACTATATACTCTTTCCTACACATCCATCCCATTATTATACTTACTTACTATTATACGCGAGTATAGGTGCATTAGTATATTTATGCTGCAGAATTCAACACTGAAATAGACAAGAATGTCCAGCAACTGCGAATGCTTCAAATTTTCAAATATTCTGTGTTGATATCGTCTATCAGTCCATCTGAAATAAAATCGCTTTTTGTCAACAAAACCAGCAACTAGCAAGTCTCCAAAGACTAAAGCTTCGTTGTTACAGGTAAATAGCGTATATTTATGTGCTTACCGCTAACATACATTATAATTTAAACTAATTTTACACTCGTAATATACATGGTAGTAATTTATTTTACATTATTACTCTTTTACAGCAACCGTAATCAGTAACGTATCTGTTTTTGCATACATATTTAAATGTATTGTTGATACTTGTGATAACTTTGTGTAGTTCTTGGTAAATTGACATTACTCAGCATTTTGTGTAGCTATATTGTATGTTTGATTATTACTGTGCGTTATTGCTTATTTCTAGTTTTTTATTTAGAAGACTAGTCCTAAATTCGCATTTTGTATTTACGCATTTAATTATTAAATATGTAACTTATGGGCTACATAACGTATTTAAATATAAACTAGAGTTCTGCATGTTGTGATACTCTTTGAATTATTTAGATTTAAGAGTGTGAAACGAGTAAATTCAGATAAAAGATATTGAACGATTATGTCAAAAAAATGCTGGAAAGCGAGTAACCAAGATGTGCCATACATTATTGTAAAACTTTCAACTTGTTAATCTTCGTTCAAAGTTTTTTAGAATCCGTTTAGACAAAACTGAACTAAAATGATCTAATGTTTTGAGAGCGCAGCGGATCAAACACGTATATAAATTACCATAAGTTATAAGAGAAACAACGTCTAAAGAATGGCAAGTTTTTAATTGAAGTTTATTCAATTTTCAATATTTTAATCAGTGTATATTGTTTCTTTACAAAACATTCGCAGTCGAGAATTACTATTGTAGATTTGTTAAACCATACTTTCAAGATGAAATACTATAATAGACAAAGTTAGGTTGGAAAAGTGTCTTTAAAAGGCTTGTTTACACGTTTTGGCATTTATATCTGCACACGCGTAAAGCTTTGCACACTACAACATCTTTCGTGTGCTTTCATGTTTCCTGTATTCGTTTGTAACCAGTGTACAAATAATATGACCAATATCATACAGCATTCGAAAAATAAACCGCTATTCATCTATTCATAGTTTGTACTATTACACATAAATAACTGAATCACACTGTCAACTAAATGTGAGATTATAATAAATGTATGCATCTTTAAAATTAGTGGGCATGCATGTGCCTATATCAGTAACCAGCTTGAAATAATACTTAAAATATCTTTGTAATTTTTTGACACGTTTCCTGTTGTAATTGTAACCCTACATGTGACACGATACTTAAATTGTTACGTAATGACTACATAACAAATTATTTATTGATTACATACTAGTCGTATTGCTAATGTAAATATGTAGTGCAACAGAAGAGCCAGATCATAGTGTTACATACTGCTGAGTAGACGATACTTTCTGAATAGGAGTTAAATGTTTAAAAACCAATATTCGATACGCATTTATGTCTGTTGAAATGTGTTCCAACCGTTCATGTAAAAACTTTTTTATTTATTTATTGCAATTTGGACATATACTTGAAGTATTCTTCAAATTGTAAATGTCAACCCAATTAGCGTACTTAAAACTTGAATTCCGTGCATACACCTACTTGAATTCAATTTATTGATTACACCATACGCGTACTACACAAAGAAATTAAGTTGGAAGATAATTTTGGTGAAATACCAAGAATAGCAGATATATTAGGTTTATATAGCTGGTTGCCTTTCAATAATAACATTTTGTGTTATTTTATGGTTTAAATACTGTGTATATGTTAAATCATTTTTGTACCTCAACATACACAACTCGCATCCATTTTATCGTATACAAAGCTTTGCTTAGAGTTTGTCAAATGAATTTTTATATAGCTCGTAATAGTAAATTACGTATAATATTATGACTTACACTATTGACCTGGAAAAGTAGCAATTAAGTGTATATTAAAATTCGAAAGGAGCGAAAGTAGGAGTAAATTAAGATTTCGAATTAATGTGATTTATTATGTGATCAAAATAATAAAAGAAAATTATCGCAAATTCGTTTGTTTGTTTTATTTTATGTACATCGTCTTGGGCATTCACTATTCACTCATTACTACAGGTCATAACAACCTTAATAGGTACTTCATTTTGAATAAAACATGCTCGATAAGAGTGTTGAACTCAAAAAGGAAAGGAGTGACACGAAAACTACGTACTTACATTATATGCTTCTAGTATTACGCATTGAGTTCTGAGTCGCCTGAGCTCTCCGAGATCTCTTATTGCCCCGTGAAGCAACATGATATCAATTCAATAGAAATCCTACGAGCAGCTACAGCTTTGCTTTTTCATAAAAAACTGAATATCAAGTAATTAGACACGTTTTTTGAATTCGTGCTAATTAGGCGATTTATACTTTCTTCACTGTTGATTACTATAGCTCACAAATATAAATCAAACTCAAACTACAGGAAAAGAAATAGGAGCAATAACTGAACTACGCCTATGAAGCCCATGTTATTTTTTGATCGATTACTTTATCTCAATAGATACGGAAGAATTCCAAAAAACTATCATATAAACAGGCACGTGATCCGTGATTTCACAAGAAACAACATTTTACAATACTTTTTATTGAGTAAAATATAACGACAAGAACGCAAAATATTACATTAAATCTCAACTGAAGTGCATACAAACATGCTTTACACTATAACTTGCATTCAACCTAACCTGTATAATTGGTCTTTAGATATATTCTTCAGACTTGGTTGTGCTCTCGAGACTTGATCGGCTATTTTATGATTGATATTGCCTGAGTAGTTCATTTTAAATACATGTAAACCTTACTTCTAAAGCGAGATATTGCTGGTGGTTGGTGCGCAATCCAACACGGCGCAAGTTTTTCCCATGATTGTTAGTCACTCTACCAGTATATTCAGGTAAATACTTATGAAAACTACCAAAACTAACAAAGGATAGCCTGTTTAAATTTTTGAGCTAGTTTATTTTTAAAAAAGTACGCTATTTTGTTACTGGAAGTATGATGTACAAATCAACTTCTAAGCCCTAAGGAGATAAGGTAATCGATCAACAAAAAATACCCTGCTTCATGTTTGGCTTTGGATTTCCTGTCTAGTGTTCTAGGTCGATTCAAATATAATTGATTTTTTATGAGGCTGATTCCACAGTTGAAGGTCAAATGTTTACAAGAAATTTGACCCAAAAGGATGTAAGTCGTGTAGCATTTCTGCAACAATTTACACATTCATTGCTCTACAGAGTGATTCACTTTTCTGTATATGCGTTGGTTGATTCAGCAATAATTATTTGATACACGTGTACGATTAGACTAATTCCATAAACTCAAAGTTGCTAGTGGCAACTTTGACCATTATCAACAGACATAACAATGACGTTAGTCTTGCAATTCTTATAATGTTTCCAGGTAAGTCTCCTCCTAAGATATACGATAGTCATAAAACCTCTCAATCAAGAAAGCATTGATCATTTTTATGAATGAACCACAGCTTCTTTTTACAACAAAGGATTTTTTACCATAGAATTGGGTTATCAAAACCAGTTTACGGAATAAAAACAGGCTAAGACGTATTGAGTAAGGACAAGCTACGTAATAGTAATAAGTGTATAGTAAGTACGTAAGACTCACAGAAGCACTACTTGGAAATCTACGTAAAGGCACGTTACAATCCTAAAGATTTGCATTTGTAAAAAATGAGCTCATGCAAAAATGGCTTTTTTGGAGTTTTAGTAGACAATTTGACGCCAGTTCTGACAGTAGTCTGTTTGAATCAAACATAGTATTGTAAAAGCATTTTCTGTAATATAAAAGTGATGAGAAAGGTGACTTAAGTTCTCACAATTCCCCACACACTTTCTAGGCTTAGCATATATGAAATTCTAAGAAAAGCAGAAAACGAATGAACGAATGAGCTGCGGTAGCTTCGTGTAGTGGAAGCATTTCTACAGTGGCTTTCCAAGAACCTAACTAAGCATCTTTCCAAAGCAAGTAGAAGCTTTCAGGACCGGAAAACTTTCCCGTTCCGACTTCTTTTGGCGGCTGATGCGAACAGCAGTTTTGGAAACTTGTCTACTGTTTTCTCAGCTGGTGAAAAATAGACCATGTCGTAGTCGTGCTAGTGAAAGTATAACAATTTATTTTGCCGCTCTCAAAACATTTTTACTTATATAACCTAAAAAATACTCTAAAAAGCACATTTACAATACTTACAATTCGTGTTAAGATAAAGTGAAGGTGTTTTGTGCAGTAGAAATAACTTTTATGATTTTTATAAAAACATAATGTATTTGAAATCTGCTTTTAATATAACCAAGCAATACAAAATATGAAAGCCGTGGCATGAGGAAACCATTAAAAGTTATATATCCTATTAGCAGAAATCATTCACGGGCTGTCGCGTTTGAAATAGCATAAAGTGGTTTAAATCTTCTCCATGTGATTGTTGTCCAGAAAAATGAAGTCATTAAATGGTAAGTGTAAGTTTATTTAATTTTGCTTGTAATGTAAACTAATGAGAAATTAATCTATAGTAAAACATGCTCGAATAAAAGGTAGCCGTATTAAAAGATAAGCTATGAAGCTGAAGCTATCTTTACTTAACAAATGGCCCTAAATTACAGGGTATATTTCTATGACTTACATGCATGTCAACGAATGACATTTAATTAATTAATTTCAGTATAGATGAAAAAGTAGAAATGCCATGAAAATTATAGGGATCCTAACGATCATTGTTGTTAAAGCAGAATATTTTAATAAATTCGTATTTATAAAAACTAATTAGGCCAGTAATCAACTGTTGAAAGTATTATGCAACTGATTCCCAGATTAATTTTGGTTTTCCAATTAGCGTACGCCAAAATATAGTTTGATAAATACACGAAAGAGTTGCATTTCAGGAATTGATTACCCGCTGCTATTGACTATGATATGGTTTAAACTTAAACTTAAAGCATGTCCAATTACTACTGTACCAAACCTTTTTAATAGATCAGTACTTCTCAACCGCAAAAGGCAAGGTGTATTTTTTAGTAGTTTGGTAGCCCGGTTCTTGCAGTTTATAATAGAAGATATTAATTACCGATATTTGTCTATGTACATAGACATACTTTGACTTCTGCGTCAACGCAGAACTGGTCTTTTTTCCAAGCATCAACATTTTTCATAATTTTTCAGACAAATCCATAGAAACTGTTTTGTTTTCTGTGCTTTTAGCTGTTATTTAAAATACCATGTCAACAATACTTTTGAAACCTTCATATGTAAACCTAAACATGTTATGTTAAATTCTTCGTCGTCTAACTCAAGCTTTTTTAATTTTTCTGTTATTTGGCAAAGTGATGATGACATCGGGCAATTAAAATCTTTAAAGTACTCTAAAATCTCATTGCTTTAAAACATTCTTGAGGTTCTTTGATCATTGCGCGATTTTTTATATGAGGAAAAAATATCACGTTTAGTAAAATGTGTTCATTAAATATAAAAACGTATAAATATTCAGCCTCCGATAAAATTCGTCATAGTTTGCTGCAGCCATGCATTGCATAATATGCAGGTCTTAAAGCCTACTTCTTCAGCTAGCTAAAGGAAGAGTTATAGGATAACACTTAATGAGTACAATGGAAGCTATGAGAAAACTTGTAAGTATAACTTTAAAAAATGGGGATAAAAATACTTATGGGAGTCTAATTCTTGGGCATGTAAATCTAATTCTTGGTATCCTGAAATAATTACATTTTTATTCTACAAAGCATAGGCTATAGAATAACACAAATTGGTTTTCACTTTGTGGTTTGAGAAACAATATGTCTAAAAAAGTCACAGTAGTAATTGAACATGAAATCTCTCAAGTTTGCAAAATAATGTGATAGCAAATGCCGTGCTCAATGATGTTTAACATTTGTGCTTAAAAACCGTCGAAAATGAAATATAAAAATGTCCTTGGTTTATTTACATCAATAAGTTTCTATCTCAACTCTCTGAACCATGAGACTGAAAGCAAATTAACATGAGCATTTCCATTCCCACTTTGAAAAGTAAATACTTCGGGTACACGATTTACCAATTTACACTACAACATGCTAGTCCAGCTGCTAAATATTTTTCACTCACATGATAAAAGAAGAGATTGCACAATGTTTCATTTGAAACTCTATATTTTGAATGAAACGACTAATGTATAACTTGGTCTTTCTTTTATTTTCATAAGACACAAGTCGTGAAATTTGATGGATGCTTCAAGGCCGTGGCCGTTGTCAGCAGAAATCCACAAGTTCGTTCAATATTTCGTTTAACGCGTGTAATTCCACGTTTTATTGTTTTTTCCAACTGTATAACTAAATATATTACTGATGTAAGCTACTTATTATGCGGACTTTAATTTTTGCTTTGGTTGTATTTTTGACATTGTATTATCATAAAATGAAGTATGAACCGTTGAAAGAAAGGTTCACGAGATGTTTGAAAAACATTATTTATTTTAAAAGTAAAATCTGTTTCAGTAAAACCAAAAACGCATCTTAACTTGTTAGCGTTAGTAGTCGTTACAAAACTATTACAAAATTATTTTTAAATCGGCTTAACATTAAGGTAACCCTTAACGATAACGTACAGACCATCAATACACATTCCAATTTAAAACCAGTTGAGTTGCCCACTTATATCATGGGGTCTTCAGCCAAATGTATAATGATCCTAACTGCACCGAAAGGTTCACCTTACCCTAACCTCCCATTTAAAATGTATGGCACAAAATTTGTATCCATGGTGGCCAATTTCATTAAACATTTGGCTGCGTATCCTTAGTTAATCTTTAGTTCGCCAATCGATTCGAAAATTCACGTCTCTTTAGGTGTTCTCTATAAACGACATAATATGACTGATATGACGGACAACGGCGAAATTCACTTTCAGCATACTTCAAATAAGCTTTTCTGTTTACGTCATCCTTGCTGGCCATAAGTTAAATATACATTTATGCTTTCGTTTACATAAGCTGTATAAATTGATGAATAGTTTTGGAATTTTAAATTTAAAAAATGCTCTGAAGTCAGAGTTTAGTAACCACGCATGTATTATTTCTCTCAAAAAACAAAAACAGTTCATCATCAACCAATTTACAAATACATTCATCGTCTCCATCCACTTTTGACCACCGAAGGAATGGTGAAACTAACTCTGACTCGATATCCAGCACAACTGCATACGACTTATTTTACGTCGGCTGGTCGCAGAAATTATCCCCAACGAAAGACAGATGCCCGTTAGCGGTAGAAGAGCACGACTGGCTTCTGGGTGACAGCTCTGCATGTAATAAACCGTTCTTGCTTTTCAATTCTATCCAGTCCGCTACAGTAGCGATTTTATTAATTTAATTTATGTACTTTCGGATTCTTACATAATATACTATTAGTATACTGTTACATAGTGCAAAGTTCAGCCTAAAACGTTGTGCACCTAAATGGTTCAAATTCTTTTAGCAGTAGAATGCAGCACCTTATTCCCTAAAACTTTCTGGCAATAGATAACAAGAAAGTAATTTTATCTGTGAAATATGAAAACTACAGCCATTTTAGATCCCAGTGTCATCCCGGAAAGAAGGGACACAACCCTAAGGAAACCGGAGAATGAAGAGAATGGAAGACTTGCAAAGAATGATGCTGAAAAAAGTGGGGCAATAAATGACAACGGGACATTGCCCACACGTGTTGTTTCACCGAGTCAAAGTGAAAGTTATGCTGCCGATGACTGCAAGGATGATGATGACGAGAATTCACGAAATAAGAAAACGGATTCAAATTTCAAAAGAAGTAACATTCTACTGACAAAGGGTGAAAGTGGTTTCGCAGTTAATGAGGCCATTAGAGATGATGATTCTATGGGTGATAAAACTCCAAAGAGAGAAGTGCCATCATTTCAACCAAATGGTGATCCCAAAACTTTGCCCACATTTTCACTTACCAAGCCAGTTTTATCATGCGAAAAACAGCCACCTTCTAACAACTTGCATGAAGAGCATTCACCGTCGAAAGCAGGAATGTTATTTGATGCTGATGAGGAAGAAAGCAAAGGAGTGGAGAAAAAAGAAGAAACTAATGAAAGTGAAAAATGCAAAAGGCGTTATTCCCGTCAGTTTCTTGCTGCTTTTGCAGGTAACTTTTGCACTTGATCTTTGAGTCTTGAAATGAAAAAGGGAGTAGGTTTACTTAAATGTACTCTGGTTAATGCTTTTTTTGCCCCTTATGGGATTTTTGTTCTTTGTCTCAAATTCTAAACTGAGAATAAAGAAAGTAAATCTTCAAAATGCTATATTTATATTAACGCATTTATAGATTGTGTTTGTAAAGAATATAAACATGTTATAAGTTCAAAGTTTAGTTAGACTAATCGTTTCAGGCTAAAGTTATACAAGTGAAAGTCTTAAAATTAGCAAGTTTTATTGCAAAAATAATCCTGACCGTTATATTTGGATTGAATTTATAGCAAACTTTGGAGCTCTGGCATTGGGAACAGTACTGTCTTGGACAAGGTGCGATTGTGCTAATTTTATTTGTGATTTAGCTTAGTACTTATGACACCATTACAGATGCAATTAAAAATTTCTCAACTGTTAAGTATTTGCAATTACACGTTCAGGTTTAAAAGTAGAAACAGATCTAAAACTCATATCTGATTAAAGAGTATTTTTTGTTATTTTACAGCCCCGCGTTGCCTGACATGAGAGAAAGGAAATCTATCGGAGAAATATCTGTGGACGAGGCAACTTGGATCAGTACCCTATCTCTAGTAAGTAAAGCTTGAAATGTGGGAAAGTTGATGTGTGCAAGGCAACTTTCCACTTCATGCTATTAAATATAATCTATATATTCACTTAGACTACTACTACTACGACTACTACTTATTTACTCTGGTAAATTACCCCCAGAGTAAATTTTCCAGAAAAACGCTTGTTTTAATGTATGATAATGCGAGTAACGATCAGAGTATGGTACATCATTTACAGCGCATATATAGTGTGCTACAATATCATACTCTTTCGTTCTCTATTATTCGTGTGTTTTACAGTCAAGGAAGAGAGGGTCGTATGTTTACATGAGAATATTATAAATTATTTCAGTTGGGTGCAGCATCTGCATGCCCGATAGTCGGCTATGGTATTGAAAGATTTGGAAGGAAAAGATGTTTGCTTCTTCTGACTGTGCCCTTTCTTGGTGGCTGGGTGCTCATCACTCTGGCTCAAAATATCTGGATGATTTATGTCGGTCGATTCCTTTCGGGTAGGTTGGTTATTTCATGATAACAAGGCTTACTGTACAGTCAACTCTTTCTTGTCGTCATAATATTTAGTAGTAGTAATATACCAGAAGAGACCATGCAAGTACCAAATATTATGTGCATATAAACTGATATAGATACACATACTTTAGTGTAAGTACTGTTAAATGAATGAATGAGTGAAAGAATGAATGAAAAGAAATACGGATGCCTGTCGCTTTTTTATCATTTTTGCTTCTCCTTGCTTCGCCATGAAAATATATCATGGTTCCTGAAATGATCGCATGATATTTACAAGGTGGTGGTAAGAAGTGAGAAAAGCAACGTTTGTCTTTTCTGAAGTGATGAAGATGAAAGTAGGTTGTACGTATATGAGCAGCTCATATATTATGTCAAAGTTTTGATAAAACATCAGAAACGCCTACACATTTATACACATTACACAACCAGAAATGCTAAAGTTCCTTCCTCTCTGAAAGAAAGGTTGTTTTCTTCTCCCGAAGTGCTTCCTTGGCTTTTAAACCTAACGTAGACAAAGACAAGCATTGCTATACTTGGTGTTCTCTTCTTGCTAAAAATTTGAGAACACAAAAAAAGTCTGACGTTTGGAAAAGTACAGATAGATTCGTAGTAGTAGCTTATTGCAATAACGTTCTTGTAACTTTCTCCAAAGTAGAGACAGACTTTTTAACTATCTACAATAATGTTCCATTAAAAATAGGGGCAACCATAATCATCAAACTGAGAAAACTACGTGGGCGAATACTCCGTTCGTAATAATAATGGCTCTATGACATCAGCAAAATGATAATATCTATAATTTCATGTTTTAGTTTATGCATTTATAAGATTAGCAAATATTGCTGAGAATTTTAAGTTTCCTTTGAGCTTGCCTTTGTAAGTTTTCAAATTAAAACAAATTGGCATTTAAATTTACATAGCTTATGTTTATTTTCCATTTACGCTTAAGCTGCGGCAAATTGCACAATAGTTATAGTGAAAACAGGAAATCTTTTGATTTTATGTAAATAATACCATTAGTACTTCTATTATGGAAATTTTCGATTGTATACAGTTGGTCCTAGAGAATATTAAACTAGAAAGGCGAGGAAACAAATATGGGTTAACAACTTGTATTTTGCATAGGCGAAAGCCATGTAGCATAGGTGTCGTCCACAGTATTTTTTTCTAAATCAGATGGTGGTGACGTGGTAAAAGAAATTGAGAAATAAAATGTAGAAATAAAGAAATTTGTCATAAAAAGAATATATATAGCCATATAGCACGAAAAAAGAATCAGTTTGTCCTCAAAGAACACAACACCAAGGAGAATCTATATGCAATTCTATACTCTTTGGCCCAAGCATTCCAAATCAAGACTATTTCGAATAGATTATGATCATTTCAATTATTTTTTTCAAATTCGCAGCAAAAATTTTTTGCTGTGCATATTTTACAACTTGCAAAGTTTTATTGCAAATGGGATTGCAAAGGCTGTATCATACAAAAGTACGTTCATATTGGCAAATTCTTCTCTTGTTTGCTACCAGAATCGTTTGCAATGCAAGCCACTTTTGTCATCCAACTCTATTTGAACATTTTCTGTTATTTACATTTTATATTTGCACATACAAACATTTTATATGGAAAATGCTATAAAATGTGCCCAAATTGATAATTCTTTTCATTAGTCAATATTTATAAAGTAGAAAATCAACAACTTACTCAAAATCAACTGAAATTTGAAGTTGCTTAATATTACTACCCTTCTTTCCCAGGCACGGGAGCTCGGTGGAACAGACATCTCTGTGCACTTAGAAGAAGCGCGTCGTAAAAAATTAGAATTCACAAACAAAAACATACAAAATAACGCAATAGTAGAAAAAGTTACTTAGAATCACAAAGTACATATTATTCATCATTATGACATCAAAAGGAAATCTTGCATT
This sequence comes from Entomobrya proxima, assembly GCA_029691765.1. Classification (NCBI taxonomy): domain Eukaryota; kingdom Metazoa; phylum Arthropoda; class Collembola; order Entomobryomorpha; family Entomobryidae; genus Entomobrya; species Entomobrya proxima. Next base: position 6,916,194 of record CM056170.1, read on the forward strand.
AATTCTGGAGCTCGTTTAAAAAGAGCTGACTGATAAAGTTTGCATTATGTTGGTACATAACAGCAGGAAATTGACAGCATGCTTTGACGATAGTGACACGAAAAGGGTTACACGAAGGCAAGCAATAAATTTTCTGTTGGAGAAAGTTGATATCCCCGGGCGTTCATAAAAGCCTTCCATCATTTGTGGCAAAATCTGATACTTGTCGACATTTTTGTGACGCTGACATGAAATGATGCATTGGAAGACAGCGTATTTCATTGCATAGCGTAAAGTTTTGTGCAGCTTGATTTGTGTTGGTAAAAGATTTCCAAAAAGTTACCCTCGTAAAATTCGAAACAATCATATTGCTACCAATTAATGAAATCAATTCATTAGCCAATGCAAATTCGTCGTTTGTTTTGCCAAATGAGCAAATACTCCTGCAATTCTCGCTGAGATAAAAACAACGCTAAGAATGTGAACACCAACGCATATTATAGAAGAGTGAATCAATATGAAAGGTACTCCATTCCATAGTGATTTTCTCTATGCACAAGCAAGTGAACAGCATGTGCTCATTTTGCCCCATGGTGAAGTGAAAGTGAAAGGAATTATGGCTCCGCCACGTGAAAAATTATACATTAATGAAGAAATTGTTCGTTCGTTCGTTCACATAACATGTAGATGGTCTCATATTACGAATCACTGTAGTACAACCAAAAATCATTCTCTAGTTCCTGGAAACGTAACGCTAGTGCGTCATTACTACTAGACTGTGTTGGGATGAGGAAACCTACATTCAACCTGCACCGTATCGCTTTCCCCCAGATTTTTATTACAACGATGTATCTCCCTACGTGGTCTCGGTCTCATCTAATAAAACATTTTGTATAAACTTTTTATAAATTAAAGCATGAAGCTTGCAAATTATTGTTCATCTCAATTTCTGATTTATAAGTGTTGCTATGCGTGAAAAAAATTCTAGTTTTTCCATTATATGTATTTACATATTATATTCATTTTACAGTTATAAACTTGTATCTTAGCAAATATAGTTACATTGCATTGCTACAACTATGAATTCACATTTTATGTTTTCCTTTTCTCGACAGGATTTTGTGGAGGAGGAGGTTCAATAGCGATACCAGTTTATGTCACTGAAACATCATCTGCCAACATTCGAGGAATGTTGGCTTCTGGATTCGACATGATGCTCACTGTTGGAATTCTATACATGTAAAAAACTTTTTCTGAAGGATAATACGTAACCATTAAGAGTGTTGTGTTTCAGAGCTATAATGTAATGCAGAACGTATATCAAAATATTGCTCTTTCACAGTTTTTAAGAAGTATGAATCCCAAATGCATGATACTTATCCATCAGAAATTCTGGCTAATGCATGCTTATAAAAAGCAATTTCATTTTAAATACGGCATCTAGATTTGGAAAGAATCCGAATAATATACATGTCTGTAAAGCAGAAGTTATATTTGCACTTTTTTAGATTTGTCATCGGAACATTTGTTTCATGGGAATGGCAAGCTGTCGCTTGCGGACTGCTTCCAATAGTATTTCATTTGCTTATGATGATCGTTCCCGAGTCTCCTACATATTTAGTAGGAAAAGGGAAAGAGTTAGATGCATCAAATGCCCTTCAATGGCTTCGTGGGGCTTCATCCTCTCAACAAGTGGAAACTGAGCTTCAAGAGGTAAGTAAACACAACTCCAGTTTTGTAATCTTCTCTCAAGGCCTTTTCGCTTTTCACAGCATGCCTTAACATTACGATTATTCATTCACTTATGAACAAGTGAGCGATGATTCATTTATGCTGTGTTGCTTGAAATATATAGTACGCCAAGAATAAATGGCTTTCTTCGCGGTGCCAAAAGTAAATACGAGCTTCTTAATTTGATTCATGAGAATTTTAACATCACAAAAAGGATGGCAATCAGCGAACATTCTTCTTCGGTATATCATTTTTAGAAACAAAATGTGCTTGTGCTTTCTCTGTATCCGATACTTTGTTAAAGAAGAACTGGTGTCCTTCGGTGGCATTTTTTCGTGCACGTTCCAGTTGTTGACTTAAAACTTGATATTTTTGTAGCAGTGTTTACATTTAATCAAAAAAACATTTAGTTCCTTTTTCTGGTCATTACTAATCAAACTGTCATTTAGGAGTTATGTTGTGTATTCTTGAAAGCAAATATTTGCAAACTTTCTCCGGATTTGCACCCCGTATGGAGAATGAACTCACGTTCTCTTCTACGGAAAATTCCTTAGACGCATATGACGCATTTGGCAGTAACTTTAATATCGACAGATGTTATTAATTAATACTGTTTACTGATGCTCGCACAACCAATTAAGCTTTATTAATGAAAGAACAATGTAACTCATTTGACAATTAGTTTATGACGTAAATTCTGAAGGGATTATATCTATAATTTATATTATATTTAAATTCATTTTATAAACGAAACAAAGTGAAAATGATTGTAAGCACAAGCATTCTATATCCCATGGATGTAACTTTTAGATATAGCAGTTGTTGCAAACTTAGGTTCAGACATCATTAAATAAACTTCGCGAATTAAACAGCAAGCTCTGTGGATATTCTCTTTACAGTCATAAGACTATAAAGTTCCATTAAGAAATATGCTTTCTCTTCCCCTAAAGAAATCCCCACTATTTTGAGCCGTATCAGTAAATCACGATTCTCAGTTTCATTTTTAATTTTGCCTTTTTAGCACATCTCCTTTCCTACAGATCTATGTCATTGTTCCAAAAACAGCCGTGTGCTAGTGAATGAAATAAGGGAAAAGTTTTACATTGATTTCTCACGGGGATTTATCTTGAATCAATTAAGCCTTCTTGTTCTTCTCAAGAAATGGCGTGTATATCATTTGATACCATCTTGTTCTTTTTGGGTCGGGAATTTCAAGTTCCAAGACTTTGTAGGTCGTTTTCAAATTCTCGCTTTCATTCGTTCTAAAATAGTATTTTTGTCATTTTTGTATGTTGCTTTATAAGTAGGAATCTTTGCTTAGGAATCTTTGTATTTTTATTTGCTTAGCCATCGATAATAATGACTTTTTTGAAAGTTTTACTAGAACTCTGAAAAAGAGCAAATTTAGTATATAACTTTTCAAAAATAACCAAATAAATGACATATTAAAGGTAATTGAAAGTATTCGTTGGTTGAACACTGCTTGCAGATAAATTATAGTAATTCTTACAGGTTAAGTTGCACTATTGCCTCGACAAAGTAGCAAACAACTTTTTTCCCTTTCTTTCTCACAGCTAATTTCCAGTGTCAATGAAAGTAAAAATAAATCAGCCTCTTGGAAGGATTTACTGAAAAGTTCTGCACTCAAGCCAACGATGCTTGCCGTGAGCTTGATGATATTTCAACAGCTGGCTGCAATAGACGCGGTTATGTTTTACACGGTGAGTTTTCATACATACATATATTAAATTGTATAATAATTATATCAATATTTATATGCAGGTGGATATATTCGCGTCGTCTGGAGTTGACGTTAATGAAAACCTGTCGGCAAATATTGTCGGAGCAATTCAAGTGGTAAGAAACAGAAAGGTGAAATCTATGTATGATATCAAGTCAATGATGACTTGCAGTTTGGAGCTGATGCTTTATACGTGCTCACTCACGATATTCTACATAGCTTTGCATGTATATGTTCCCCTGATTTGTATTATAATCGGATAAGAGGTAAAATGGGATGTAAGCCGTTTCATTATCTTGCTGCTGTTCATCATACGCAATCTGCCAGATAAAGTGAAAGGATTTCACTAGAGCGACAGCGAAAACGCTTTCACTTTACGCCTAGCCAAGCTTCCACATTTTCCTCTGTACGACAACCCACTAAAAGGAACAAACGGGTAGATGTGTAGGAAGCCGTCTCAATGTTCTATTCAAAAGAAAATTTTGATTTCTCAACGTACATAAAATGATTACGAACGATGCGAGAGGAGCTTAATGGAAAAGTAGTAATACTTGAAGATAAAGATTCCCTTATCTTGAAGAAGTAAGTAGACTTTGATTTGACAAACATAGGATGGAAGATAAGGATGTAAGGATGTATTAGACCTTTATACGAGCTAACAAGAGAAAGATTGTATTGCTTCCATTTGTTATGTTGACGAGTCCCTTTGTTAAGAATTACAAAAGACATTTATTTTTCTTGGAAGGTGGGCTCAGAAATGCGGAAATATAGAACAACGAACGACTAGAATTCAAGATGATGTGATTTTAATAATTCTATTTTCTAACCAAAGTATTATACAGAATCTTTTCTCCTTTATTCAAGTTGATATAGGCCGTTCCATAAAAAGAGAACGTACGTACTACGTAGTCTTATTTCCCTTCTTAACAAAGACGGAGAGAGGAAATGAAAGTGTAGATTTATGTACATCTCTGCATATTATACTAGTAATGAAAAGACGTGATCATAAAAGCAGGTCTGTGCGTCTTTCTGGAACGAAATCTCATAATGAAAAAGCAAATAGACAGGTGTCTCTTCTTAACGTTTTCTAAGGATCCTCTTTATAGGCTTCGGCAACCGCGTTTGCCCTCTTCACGGTATTATTGCAAGATCGTCTGTGCGATCCGGTAATAATAATACACGGAAAATGCATAGAATCTTTGGTTATTGCCAACAGCAGCTAGAGGTAGGCCGTGATATTATTATGCTGACGTTCTTTTCTCAAATATCGTGCCTTATTACCACCTCCCACACACTCATGTATTGTATTAGATTCAGGGAAATGCCTTTAGGAAATCATCTACAAATATTAATTGACACGGCACAATAATGCCGGGAAAGTTTATTTTTTTGGTACTTTCTCGCATATGCTACATCCTATAAAGCGAACACTATATTATTTCATTATGGTGCTATATCCTTTTATTCTATTTCCGACAATGTGTCTACTGAAGGAATGAAGTGGGTAAAGGGAAATGCTCACGTTGTCGTTGTCAGATTGTCCGCACACAGGAAAGAGAACTGATGACGTCAATCCCTTTACTTTTAACATAATACACATATATAGGTACATATATTATCTTTTCGAAAAAATAGATGGGCTGATGGTACACACACACACGGTCACGCTGTAGCACAGTAATAATAAGACTTTCACATTCTACTTTTTAGAGCATGAAATTTAAAATGCCTACATCAAAACATCATAACTTTTTCCGAAACGACGAAGGGCAATGATAATCGAAGCGCGAAAAGTATTTCTCAGGAGGATTGGCTACAGACTACAGACAGTTAAAGATTACTACATATTATCTGTGTCTGTATGTGCGTGTCTGTCACTGTCTTTCTTTAAAAGCAGAGCCATGTGCAAGTCGACTACTCCGCCTACTTGTCTTTTATGAAAAATGGAAGGATTTTCATTTTACTTTTCCTGCTCAACCTAGTCCTATCTGTGTTTGCGACCTTTTCCTAATAAAACCCTGTAGAGCTCATGTTTCTTGTCTAATTGGAGAAAATGTTTCTTGCTTTCTCTTGTAATGTACATGTACATCTGTACGTATATAAACGCTATCCTAGTAATAAAAGTCGATATTTTTTAAAAATATAAAGCTGGCAACAATCACAGCAGCAGTTGTAGTGGATCGTGGTGGTAGACGCCTACTCCTCCTCATTTCTGAAGTTTTTATGGTTATCTCGTTGGGGACAATGGGACTTTTTTTCTATCTCAAGGAAAAAAACGGGGGTGAAGCTCCAAAGGACTTGGACATGCTGCCATTAGCCAGTTTACTGGTATATGTGTTTGCCTTCTCGATAGGTTTGGGACCCCTTCCATGGTTAGCTTGTTTACTAAATTGCAAAGTATAATTGGACAATAAAAGAATTCAAGCGAATTCACGTTGTTGCTCCCAATCTACTATCATTTCTATTGTATGAAAATTGCAGGCTACTCATGGGTGAGCTCCTTCCACTTCATATTAAAGGTAAGATATGAAATGGCGCCATGTGCCATCTATGTTTTCAAAGCATTTTTGTGGTCATTGTCTCATATTGCAAAAAGTTTCATTATGTCTACCGTTTTACTGTTTATTCTAGGAAAGGCTTCGGGAATCGTAACCATTACCAGGTGGATAATGGGTTTTCTCGTAACATTTTTATTCCAATATCTAATGAAATCTGTAAACCCATATGTATGCTATTGGTTTTTTGCAATTTGCTGCCTTATTGGAAGCATATTTATTTATTTTAAAATTCCTGAAACAAAGGGGTTATCTTTAGATGAGGTGCAAAATTACTTTATAGGTACAAACGAGCAAACGGCAAGCCAAACAAAATCCGAACCTTACCAAATAAACAAATCTGTTTGACATTTTACAATTAAATTTATTGTTATTATTGTACAAATAATGAAATGTAATGTAATCCGTTTGATATAAAAATATTATTATTCACTTCAATTTATTCCTTTTAAAACCTTTGGTCCAATGAAGCAATAAGTATAAAGTATTTTATTTTAATACTCTTTTTTTCAAAATGCTTTGAGGTGCTTTCGTTCAAATTCAAATTTATAACTATAAATGGTTTCACAAAGAAAAAAAAATATGAATAAAGATTACAACTATGAAACCAATGTTATTTCGGGCTATTTTCAATTCATAGTATTCATGCAACAAGTTTTAATGAACAAAGTTTTCCATATTATAGCTTTCACCAAAACCTGACCGTGCATGCATTCTGAGAATATTGCTGTCCGTAGAAAACTGAAATCTGGTTACCTGGAAAGACTGTTGTTTTGCAAACGTATTGGTTACAAACTCGAGAGATTTATAATATTGTTGAGTATTAAATATTCAAGGCAAATTTCTAATAATTAAGGATGCATATAATATCCAAGAAATACTGCAAAAACGGTTGTTTTACCCCTTCATCAAGAGAACTGTCACTTTTTGAGAACAATCAATCTATTCAAAATTTAAAAGCACAGAAATTTCAATACAATGAACTCCCAGAACTGTGAGTGAAAGTTATACATTAGCATCGCTACCTGACTACATCGTGTGCATTGTAGCCTGTGGAGTGGCTATTGTGTAAGGTAAGTGTGCTATAGAGTGCATCCTGTTTGGCGAGCTGGCCCTACCCATTCCACTTTGGTTTTAGCCATCTAGTCGCACAGCTGAGGAGTTGAGGAGTAACACGTAAACAAACAAAAAAGTTGAGGATTTTTTGTGCGTTTGCTTCATCTTCATCTGCTCCGTGTCATTCTTTGCCCAGATGTTGTTGCTTGACCCAACCTTCATAATTTTCCATCCCAAGTAAGTAAAAATTTGAAAGTAATTACAATAATTTGACAGTTTTTGAAATGGCGGACGATGCAGAGGTGGACAACGAGATGTTTGACATATCAACTTTATCAGAAGCTGAAAGACGAAGATTGAGGAGACGCCAGCGTATTCTGGGGAATCAAGGAGCCCGTTTACAACGGATCTTGAATAGTGATTCTGGTACATCGAAAGAAGGCAAGAGTTTGGTTTTATAATAATGATATTTTATTTTGTTGCTATGAAAATGTGCTAAATGCAGATTTGAACGGAATATTTAAATTGTAATTTTAATGGTGATGTTTTTGTTTTTGTTGTAGGAAATGGGAAAATTGGCTCTATAAGGAGTATTTTTCCGGAACAATCAACTGTGGAACCAACTCTGAGTATTGACTCGGTTGACGGAGTTGTTTTAAAAGGAGAACCAAAGAGCACAACAGTTAATGAAGTCTTTAAAGAGTCCAGAAGGGATTCATCTTCACCGTCGTCATCACCACACAAGCGAAGATCGTCTGATCAAGGGGCGGAGCCATCATTGGCAGCTTCATTACTTAAAGAGCTTTCAGCAGTAGCAGGATCCACACAACCTGGCGTCCAGGAGCAACCTGTGGCAATGTCAGAACCTGAGGCACCTCGCATGGGAGTACAATCAGATGGAACAGTTATCCTACCAAAAATATCTGAATTTTACGGACGAGTTCTGATCTGCTTATTGGCTTTATTTCTTTCACTTCTTAATGCGAAACGATTTTGTATCACCTTTATATCATGGGAAATAGCATTCTATTGCATTAATGGATTGCCACCTTTACCACCTCCCAATATGGCGATGGTATTGGCTGCTGTTATGGGCCTTCAAGAGAGTCAATTGATTAAGATAAAAAGTATAATTCATTTTAGTAATTGTGTGCTGATGGATTTTTCACTGTTCCTCCTATTCGTCCTGATGCCTCATATTGTTAAAAATCTTGCAACTGTCTAACAATAACTTCCCTTGTTTAATGAATTTTATTGGGACAAGTTTAGAATCGGCAGCTTCTATAATTTAATATGATGAATGTACATATTTTGCTCTAGTGCGTTACTAGGAAGGATTTAATGAAATTTTCAGTATGAAAACAAGTATGCAATTTGCTAAATATATGTTTTATCATTTTTAAACAGCTTTATGTTGAGTATTAGCAACAAGTTGAATTCTATGCGTATTTGGACATTCGGTAGATGTACATCAACTAAAACACGCTACGCACATACATCTTACATAATTTACAATATAGCAATTAATCAAATTCCTTCATCCTTTAGCAGATTATCTGTATTTCATGTGAATATATATATATGCTATTTTCATGTACGTAATTGGGTCCAGGGTTTACAAGTTGGAATGTATCTGACTTGAACGAAAATGTTTAAAAAGTTTAGTGTGATTACATCACTTGTATGTGATTAATGTAAAATTAAAATTAATCTTTGACAAATAATAAAAATTTAGCCGTATGATCGGTGTAATAAAATATAATAAATCTACGGGTATGCGTTTGTATGAAAATTCCTGTGAATTTTTCATGTGTACTAGTGCACATGTGTTCTAACATTGTAGTACATGCTAAAGTGTGCATTTCAAAGTTTCAATTATGTCGTTGGGTGACTTTAGTTTTTTTTTTGAACAAAACATTGGTAAGTTAACCCATAATACATCAATTATAAAAGTGCAATGCAAACTTTTTCATAAAGAAACATGCCTGAACATAGCACGTCATCGTGTGATATGTGCAGTAAAAATGGTTAAACTAGTAGTCACTAGGTGATTGCCGAAATTTCAAATTCATTTTGAGACTCCTGAACTGAATTACGGTCTTTGAGATCGAAGGAGATCAAGTTCCGAACTGCGTGCCTGGGCTACAGGTTAAATTAAACCTTTATGTTTATATACTTTAAAGTTTATATATACTAAAATTTTACAGGCTGTGAGACTGATTCTTTCGTTGAATCTATCAGGCAGGTTTCATATGGCTGTTCAGCACTGTGGTATTTACAAAATAACACGACATCGCTTCCAATCAAATCACGCTGATAATTTTATGTAATTAACCTGACCGCCCGTTTTAGTGTACTATGAATTTCGACCATCAATATCATTGTCACTAAAGTGTCAGCAAGTTTGTTTATGCATAATGTGTGACGAGGTTATGACTTTTGCACGTATGACAAGTCTGTAATTGTCATGTTAGAACTGTCAGCAGCGCTCTGGTACAAGGAAAAATCAAACGTAGTATAGAATGACAAACGACAAAACCACTTCACGGGAGGAAACGGAAGTGGCAATATGAGAGAACTTCATAGTTTGCAAAAAATAGAGCATGCGTTTCACTCACATGTAAATGCGTATGCACTAAAACTAAGTGTTTGGTAAAACGATGCATATAGTCGCTCATCTGTCCTATGGCAAAATACAAGGCAAAAGCGTCAATTAACTTGAATGAAAAATCAACGACGAACTCTGTTGCGGTCTTTGATTTATAAAAGCGAATGCAGCATTCCCATTCGTGAAAAATGGCATGCAGCAATAATTTTCGATTTTAACCTTATTGTTTTTTCTAGGTTGGTGGTCAACTTGATATGAAAGATTGCATTATTAAGTGGTGCATGTGCCGTTACACTTTTTGTACCTCACTGCATTTTTATTACTGCGTTGTTATATTTTAAATGTGTTTCAAAATTCTTTCTTCTGTTTGATTGTATTAATGTGTTTCATTGTTCCTTGTTTGTAGAAATCTGTAACAAGAGCAAGCAATAGCGCGTGTACATTTTATTCTCGGCTACGTTCACATTTCACACGTCTTGTGCTGATTTGACAAGTCAATGGGGTAGTTTTTGGCATATTCGCCAACTGCAAAGCCAAAGAAAGGTGGTGCCGTGATGTAAAGTGATAGATGTCAATTCTTTTCTACAGAAATTATACTTTAAAATATTTGCACAATGGCTAGTCAACTGAATTGGGTAAGTGTATTTAGTGTATTGATAATTTTTATATTTAAATCAAAATTCATACTGAGCTAACTGAATAAGAAATTTAAAAGCTACTCAAAATAATTGCTAATTTTGAGAAATATTTATGCGACTACATCTTTCCATTGATTCTCGTGCATAGCTCCTGGGTATTTGCGCCCTCGTCCTTGTCAGCCAGATTCCGCAATGTCAAGGTGCAAAATACGTAAATTCTTTAGATTTGAATGACGACGAGCTATCTACCCTTCTGGACGAACTGAGCTTGCCGCAACATAGGCTCATTAAAGATAAAGACAAACCAAAGACATTTTCCTGGTTTGCTGTACGCCCTGAAGCTTCCCGAATTAAACATGTTTTCTACGAGTATGACAAGCCAACGTCTAGAAGACGGAGGATTGTGAAGAGAAATCGTCACAGTAATTGATTTTAACGAATTTCATATAAGACAAGATTGTCAGTTTGTATCATTCTGAATTTAATTTCTAAAAAATTGATACTACCACAGATGCCTGATGCGTTGTATCCGTAAACTTATAAATGGTTAACACACTTAGCACTTTTGTAACATGAAATTAATACATAATATTTTTTGTTTATTTTATTTAAATCAACTGTTTTTATTATTTATTTATAGTAATCTTAGTTTGTACTTGTTTTGTATGTTAAATTATTATTACATATTTATTAAAAATAAAATGTTAACCACAAAGTGTAAAAGCTTGAAAAAACATATTTTTATTTATATGGAAAATTTTAAGACGCTCTTAGCCTTTTAAATGTTTAGGTAAAGCCTACAATTGGAGTGCTTGGAAGATTGTATTCGTACTCAATAAATTGGTATGTCTTGACAGGCCGATAACATTAGTAAAGAATAAGTAAAAATATATAATGTCATGAAGTTGGAATGATGGGTTTGAGTGCATTCCAAAGCAAAAAATAGTAAAAAATAGGGGACAAGCAAGTAAAATTAATGAGTATCATGTAAAAAGGATTTATTTTGACATCATGTATTTTCAAAATGTCAAAAGAACTAATCGCAGTTTGATAGATAGTTTGAGGTAAGGTAGTAAAGCCAAGAAGTTTAAGAATGGTAACATTGTGCATGGCATGAACGTGCAATTACAAATTATGTACTACCTATACTGCTTTCAATCGTTTTCCTGTATAATCATTTGCTCATTGTCATATTCATCTTCCTTCACAGGTACTTTTGTTTATAATGCTTATTGCATGGATGTCAATGTCCAAAATGGTATGCCGTCTCAAACAAATAATATATATAGATTTATTGCATTTTATCATTCTTACTTTCATACAACTTATGGTGGTAGTCTTTTTCCTCGAGATGCTTTGATGAACTCGTGTACAACGTATTAAAATGACATGTTTCTTGGCTAGCCAACGTTACATTTCTTGTACTGGTGCAATGTTTCTTCAACCACATAATATTATTAGTATTGAATGTAATAATTATTTTGCCATGACTGTTCCCGAACAATTACATGCTGATTGTTGGTGAAATGTTTTTAGGGAATCCCAGCAACGGAAATTTAATTTAAATTTGGCTGTTGAACGGTTAGCGCAAAATTACGTTAAATTAAATACATAAGGTAAATTATCACAGGTATATGTACCCTAATGAACGTTTAAAACCTTTTACGAGAAATACAGTACAGAACTGCACTTTTGTGTAAAAACTTATTGTTTGTAACAGTTTACGCATACTAATAGAATCTACATATTATTTAATTTGTCTTTGATTCCAAAGTTTAAATGGAAGTTTCAGCGGAAAGTTTTACTCTTTGAGATCGGTAATTTACAACAGAGTTGAACCCAGAAAACGTGTCACAAACAGTTTGTATATGTGACAGGAATAATTTATTGCACAAATTAAATGTAGGTATGGGAAAATGTGAATTCATAAGAACGCTTAACATAATGAACGAGATGTTACAAACTTTGACCTAGAATAATAGCAAAACAGTATTGCGTAGAAATTGTATAATGCATAAATATGATGCATAGAAATCCTATAGGTACTAGGTACTCCCCGGAAAAAGTCACATTGAATATAATCAAGAAATGTTGAATCAAGGTAAACACTCAATTGATCCAATACCAAAATTTTAATGCAATATTATGTGTTTGTAAAAAGTTTTTGCTCATCGATGAAAAACATCAAGGTAGCAGATAAGAATTGTTTGCCTTTTGCCCAACAATCTTGCTGCCTGTACGAATTTGGATTTTAAGCAGCAATATATATTATGCGAACAGATAAGCAGGTTATTGAGGTACGTACCAGAAAGAAAGCTAGGGCAAATACACTTGCGAATGCATCTAGCGATTTGCAAAATCAAGGTCTGTCTTTATTTTTATCTGTCTAAAATAGTACGATATTGATGTATCGATTCTAGAGCAAAATGATCATAATATCCAAAGTTCACTTTGAATTCTAATATGGTTATTTTCCAAATGCAAAGGTGTGGACGTGATTTTAATCATTAATAAAGTTTTCTTATTCTCAGACTTTCTACGCGAAAGGTAAAATTAGAGTTCCTGTGAAATTCTATTTATGTATATAGTATTCCTTTTTATCTTAGAAACCCGCATTTACAAAACATTATGACAGCGAAAATCGTATCAGTATGTATTGTATAATGCAAGTATGCAACGTTGCAGCATGCCACGTGTCTCCTGTCTAATTTTGTTTTAAAATTATGAACATTGAATGTGTTGAACACGATTTTATTAAGCTCTTACATACAGTTACCAAAAATGCCCTTAAATATGATCTGGGTATCAACATAGCAACAAAGTTGCTGTTGCCGTTCAGCCAATATGACATTTTCTTGAAAACAACCTTCATCGATTTTATTGACTGTAGTAAGAAATCATTTTCAGACAAAAATCCTAATATTATGTATTAATTAAATAAGTGTACAGACAGGCAATAAAGGTTCCAAATTGTGTGTTTACTTTTGTTTTCACTGACAAATTAAAGTTGTACAGATAACTAACCTATTCCAACACCATCAATAACTGTAAACTTTATGCGTACTCTGCTTGTAGAACTTGCAGTAATATCAGAAATTTCATTTGCGAGAAGCATGACCATGTCAAATGAGTAGAATTGTCAAACAGCTCATGACATATGCTATTTAATGCCGATATTACAATTATTTAGGTACTTGTTCGTGACAGTTCATCGTATATAATACATGCAAAAGTATACTTTAAAGCCTTCTATGAACGATTTTCAGCAATTCGCTTTTATTAATTTTATCATTCGTCATCTTGTCACTCATGCCATGTAAAGTCACTTTTTATTAATGGAATTGAGAAACGTTAAAGATAAGGAAAATGGCAATAGTACGAATATTGCGAAATCTCTTTATTTTATTCTTTGGAATGAAATACTATTCTATATTTAAAATGAACACATAATCATAACTTTCGGAGTTTGGAAAGTTCGGATGTTGATGTTACAAAAAAATTACACAATATTGTGTAAATGTTAAATTTGGCAATTCAAATGCCAAGGCCAGCATTTAGCATGAAATTTTCTAAACACTGATATGAAAATGAATGAACAATTGTTCAAAATCAAACAAATCTGAAAGTAGACGGAACTACTAAACCGACAATTTCCTTGGATTAACATAAAATATAATATACCTGGACGCTTTGGGGGAACATGAGATTATACTTGTAGCATTTGATTCTACATAATATTACAGATAATTATAATTTCAAGATATACATTGCAATAATAAACCATTTCTATTAGCATTTGTCATTGTTTTAAGTTTCATCCAACTACAAATTATCAATAATATGGTTTTACACGGACTGTACAGTGGTAGTGGTGCAGGCCATCATGCATAAAATCATAGAGCAAGTACTATTTCGTGCACTTGCTTTTACTTATCACGGGTTAGATTAAAATGCGCTAAAATGGGAAGTTATATCGCCAACTGTGATAATATGGCTAACAGCGACAGCTTTTACTTATAGGAACATGCTATTACAACAATTGATTATAACATAGTACGTGACATACAATATCACAAAATATAATATCATTTACTACAACTTGCTTACCCCTACAGTCAGTCCAGGGGACACCGCAGCACTCTGCGTCCATGACGCAGAGTTCATCGTCATTAAAAACGCAGAATACTGCGTCCTGTCCGCACAATTCTGCGTCTTTGGTACATAAACAGACACTTTTTTCGATGACGCAGTATTCTGCGGCCTTGGTCAGCTCATCTACACATATAAATTGATAATGTTCTCGATGTGAATGTGCATGCAGAGTGTGTCTCTCTGGATGAATTACGCCGCTTGAATGATTGGTTGCCTATATGAAGATGAATTTTGGAATAGAAATAACAAATAAAGCAGAAATAAATTCAGAAATTATAATTATAGGCACTTATCTGTCCTTCAAATAACCATATTGGCTCAAGTTTTGGTTGAGATCTATAACGCTCTTATTTAGCAAAACGGGCTACTAGTTTCCAATGACGCAGAATTCTGCGTCCGGAAATCATATTAAAAAACTAACTTTCAAACGTAATTATCTCAAAAGTGGACACGGAAAGGTACAAAGCGGACACGGTAGAAAAATTCTAAATTTTTTAAACTTTAAAATGATGCAAAAAAATAGGCGTGCTGGGCAATTTTAGGGGCGTGCCGGATCAAAAAACTGCAATTTTGGGGAAAAATTGACATTTTTTGTGTATTGACGCAGAATTCGTCGGCTTCGACGCAGACTTCTGCGGACAGGACGCAGTATTCTGCGTTTTTGATGACGACGAACTCTGCGTCATGGCCGCAGAGTGCTGCGGTGTCCCCTGGACTGACAGTGTATTGTATTTCGCACTAATCAATCATGGCATAATATATGGTACATCATTTCAAAGAGACTTGTATTCAGAATGTAAACGTTATAGTCCAATATGAAAAACATAGGATATTATGCGGCTTAATCGGGCTATGGATCTTTATTCAAAATTCAGTAGTATCTTATATATTCAGTTATCTTATATAAAATTATAGAAATATAGACAATACAGTATACAATCAAATTATTCGTGGTGCCACCACCAATTTCAAATCAAGTTTTTGTGCACATTAAAATGCAAAAAATGATGGATGATATGCGGTGCAATTAATAAAAGTTGCACTGCTTCCCCAAGCATCCCGAAGTATTAGTACAGCTACACATTCTTCAATCCGCCTTCAGTCAGAGTTTAGACTTGCAATTGCAACCGAATCGAGTCAGCCTTTAAAATACAATACAAAGCTAAAACTGAGCATAGCTTTTACTTACAAGCCTAGTTTGATAGGTGCTGTTGCTGATTTAGTAATTGTAAAATTCTCGATTTAATTACTTCAATGGTATTACTAAAAAAATTAAATGCAAGAGTTTGTATTTTTAGAGTTAATTTTTTAAGATATATAAATAGATTTTTGTAATCTCTTATATTTTTAGAATGATATTTTGAGCACTGCGTGTGGAACTTAAAGCACAAGCTAACTAATCTCCAACTAAAGAAACTCTGAGTTAGATTAATACTAAATTACAACTTTACAAGTTGTAAGCAAATATCTTGACATGTTTGCGTGATACACTGCGTGTTCGGATCGCATTTGACCAGTCTGACTGATTGCATGCATAATTACGGTAGCTGAAAATTGGACAAACCTCGTTTGTGGTTGTACGCAGGTGCGTTTTGAAACTATAAAAACTGATAGCTCCTAATGACAAGTGTATTCATTTGCTTGGAAAACAAGTCGAGTACCGCACTATATTGCGCTTGCAGTGTGTAAAATCATTGTTTCTTCAATAATTTCTGTGAAATGTTTCTTTGATAGTTCATACTGATACCCGAACCTGACCTGAATCTTTTTGAGACAAAACATCATAGCACGGGTAAGTTTGATTTGTATTTTTTTAAAATTATCTAATAAATCTTAGACTTCAATTTATGTAGTAGCTGGTAATACAAGTAAATTTTGCATTCCAACATTTAATCTGCAAACATGCGACACGTCGTAAAATAGACATTTAAAGAAAGTTGCTGCATCTCATCTTCTTACTATATATACAATATATCTCATTCTTACATGAAATTGAAACTTGTGAAGCAATAATATAATAAGACGCCAGTGCAGGAGCAAAGAGTTCAGTTTGTTATAAGCCAAAAACCTTATATTAAGTATTGCCAAGACCTTGGCATTGGCAGTTATAAACGTAATACATGAATTAGCATTTTTGTATAGACTGGCAAAATCTGGCAAAGGTCAATGACGACATCATGTAATAAACTACTGATGAGATAATTTTATTAAGCTATGGGTGTTTTACCAACAAAAAACTCATTTACAAGAGAAAATTCTGCAATGTACTAGTAGAAAACTCATATATTTTGATAATGTGAGTTAATACACTTATTGCGCATGAGCCAGTTTCCAAATTTTTTGAATAGCAGTGTAACATAACTACTGATAGGGGCTATATGGTTCAGCAAAGATTTTACAGTATATATCGGGTGCCACCAGTCCAAAAGTTCGGCATAAGGCGATGGCACTAACTAGGTATTTATCAGCAGCAGTTTATCACTTTATGGGAGCGTTGTCACAAAAGACAAACGCGTTCATTGGCAATTCAAAACGTCAGTAACATTTACTTATCATTTCATTTCTAAGAATACATGTATACAATCTGACCAAGACGGATGATGGTCATTGTACAACAGCCTATTCAAGGTGACATTATCTATATGAATATTTTAGGAACTTTCCACATAACACTAGCTTATTACATGCTTTCATTTTTTCAGGGAAGTTAAGCACATCACATTTCATAAAAACAATTATTATTGCTTATCAGTGTCCACACGCTACAAGTTGAAGTCATAAAAAAGTATTTAAAACCAAACAAAAATGAGTTAATCCGAGTTTTAAACTAGATATCACAAAGCGCATTATGAATATAGAGTGATCTGAAAAGTATGTAATAAGATATAGTATTGTTCCAGCAGGGGATTACTTTTAATACAATTTCATATCTGCATTAGCAGTGTAATGAACTCTTTTAAACCTTTTTAAAAGCTTTTTAATATAGGTCATTCTGAATTATTTCCCGATAAATTTTCGGTACGGTAAAGTTGAAAATTTTGAATTTGCTTAACGGTTTGAGTTTACAAAATGCATATTTTGATCATAAATGTCACCAAGTCTCATTAAAAGTGAACATGTTGACAAATTGTCAGAGTTCACCTTGAAAAAGCTTGATAATATTTTTACGATCCTCCTGATGACGACAATGTTGACATTTATGTGTACCCAAGTAAAGACATCTTTTAATTAGCATCTATTAAAGCATAATAATTCTATATAATTAATTTTAAAAGTCCAATTAACCCTATTGCAAATTGTTAAGTATATTTGATATCAGGGATAAAAATGAAGTAAATTAACATTATGCAGTGAAATAAAAGCACATGCATACATATATTGAAACATAAATTGAAGACACGTGGATTTCATGATTACAAACGATCAGAGTGTAGGTTTTTAGCCATGAAAAGACTGGACAACAGACAGAACTCCATTGTTTACGAGTATTGTATTTCGATTAGGTACAAGCTATACTATATTTCAATGCGCTAGTTCTAAATACGAGAATTGCGTGCATGCACAGTCAAATACAACGAAACAATATGGAAAGACCGGACATACTCTAGTTTTAAAAAATACTGTGCGTATTTTACGCACAAGTACACGCACTTTATAAGCGCCTAATATCCTTGTTTAGATGGGCACATTAAGGTTGCATCAATGCCAGTCATGTGCTGTTTGTTATTAATATTATATGATATATTTTGCATTCGTCATTTTGAAACTCATCACCGGAAGGAGTATAAATATGATTTTAAAAATGATGTGTATATTGGTTATATAGGAATATTACACAGTTGGCCAAAGTAGAATGGCATTTTGTTGTATCCTTTTGATAGTCAAACATGATAAACAAAAATTTCCTTCCACTCTGCAAATGTTTTCGCAATATCGCCATCAGAAAATGTTTGAAAGCGAGTTATTTAATCAACTTTATAGGTTACCGCATCAGTTTTTTATCTCGTGTTGTCGACCACATTTTAATATTTCAAGTTAACGTCATGTTATAGCATTGTCTTTTTGGTAGCTTGTTGTAATCATATTTATAACACCCTTCTGTGAAATCCTGTCAGATGCACACTTGAAGTCTAAAAGCAATTGACGTTGCATTACGTTAAACACTTTTCTCTACAAAGGTAGTTTACATACTATGTGTTAGTAAGTAGAGACACAATAACCACTGATAAAAATTTAAGTCTAAAGCACTGAGGTAAACCAACAACCAACGAGCAACCATTGTCTGGATAAATTTGCAGAATGATTAAGCGCTATATGAATTGTATACCATTTCCTCTTGGCGGATGTGATTCTCCTGGATGTACTTTAGAAATCAAGTAGTTTTACCTTTCATTTCCACTCCAGTTTTCAAATTTTAGAGATAATTTAGCTGCTAACGTGAATACTTGCGTTAATCAACCAACCATTTACAGTATTATTAAATCGACAGAAAATGACATAACATTATGCTTAAATACATGCTGTTAGGTATGCGATAGATAATGTAGTGACAAGCATGATAATGGGTGTGGGTAAAACTAATTACCTGGACATACATTGGTTATCTTAAATAAACCGAAATTTGACAAGACTATTTCCTTCTCATCCTACTTTTGTAATCATTGCAATATCAGCGATGGTATGATCATAGATGTGTAAATTGGATCGCAATTCCAGTATTTTGAGAGTATCTTCAATCTAGCAGGTAACTTATAGGGCCTATAAAATGATTGGTGCTGTGTAATATTACAAGAGATAAACCCATTCACGATTTGTACTCACAGTGCTGAGAAACATTTACTAATGATGAAATATTACAAGATAAAAATGACCGTTTTATCAGATTTTTTATGGTAAAATATCATTCACTGTATGCATTATGAAATGAAAATATTTTCATCACTTCATATCAGACTGCCTTTTAAACCTCCGATGGACGGGTTTATTTAATTGGGCATGTATATAAATATTTAACATGTTTTAGCCAGTTGGCTACAGACAGTGCAAAAGGCATATTGCCAGAGTTAGAGCTGCTCGTGAAAATAAACGCTTGTATTGTGTTTTTGACGGACGCCAACGATTTCCAGGGTAAGCTGCAAGCCTATTTTCTAGATTACATATTTTGCATTAGAATTCAGATCCTAAGATTAATCTAGTTCCTTCCAGTGCATTTTTATGGGACTGACATCAAAGAGGTTGTGCAATTGGGATATTTAAGATTTTACGCGGATAATGATATATTTTACCGAGCGATATGTTACTTAACTTGGTCCCTCATCATTAATGCTGAGCATCTTGCACTAATTGCAATTTACAATTAGGAATTCAATTTATCATTAACAGTCACTTGATTCTTGCAGACTGATTGAGAAACGCCTTGAGTCAGCGGCTCATGAAAGGACTTCAAAGCTTATCTAACGTATTTAATAGGGGTATTGCAACAACTACATGCGCACTGATAAGATGTTCAACTCTTGGCTGATGCATATCTAAAAATATTAGTAATTTTATAGCTCTGTGTTGAGAATTATTAAAATACTTTAACCTTTTTAATAGCTTATTACTACGTAGAAGTATTTTTCCGCTTTAGTTTAGAATGGCTTTTCTCCTTTTTGCACCGAAACAATTGAAAAGTATAGTTACATACAGATCAGTGAGATCAGTAAAGAAAATGCCTGTAGGTTTTGAAATCTTATATTAGTGCTAATTTAAACTTGCTAACTGTTTTTTAATTAACATCTCCAAAGTATAGAACTTTGCACGGATATCATAAAATGAATAAAAGCTTATTAATAAAGTATACCTACATTCAAAAATGTATGCTTTATCTTCATTTATATTACAGTACCTTTTATCAGGTTTAAGGCGAAAATGTTCATTTGCACTTGAACTTTTCCATATCTCTTCGACATCTTCCTCTGAACCAAAATAGCCTCTTAGAGAATGTCATCGTTCGACACACTAGTGACATAACGTATAGTATAACTTATAGGTAAATGTATCATGCTCGCAAGAACCGAACCACATACAACATGTGCGTGGCTCTTAATTAAATTTATGTAGGAATGCACGTTGTCAAAACGCCTGAGAAAATTAACCTGAAACTAACATGATGTTAAGTAGATCATGTACAAGTCAGGCGAATTTTGTGACAACGCTAACGTGAAACTGTGCAAGTCAACCTGTGTTGTGCTGTAAATCACATACTCTGTTTGTTAGTATTCCTAAGCGCTAATTAGCAATCCTCCTCAATTAGAAATTCCTTGCAGTACGTTCAGCCATCATAGCCACATGGTTTTAAACGTTATGATATATTGGCAGGTACAGTTTCAAAGTAAGTGTAATCAATACTTAAATTTGGGCACTGCGCATTTATATATAACGACAAGCGGAATCCAGTCTACAGAGTAGAGTGGAATTGTTGTGGCGTGGAGTAAAGTTAATTAACGCTGCTCCCGATGCAAATGGCATAGTATTTTTTTTACAAAGTAATTGTAATGCATCGTATGTCCCGTTGGGTTTTTTATTGGTAGGTTTGGCTTTAATTGTGCTCGTGCGTATGAACTCTGATATGATTTTGTCTCACGAGAGTGTTCCATATTATCATCATTAGTTATTAGTACACAAATATAAACAAAAGATCTAAAGGAAAATCGTCGTGTTTTTTTGAACAGCAAAACGAGGAAGGAAGTTAGTGCTACACTGTTACTATTCATTTGTCTCCTATTGTACAGTCGTGTTGATATAATAGAACAATAACTTTACATACAGTTTTCAATAAATATATTCCAGTGAATTGTGCATCATTCAAATCTTTCGACAAAGTAAGTGCAAAAATTTGTTTCCGAGTTCATATATGCATGTATTTGTATACCTACCTGAGTATCTTTCACAAACAATAAGCATTACAAAAAGCGTTAATACAGCCTCAGGCGAGATGCATATTTCGCAAACGCAATTTCAAGAGCCAGTACGTGGTACGGGCTAAAGAAGTGAGCTTACTCAGAATAGACACAAAACCGGTATGTGACACAATTTTCCTTTGCAGAGCTCATATAAAGCCATACTTTCGTTTTTTACTTCTTTCTATTTTCAATCATGCAGCTAGCTAGAAAATCTAATGCTGCAAACGTTTCTTGAAAATTATACACTATCTAGAAATGAGATAATCTTTTTACTTCGCAACATCATACAAATTGTGCATAGTTGATAGTAATTCTTGTTGTAAAAAGTACATGGTACCGAGAACGCAAGGTTTTTAAAAATCTTGCTATCCAAGGACAAAAATGTAGAGTCTGGAATTGCAAATGAACACAACTTTAGGTGATTTTAGTTACCTAATTGCAAAAGGCGTGTTAAGTATTTTACTAGAATGATAGAAACCCGATTTTCCCATAATACCTAATTACTACACATTTACAATTTAGATAATCAGCTATTCAAAGCACGGGTAGGCTATTTTATTTCTAGTTGTTTGCAGGATGCAAAGTGAACGCGTGGTTAATTATCATCTTTTATGTTTATACCAAATACAATTTATTTTAATAATTTTATTTGTTATTTCAACAGAAATTAAGTGATACGTCCGAGTTACTCTGCTGATTCGAACTGTTCAACTTGAACACTTCAATTGAAGACATTTCCTGCAAAGGAATCAACTAGTTATTGATAAGTCAGAAGTATACAAAAATCAAAATGATAACACTGGGAATGTACCGGAATCAGATATTGGCCGCAGTGGCAGGTAATTATTAAAACTCAAAAAGTGCTACGTAATATCCATGTTTGCGATAAATATTGTCAGATTATGAACGATTACATACAAACGTGATCAACGCCTGAGAATACCAAAAGGCATGATTTAGATGAAATTCCATACCTCCAGCTACCAGCATACGTTACTTATAACACGTATTCAATCTAATTCATTTCATTTGACTGACATATGAAAGAACTCCGTAATTTCAAGTTAAAAATTGTTTTTATTAGGAGTAGTCTTTCTAGAATGATGTTAAAACATCTTGTAAAAGTAATGCCATTTTTATAAAGCGAGTATCAAATGGATACTTTAAATCAAAGGAATATAGAAACTTTATTATGACTTTTAATAGTATTTTACTTTCATTTCTTTCATTCTTTTATTTAGTAATATTTATGCAAGACTGAGCTGCAGAATAACACTACTGCAGGTTACAAATGCCTACTAATGTTGATCACAAATAATGTTTTGAAATGGTCTTATCTTTGCAAAAACATGATTTATCCTCGTAAAATTAAAATAATCATTCGATTCAATGCATCAAATATTACTTTAAGGTATGCGTATAAATGCCTGTAAATATTTTGCATGTCAGTATAATGTACTGTTTTATCTTTACAGCCACCGTTGGAGCTTTCGGACTTGGTACCGTGTTAGGTTATACTTCGTAAGTTTTGCACACAAACATGAAATCCCTACATCATCATATCAACACTTCAAATAAGCATTCATGTCCTTTTTGTTATATATAAAATCGGTAATTATGTTTTCATAGAACTGCCGTTCCAGATTTGAAGTCAAAGATAGCTGATGGAACGGTGGATATGAACGAAATTGATAAAGAAATGGAGTCTTGGATTGGATCTATTATCAATGTATGCATTCTATAGCGTTTCGTTTTTGCATGTACACATTTTCAGAAAAGGAAGTTGTAGTTTTTTTTCAATGCATAATATATGTTTTTGTTACCTATAGCTGGGTGCTCTGGCATCGGCAATTGTTGTTGGAGTATTAGTCGATATAATTGGGCGAAAAATGACCATGTTGCTGCTCTCTGCCCCGTTTGTTCTCGGATGGCTACTTATTGTTTTCGCCAAAAATCATGCCATGCTCATCATTGGAAGATTCATCACTGGTTTCTGCGGTGGCGGGTATAAATACGTCACTTCTGCTAGAATAATAGATATGGTTTGCTATAATCATTTGTATTAAACATTATTTGGCTTTCATATAGCTTTTCCTTGGCTGCTCCCTTATTTGTCGCTGAGGGTGCTGAAGATAGCATTCGTGGAGCACTTGGAAGCGGTTTTCAAGTGATGGTTACATTTGGCATCTTGTTTGTGTGAGTTTTGTAGTGCAAGAATGTAGGATGCTTTTGAAATGTACTATTTTGAATATCAAGCGCAGTAACAAATACCTTCTTCACCACAATTTATAGGTATGTGTTTGGTTCATTCCTGACTTGGCAGTGGTTAGCCATTATATGTGGATTTGTTCCTTTAGTTTTCCTCGTTGCAATGATCTTTATTCCAGAATCACCCAGGTACACTATAAAGTTTATATTATTTACCTTACATTTTTTACAATTCATGAAATTCCATGAGCTTTCTTATACTTGGGAGTGAAAACGATTTATTTTTGCTTATACATAAATAATGGTTTCTCTACCAGGTACCTAGTTTCCAAAGGAAAAATCGCAGATGCCAACAGATCCCTTTGCTGGTTCCGCAACAAGACATCTTCTCAGGACGTTGAAGATGAAATGAGAATGGTGAGCATACTTACAAACTAAAAAATGCGTGTGCATACCGAAACATGAGTTGATGGTTAATATTTTATATTTTATCACTTTAATGTTCATAGATCGAAATGAGTGTCAACGAAATGAAAGCTCAAGCCTCCTCCTTCAAGGAACTTTTCGTACCTCACCATCTTCGTCCATCACTTCTTATGATTGCTTTGATGATATTCCAACAGTTATCTGGTATGTTTCAATTGAAACATTTTGGAGTTGTTTGAACATTGAAAATGTCTTATGAATTCAAATGTCAAAGTTTCAAATGCAAAGGTTTAACCAAAATACTTTCTCTAATTTTTCTATAGGTATCAATGCCGTGATTTTCTACACAAAAAATATCTTCCAAAGCACCGGATCCACTATGGATGAAAACTTATCCACCATTATTGTAGGCATTGTACAGTTTGTTGCTACTTGCTCATCCATATTCTTAGTAGACCGGGCTGGAAGAAAAATCCTTCTGTTGATTTCCTCTGCTTTGATGTGCGGTTCTCTGGTCGTACTGGGAATCTTTTTCCAACTTCAAGATAACGGTAAGGGAGACAACATTGGATGGCTCCCTCTTGTCTGCTTGATGCTGTTTATTACTGCCTTCAGTATTGGTTATGGTCCCATTCCATGGATGATGTTGGGAGAATTGATTCCACAAAAAGTCAAAGGTAAGGTTAAAGCAGTAATACAAATACTTCATTGATACACATATACATATCTAAATCAATTTTAAACTAATAACTGTGAAATATAATTTGCAGCACGTGTGGCGTCCTTTTCAACTTGTACAAACTGGCTCATTTCTTTCTTGGTTACTAAAAATTTTGAGGCAATCCAAGATGCTTTAACTATTCAATGGTGCTACTGGATTTTTGCAATTGTATGTGCCATCGGCTTTGTCTTTGTCTTCATTCTGCTCCCTGAAACGAAAGGTAAAAGTATAGAGGAGATTCAGAAACATTTTGGTGGACCATCAACAACGTCAGACGAGAAGCCCCCAAAGGAACACCAAAAGATGTAATTAGCTTTAGTACCGAATCGCTGAAAGTCATTATTATAATTGTGACAATTTTAATTACGTGATACAAAGGAGCGAACTGTCCTATTGTTTTTATTAATTTATTTCAATCGTGATGTTCGAAACAAATGCCAAATTATGGTTTAATCAGACATTTCAGGTAGGTTCGGGGTTTTAATCACATTGATCTTTTTAAAGAAAATATGTTATATTATGCCGAGTAGTGCCGATGGTTGGTTAAGTTAAAGCGTTTTTATTTTTATGCAGCTTTAAATTACAAGTGTAAATTGTTCTTTTAAAAACCTACGATACTATTTTTTATTGTACATGTTAATACATTGATAATTGTTTTTGTTTGGTCGAATTGTGTGATCTAATGGTAGTAAGATGACATAGACCATATCAAACGTATTTCCAATATGCAAACTTTATTACTCTAATCACTAAAGCTACAAAGATTATATTAAGGTATTATTAATATTATTTAGAAAGTTTGATTTTTGGACAATAAAACTTATATTAACGTTAGTAATCTTAATTTTTGACATTTTCAATCGCATCATTATTTTGTTCGTATTTTGTGTACTTATTTCTATCAGCGAAGGTTTCATTCAATTACATATTACATACCTTACCTTACGCATGCATTATACATTTCGTGACAACTGAGACCTAAACAAATTTTATATCTATGACAAACACTTTTTACTGTTGCTTGTAATCCAGCTCAGCTAACTAAAACCCAAAGTAACCTACATTTTCTCGATGATTGAGAGCAGTAAACAACACAACATGCAATTAACCCAATGCTTCCCATTTTTATCGTTTTAAAAAACCAGGTACCAGTAATATATGAAAGCATGTAAAACATAAGTTTAAGGTCTACATTAAATCATACAAATGCACAGTACCAATACAACAAAGTCACGTTGGTTTGACCAGTACCTCCGTGTGACACTATATGTATATAACCATCATATCATAAAAATAACCGACATTGCTTCAAGAAAATTCTCATACGGGGTTTACCAAAGTTAATTAGGAACCCGTGCATAAACTGGAACATGTTGACGAAAAGAGCAACCACTAACTGGTTTAAAAACCAATTCCTTAGTTCCGAGCAGCGTATAAAATCTGGAGTCCAAGCAACAGTCAGCATCACAATTCATCTAGATTTTAGAAACGAAAATTATCAAAAACTGAGGGCATTTCTTCAACAAAAACCGTTGGGAACTTCAACATTACAGACAGGCTCCAACATGGTATACGCTTATATTTTTGTAATGTTTATTGAAATGATTGCACCAAAGTTTATTTAAAACTTCAAGTTTTTCATTCTAATAATAATTCTAATTTATTGTTATAGCAAATTCACATTTCGAAGTACATCTTCGGGTTTCTGATCATGGTGGCGAGTAGCTGTAATACTGCATCCCATCCAATTAAGCCTGATACTATCGAAGGTAGCGATTCTGGAAATGTACATCGCTCGGTGAATGGATCCCTTTCTTTCCAAAAACAGCTTTCTCAGCCTGGCAAAATTGAGTGTGCAGGAATCATAGAATGCGGATCGTCGACTGAGTTTGCTGCACAATTCAGTGCTCCGGTTAAAACTTATAAATCAGAATCACAACCAATACGAAATCGCAGGTGGGGTGGATGTGGATATAAGGGCTTGTCATGCTAACTATTAGGTTATAGTTGCTAGGTTTCTTTTTACAAAACAAAATGTATATAAATATTTTTCAATGATTATATTAGTTTAACAATCGATCTCAATCGGGGTATGATAGAGGTAGTTTAGGAAACACGGGATTTTCTTTAGTCGCAAATCTTAATATTCAAAGATTTGTTGTAGTTAAAATGCTAATTTTTAAAAAATCATATATATTACGAACTACTAGTTTTTGTGATCTAGTTATCGTAAATTCTAAAAAACAGTAAATGACTATATGCTTGTTTATTTCTTTAATAGTGAAATGTGATCAATAAAATTATTATTTTAAGCTGAAAACTAGGGGTACTGTAAGACAATGTATTGCCACTGCCAGTTTTTCGAATAGTGTGTACTGCACGCTACCATTGCATTGCTAATCACACAAAGTGTTATATAAACTTTATGCATTTTATAATTTTAATTGCCTCACATATTAACGTGCATGAAAATAGATCTTCAAAACAGCGACTATATCCATGTTGTTAAGATATTTTCTAAAAAAGAAAAGGGGACACGTTACAATTACGCAGCAGGCTGCTGGTACGTGGCTGCCTGCATTTGCTGGCAATTGGATGACGTTGTGGGCCGTGCCCAAGCCTTTCCAGTAAATGAGTAGCTGCATTAGCTCCAGACAAGATGAATATTATGTCACATTGTGTGAACAATATAATTAAAGCACGAACGCATTCCTCATTTTTTCTGTGCTAAGTTTGATGCTATTATCTACCTGACTATTATGCAGAACACGTGTTCCACAGAAGGTTATACGATGGATTTCCCTTTCATGCAGGTAGCACATGAGTTTGCTTGTGGCATCGCAAACATAAAGTTTTATTGTCATCTTGAAACGAGCTTTGACGTCTATAAACGCTTTTAATCTTTATTACTTTATTAGAAATGTGACATAATTGTTCTATCAATTGGATTGGATTTTTTATTATCTTAGTCGGCGTGTGAAATGTGAAGTATGGTTTTCTATCTTTTTAAAAAAGATTCTCTTTTTTGGGCAACTGCAACTGGAGAAAAGCGTTTGTAATACGCTAAGATAAAAGAACTTGCGTAATCTGTTATTTTACATTTAAAAAAACAATTACAATGTTTTTTGTGTGTCCCTTTTTGCTATGCAATTTTTGTTTTATTTTTTATTCTTTTGTAGGTTCCGAAACAATAGATTTTAATTGGAGAGTATACTTCAATCTACTACAACAGTAATACAGTGAAAGCGCTTATGATAAAATGTCCATGTTTGGTATGTATTCTTTGTCACATGAATCACTATAAAGAATAATGGTTTCATGTCAAGTATATTTAATTCAAACTAATGTAGGTTCAATTGAGTGGAAGAATTTGAATAAAGTAGAAAAAACGATTGGAATTTTACAGTAAAACTGAATCAAACTATGATACATTATTTTTATGTAAATGTATTTTTAAAGATACTTTTTACGTTAGTGTTTTTTACATGACTAGGGTAGATATTTTCAGTAAAGAACCTTTTAAATGTCCATGAAATATGGATGCATATGTTAAGCTAACTGTAATGGTAGCATTCTGTAACCGTAGATTACAGTTTTTAACATACATCCGATGTATTAAAAAACATTTTCAAAAATACAAATAGGTATTAAGTCGTGAGCTCTTGTAATTCTATCTTACTCTATGTGGCACACTAGTAAGCGATGTGACATAACGTACTATCCAAATTTCAAACCCAAAGATTCGAATGTACGCTTTGTCTTACATGTCGTAGTACGTATACATTACAATGTCTTGAGCATTAGAAGTGCAGAGCACATGAACGTCATATAAATAGGACGAGTCGCTAATGGGTAAATATCATTCAACTTCCAGCGTTCAAAGTGAAAGCAGAAACAAGACATTTTAAGCTTTGTTCCTTCTTTAGCTCCTCTTAAGAATTTAAAAAGAAATATAAAAACACGTTTTTGCTACTTTTTGTTTCCAATTATCCAGTTAAAATGAGTTACCAGAAGCTGTCCGTCTACCTGTTTGTCTCTGTTGTTGCCATCGTCATGGAAATACAATGTGTCACAGGCAGACCAACAGAAAGCGTCATCACCAACGTTTCAACACCCGAGGCAATGCTGGTGGCAGTCCCAAAAGGTGTTTCTGGCAACCTTTCCCAATCCGAAGATGTGACATTGAAAGCTGAAAAAACAACCTTTGCAAATACTTCGACTTCCACCTCAACAACTTCATCTGAAGTCCAGCAGACGGATAGCGGTAAACTGAGACAAGCGAGATGTTATGGATACAAGGGTGTGTGCTAATCTAGGGAATAAGAAGCAGCTAGCCTCATCCAATACTCATTACTCATCCCACCTAACCTCAATCCATCACTGATAAAAAATACTCCAACATCTCATAGATCTCAAGTTATGTTAAAATAAAAAGTAATAAGTTTAACAAATATTGTGTATTATAAATATTCAACAATAAACCATTTCGTACGAAATCTGTAAAAGCATTTTATTATCCTATTGTTGTGTTATATCAAACATAATATGAAACATTATGTCATTGTCAAATTCATTTAAACGCAAAAAATTTACCTGTTTCTCAGTAGAAGCACCACAAAAATTATATCTTACATTTTTAGTAATATGTAGTAACTTTTTATGTACATAATGCATTTTTTCAGGTTCTTTTATTGTTTGTTTACAAACTTTGTAATGGGGCAAAGTAAGACAAGTGGCTTTATCTTTGTAATGGTACATAAAAGGAATAAACAGTGCATCCATTCATCTGCTGCACTGGTTAATTAATGCCCACCGGTCACTCATGACAGCTAGTAATTTTTAAATCCAACTTTATTACCTAGTTTTGTTGTAGCGAACACGTGTACTGTGTACCTATGTTCGCCGGTTTTGTTGAAATCAAAGCCCAAGAATGAGGAAATGATGGAATAAAAACTCACAGGAATAGAAACTAAATACTAGTCTGATAAGATCTAATAGTAGCGATTTAAGATTAAAAATCATATTCATCAAAATGTTATATATTATGAAGAGTAAATCGAGGTTTAAAGGGTACATGGAATACTCCAGCTTTGTCAAAAAATGAGGTACTAGATTCTTAGCACAGCTCTATGGGTCTATAAGACTTGACGGTCTTGTCTTCGCCTGCATGAATTTCACAAAGTTATCACAAGTTTTTCTCGCGTAAACTAGTTTTTCTATGATGCTACTGGCTTAACATTGAGTCAGTTTGATGATCAATTATGTCAAACCCCTTCGATCGAGGCATTTAAGAATGAATAATTTTCAGTATTTACTGGCTGGTTTTTCCTATTTTTGTGTCTGTTTTGTGATTGCATTATAACGATTGAAATCTCAAAAAGAATTATCTCAACATGTCATGCAATTCTTTAAAAGATTTCAACCTACATACATCATACTGCATACACTACATATCAATAAACTAAGTAGTTATGAATGCGATCTTGCCGTACAAGATGAAGTTTTGAATATTATCACAAAAGACGGATAATAAGATGAGAACTTTTAGGTGACTCACTCATAAATACACCTGTATGATTGAAATACATTTTTTTTCATCGCGTGAGCAATGATGTACGACAATGACAGAAGAAAATATCAATTAAAACTGCTAACACAGTTACTTGTAGACTACAGTTTCATGCAAAGTTTCAGGCAAAGCTGGAACCATACAATATAAAAATTGGTTATTGTTGGCCCTGAAAATTACAGCTTCGTAGTTTACTTTGTAATTAAAAAGTATACATTTGTCAATGGGTAAAGTATTACATGAATTTATCGAATATCAGACAAGTATATTTGTAAGTGCGTCGCAGCACATTTGTCTCTAGTCTGTCAACGTTGCACTTATAGAAATCAGGGCGTTATCCAGACTACAATTTAATAAAATCATCGATAGCTGAGCATTTGGCTTTTCACAGTGTACTTGTTATCAGTGAACAATGGATCTTCAATTTTCAGGCAAACCTGAGTTATACACCCATCTGTAAACCATTTCCCTATTCCCTAAATTCAAAATCGGGTTGCTTCGGATACTAAAAGGCTGACTTGATAGGTTTTATTTCAGGGGTAATAATAGGTTTCGTATCGCCAGTGCAATAAGGTTAGCATGGTTGCCGTTGCAAAACCGTTTACAGTGCCGTAAGTCACAAGTATGTGTGTACTGAATTGAAATCGTTTTCGTCGCCCAGAAATTATAGATATTAGCAATTTCATAAATGGCTTTTGCCTACGTGTTTTAAGTATAGAACAAACATAATATCTGTAAGGTTTTTATTGCAAGTTTTATATAGATATTCTAGTTCCAAATAGTTCTAGCCGTAAGCCGTATTACAAATTTCCCATTTCGTTTATCTAGTGTTGCAGTTGTTGTAGAACAAGATATCTAAATTGTAGATATGAGCTTTAACGTGACAATAATGACGCACGGTTGTTCCGTTCCGCGTTGACTTCGTCATTGTATTATAACCGTAGATAAAATTATATAAAAACGTATTGACGTAATTTGCATATTATCGCATCGTACAAAACAATCAAAATATCTTAAATTCGAAACATATTAACTTTAGTTTTAACAGTTTCAGAAATATATTAACCATACTTCATAATACTCAACTATACTACATATGAGTCACTATTGTCAATTTTACAACGGAGTTGCAAGAACAACGACTATGTTGCAGTTTCCTACAAATTCCATTTTCTTCCCAGGTGAAACCATATTAGGTATGTCGTTTGATCAAATACAGTTGAGAATTTATGCAGCATACTCCAATTGTTATGAATTAAAGATATTAGAATCAAGCGTCAGTCAGCAGAAAAATATTCAAAATTTGAGTTCTACCACAACGGGGTTCAAGTGGACATGGACTTAAGGCATCTGCATCTTCTTTAAAGGCTGGCTAAGAGTAGTTGTGCATAAAAGTTTGCGCATTTCAGTAGCTCAATTGGATTTCGTCATCATTCCTATTTATCTAGGATAACTAATAAATTTGAATATTGGTGGTCAATATAACTTATTTTTATAACACTTATGAACTGCTTGGTTTCAGGTAAAAATTCATGAAATATTTTAAAGAGTTCCGATTCCATACCCCATACCCCACCCATCTTAAATCTTTCCCTGATTTAAAATAAATTATTTAGCACTTTTAATTTTACATGAACATAGTCTACGTAACGAAATATGTCCTTCCCAAAACACGAATATGGTTAAAGGTTGCGCAAAGTCTGTCAAAGTGTAAAAGTTTTCAAAAACTAAGCATTTTACTTGA
Organism: Entomobrya proxima; assembly: GCA_029691765.1. Classification (NCBI taxonomy): domain Eukaryota; kingdom Metazoa; phylum Arthropoda; class Collembola; order Entomobryomorpha; family Entomobryidae; genus Entomobrya; species Entomobrya proxima. Next base: position 6,948,266 of record CM056170.1, read on the forward strand.
TCATCAGTCGTACAAAAGTTTCTTTATTTTATTACGCTTAAATTAATTTACAAACATAGCTCGACTACTATTCGAACACTTTTAGCATTCATAAAAACACACATTAATCAGAGAATGTTATATTATTAATCAGTCATCATCACATTCAAATTTCATTGACTCAAGTACATCTTTACATCTAGACATGCCACTGAAACTACCTCAACACAACTAATAATCGGCAACTACACTAAATGTTTGCGGAAATAGGTCCCAAGCTTTTCTATTACATCCTCGACTCTCTTTCGAACGTCAGGGTTGCTGAAGTCGCTTGTTGCCCCTGCGAACCCATGCCTCATATCATCATACCTGTAATGTTCAGACTCACCTTCGCCAAATCTTTGCTGGAGAATTTGGAAAAAAGGAATCTGTAAACATTGAAGTCATAATTAGCAAAAAAACCACAGTATTTTAACAAGATTTAAGATGGATATATATTTCCTATTTCCTATAATTAGTACCATATCTGCTTCAGCGTTACTCGGAAGGAGAATCGCTGGTGCATTAATGTTGTTAGCATCCGCGGTTGTAACCCTCGACGGATGAACAAACCCAATTGCATTGATGCCACTAAAATCTGTAGTGTCCGAGCTGGCATAAACAATCATCTTTGCTCCCCAACAGAATCCATACAAGCCAAAGGAGGTCACATTGGCCACACTTCTGTAGTAATTCATGGTATTCAGTAAATCTGCTCTGACAGGTAGCCAAAACCCTTCTTTGCTGAATAAATACTTAGCTGTATCTGTGAAACTAAAAACGACACAAAAATCACAAAAGTTAGTAATGTGATGCCAAAAGACTTGCTTCATCAACAAATCTAGTTGTATTTTCCATAATTTACAAACGCTGGCTTATTGCTGCTTACTTTGGTGGAGGAAAGTTTTCAATTGCCACTGGCTTTCCATGAAAAAAATCTGGAATCACGGTTCTTAGTCCAAATTCCGACAATCGATCAGATATATATTTCACATGAGGATGGAAACCAAAAATATCGTGAACAGAAATCAACATAACACCTTCAAACGTTTCATTTGACACTGGACTCTCATAAATTGTCAAGTTTCCTAGCACAATTTCATGTCCTTTGGGTGTTGGCATTGAGGCAAGGTCAGATCGTACAGGACGTTGATGGGATGGTAAAAATGGAACAGCACTTTCTGTGCTGCTACTCAAAGTTCCTTCCGTAGTTGTTGCTGCAGGTGTAACAGTACTGGTAGTAGAGGTCGTAATGCTGTTTGTACTTTGACCAGCAGTTGCAATGGTTGCAAGATACAAGGGTGTAGTTGTAGCTCCAGGCGTGGTCGACGTAGGAGGCAAGGTTGTACCTTGTGTGGTGGTTGATGATAATGGCTCATCGTCAAAAACAGGATATGTTGTAGTTTGAATAACGTCTTCATCTGCACTTTCATTTACACTCTCGTCTGCGGAAATTGATGATTCAGTTACACTTTTTTCCTCTACCTCAAACTCAACTGAGGGGAATGTTGGTCCAGGATGTTCCACGACATTATCTTCGTGGTCGTCTTCATATTCATCTTCTACGCCACATTCAACATACAAAACAATTGTTACTTGTACACAAAATGTAACAATACGTTATGATTTATACAAAAACTTGTAAGTAAACCCGGCATTTAATTATTCTGATCTTACCCGTTCCTTGTACACAATTTATTTTTACTAGTACCAATGTTGCAACGCAGAAAATTACGAAACTAATTTTTATCTTCTTCATCGTTGTTACTTATGTTATGAAATTTTAAAACTCTTATGAGGACAGTAGTTTACAGTCACATCCTATATGGTACCACCTTTCAAAAATACAAACAGTTTACCTGATGCATACATTTAAAATTTCAGACAATATTAATAGCACACACAAATGCGTCGTGATGCGTAGTGGTGTGCGCTACGCTTTCAGACTAGCAACTGAAGTCGTTCATGAGATAATTTAAAAGTTTAGCTGCCTTTGCATAACCTTTTTTCTGTACAGTGAGTTATGCAAATGCAATTAGTCGTGGGTGCGTACATCTCCGTTTTTAAGAACAAAACTCATCTCTTATTATTGTGTTACATTGTTAATGCTAAAGGTTACCCTTCCTGCACTAAAACAGATATTATCCCTAATCCCTAGTACTTTAACTTGTTTGTTGTTTACATGTATGGAATAATATGGAATAACAATTTACAGTGCAATATTTTCAACTTAATGCTCACGCATATTATTGTTTGTGAGCATCATAAATTATTTGTTTGTATTATTACATATTTGTAGGTTCTTAATGACTAAGCTTCCCACGCTGTGCTGTCACTTATATACATATATTTACTTACTAAAGCAACTGAAATAATATCATATTAGTATCGTAGCTTAGCTGTTTTTTGGCCGGGATTATTACTTACGTCTAAAGCGTTTTGTGACTTTGCTTGCAAAATAACCTACGCACCCCACCTATCCATCTTAAGGTGTCGTTCAGCTAGCAGATAGGCAATAAAGAATCATCATCTTTCTTATTCATTGTTTGTACTTGGGTATGTCTGTCTCCGTCAGTCCGTCCGTCATACTCAACTCAACACAACTCAGTCACTTCATTAACAAGTTGTGATTTATTTTTGGTGACTTTTGAAAGGGAACTGGACCTTGAAATCAAATAAAACTCGTTGCAAACTTAAAACGCAGTCAGTCAGTCCACTGATTCCAACGCATACATGTATCACCTTAATTTTGTCATCTGCCATGTATTCTGCTTTCGCAACTTTATTACACCTAGTTCGGACTATAAAAATATCTACTTAAATCTGACCAGAATTCCTATTCTGGTAAATTACGTTATAAGATATAAGATGAAAAATTCCATGCTACTCGTTCCCTGATTTCATCTCGGTAAACAAATCAAAGCATTCGTATATTATGTAGAAGTCATTAGGTTTATGATTTATGCATTGTTAGATCATGTTGAAAGTAATACCACTCCAAATTCAAGGATCCACGAATGAAAACAATGGAATGTTATAAATGTAATCTATAATATGATCACAGTGACATTTAGAAAAAAGTGTATTTTAATGAAAGGAGGGTAAAAAGGTTTTCTTGCACATTTACAAATGCTAATATATGTTTGTCCTTTTTGATATGGACTTTCAAGCAACAACTATTAACATTTGACATTTACTACCTACCAAGAATGAAGTCATATATAAATCTGCATGAATGGAGTTATGTGTCCAGACGAAGAAGATACAATGCTTACTGTTGACTGTAGACTGTAGACGAGCTCACTAAGATGAAAGAAGAACAATACGCTGCTATTTGAAATGCACCATTATTAGAAGCATCGTAATGCTGCTTTATCGTAAATAAGACACATCCAATGGTTAATTTATCATGGGAACTAAAGTACAATGTTACATGGAGATATTCCTTAAGCTCATGTAGTTCCGATTCATGCAATGTAATATTGAAAAAGTGAAGGTGCGTGGACTTAACCTTGCAAAGTTATCACACTTCTCATGTATCATACATCGATTACATGCATCATCATAAGCAAAATAAAAATATTGTGGAACAATAACTGTTGACAATGAGGAGTACAATGAAACATGTTTCGTTAAGAACAGAACTTACAGAAAATCAGAAAAAAGATTTAATAAGAAATTATGTGAAGTTTTGGTTAGATCTTGTCTAATGAATTATTTGGAAATTAATAAAAATGGAAACCTATATTGAGGATTGATATAGAATCAGTTACCATTTTAGAATCGAAAGGGTTATGGAATATGCATAATTTTTGCAATATTATGAATCAGACAAAGGTATAAATGCAGTATTTTTATGCTTGTTGTTTGTGACCCAAAAAATTACAAATTGACATCATGAGAATATCTGTCCCGTTTTACACGTACAGTCATCAGTAGTGTGATTTCCTCATTTTGTTTCTGGTCTTATAGTTCCCATACGAAATTTCATATTAAACTGTTTTATAAATCAGCACACCGTAAATGCTAATGCTTTAACTTCCCATTTAACGTATAATAGGTATTATTCTTACAACAGATTACCTAAATACTTTACGATTAAATATTTTAAGTAGTATAAAAGCAGGAGAAATATAAGATATGAGATAAGTGCTTACTACGATTAGGAAAACTTATGAAGTTTGTGAATTAATATGTTGTCAAATTATGGTAATTCATATAGCTTAATGTTAATCGTAACGTAATTTTGAAATTTGCCAGTAAACTCCTAATGAGTACTACTACTTCGCACATGAATATTTGTAGGAATCGATACAAGCAATTCTAAAAAATTCTATTCTGTAACAAATAAATTGTATTTCGTAAGCATACGGCAATAATTTTGGCGGATAAAAACCAACCCCCCCCCCCATGATGAGTGCAGACGAGGAAACAAATGTATTAATGACTCAAACCTATTAATGTATATTTTTAGCAAAAAAAAAAAACATCTTACAAAGTAAATTAATCAGAAACATTTGCTATCCATCCTTATGTATTCGTTGCATTTCAATTGATATTTTTCAAACATTTAAAAAATATTTTGCAATGACAATGACGAGAAAGTTTAAATTTGTTATTTCTTGTTCACACTTATCAGTATTAATGTACATTGTGCCGATTATGAAGTTTCCCGTAGGTGTATTGCGCTGCATGTTATCTTTGTATGATTAGGTGGCACATAATATTCCTTATAATTATATACATTTAGAACAAAAAACTGAAAATGAATCCTAACCTCTCCGGTCAAGGGAAGAGGACTTATCTATCCACATTCTATAGTACATAAATAAACAGCTACTGATGCTAGATTATTTATGAGATTCAGTTTCCCATCACGGTACAGAAATAATTATTGACAGACAAACTGCAATTGAAAGCTAACCAACAACATCAAGCATTCCTTTGAAAAGATGAAAGCTAAGATGTTGAGATAAAATAATATCTCTGACTTAAGGACACATTCTACCATAACATAATTATGAATTATATTATAATATGACATTTTAGCAATATGTGTTGTCATTAACAACAATTTGCATTCCCATATGACAAATCATATTAATCGTTCATTCTTGTTTACTTTAGTCTTTTGAATGGCGAAGAAACTATGACTTAAACTTATGCTTAGAAGGTAACGTTTGTGCTTTATGATAATTTAATAAAACCAAACGTTGACAGAATTAGATGCATAATTGCAAGGACCTATTAAGACCTCATTATCGTGACCATTCTCATTTGCCAGATAAACATGCCAAACTGCATGGAAAAGCCTTCATTCAACAAGTATATGCTTTTAAATAACATAAGTATAAATTTGATACATACTACGATGAAACAGGCAAAAACTAAATTCGCACCTAATCGTTCCAAAAGCAGTTGAAACGTTTAGTTGGAAATTCAAAAAAATATTTTGTTTGTAATATTACGAATCTTTTAATATTGCGATAGTGATGTCCGTGATAAAGCAAAATGTCTTATGGAACAGACAGACGCAAACTGTAGCTCAAAATATGAAATATTTCCTAAGGATTTACGCTAATGAAAACTTGATGGAACCGATTGCAACACCACAGACAGATAAAATGCGCACACGTAAGTAGTAATAGCTAGTAACTTCAAAAAATTGCATTTGTAAGTTAAAAAGTGTCATAAAACCATCCTCAAATGCCTATGAAAGGTTGGTTTTCTGATACGATCAAGAAAGGTAAGTGTAGTGGGTGTGAGTATGTACGGTGGTTCAATTAATAGTGGCACACCGAGATACACCGAAACTGTCAAGCAATATGAATCACACTAATATTGGACAAGCAAGCATGTAAATGTATCATTATCTTCCTTTAAACTTGTCCTCATTCTATTATATTTCTCAACTGCTATTTTCATCGTATGAAATTATAAGTTATGATGCGCCATAGAGCATACATACAGTAATATAACTAAGATAAAGCTGCTCTTACATCTTACTAAGCACTGTGTTTTGCTCCGGGACGGTGATACCAAAATATTTATTTTGATAATGCAAGGTTGCATTTGGCCAGCGCAAATAAATGTGTACACGTTGCTTCACAGCTTCGGTTATGTCTGTTATTAATTATTTGTACCTTACAAATTCACATTAAAAGGACGAGACTGCTTTGTCATCGTGTTATCTAATTTAAATCATTTCCTTCGTCGTTCCGCCAACATCTAGTGTATCGTCTTTGAGTTATCAAGTTATCTGAAATGTGATCTTAAAAAATTAATATAATTAACATCGATGCAAGGGTGACATTTTAACGATCGTGAAGCAGCTTATCTGCATACGTTTTGTGTGAAATAATTTACATTTTATCCTTGTCACTTCAATTCATTAGTTGGTTAGATGCACAAATGAAGATAACCTCAGTAAAACTCATTAGAACGGCTCGTCTTGTCTCACGTTTGTTTTTCCGAACGGAAACTTAGCATATTGTTTTTGCAATCTACCATCTTTATTCTTGCACACGTACAACATAATACAAATTAATGCCCAAGGGCTTAAATCAAACTGTGCTGAGGACTCACAAGAAGAAGCGACACAATACACAAAACATATTCACCGAAAAGCGAAAAACATTAAGATGAACTGCGAAAATACCATGCAATCGGAGGCGTCATTTGTTCCACCAACATTTGACCCTGTATTCCATCAAACGAATGAGAAAAATGACTGGATTTACAAAATGCCATATAGAGTACTCGGAAATACGGAAATGCCCTTGTCATTACTATCTTACGGTGGAAGTGCCTTAGCAAACTTTTACAGGTATATAACATAAAGGTAAAACCATATTAACTGGCTTTTGCATGAGGCGTGCATAACAAATTATTTTATTTTAATAACTATAGTGATAATGCCAGTCGCTCAGAAAGCATTGAAGCCATTCAACTGTCACTCAAATCAGGGGTCAACTACATTGAGACAGGACCATGGTATGGACCTTCAGAACAAATCATTGGAGAAGCCATTAAAGATGTTCCTAGAAATGTGTTTTATGTATCAACAAAAGCTGGTCGATACTCAACTCCTGGATGGGAAGGCCGTTTCGACTTCACTGCTTCCAGAGTACTCAAAAGTATTGAAACAAGTTTAAATTTGTTGGGTGTGCCATATGTTGATATTATTCAGGTGAACTATATAAGAACCGTTAAAACGATTTTACTAACACAGACTTAGCATATCAGGTTTGAGATCACAGTTTCTAAATTAAATATAGATTCATGACATTGAGTTTTGTCTGGACCAAGAATTACTCCTGAAGGAAACGTTACCTGCACTAGAATCCGTTGTGAAAGCTGGCAAAGCCAAGTTTATTGGAATCACAAGTTATTGTTTGGAAACAATGAAACAATTGATTGAAAAGTCACCCGTCAAGATTGACTCTATTCTTTCTTATTCACGGTATAATTTCCATGATATGTCCCTTGATGACTACGTGCCATTTTTTGAGGTTGGGAAATCATTACTTAAAATATTGGTGCATTTTGTCTTAACATAATTTCCATAAAACCTTTTTCATATATGAATCTGATTTTTATGAACAAAGGCTAGAAATATCGGAGTTATTAATGCGTCTCCGGTGGGAATGGGTCTTTTTACAAGACGCGGTGCACCAGAGTGGCATCCTGCATCAGAAAAGGTAAAAAAGCTGACGGAGCAGGCAAGTCAATTGACCCAGTCACTAGGTATTCCAATTGAAAAGGCTGCCCTGGGGTTTGGCCTGCGTCCTTTGAATAAAAAGATTGCTTCCACACTGGTTAGCATGCCCACAAAGGAAATTGTTTACGAAAATCTGGATATTGTGACAAGACCATATACTGCCCAGGATCAATCGTTGTATGATGATATTTTCAAGGTTTTTAAGGAAGGGCTGGGCAATACACCAGGTCACTGGGAAGGAGTGGAGCTGGCTGAGTATAAGAAAATATTAAAGATTCAATAAGGGATAGGCAATACGGATGAAGTAAATTTAGCCTTACCATGAGCAAAAATGCAGAAAAGGACTTTATTTACTATTTACTATTCATTCAAAACAACTGTTTTACGTATATACTTTGGGAATTTATTTGTTTGATCAATTTTCATGTATTTTAGCGTGTGTGGCAAGTTTTAGTTTTTTTGTAAAGCTGCACAATATTCTGTTTAGCACCTTGTAAAACGCTGCATAAATGTTCACATTATTTAGTCAGACTGTTTAGTATACTTCTATTTGTTATGTAATGCAAAAAATATTCTTTTAAATAATAAAATGCTTATTCTTTGTTTGGGAGATGTCAGTTAATGACAATGACATGCCAAGATGTGCTTTTATAATTTGTAGTCCACAAAGTAAAACCATAAAAATGACAAGCTAGCCTCGTTGCATTGCAATATTATAATGAAAATTGCGAAAGAATAACATACTTTCTAATTCTAACCATCGTCACAACAAAATAAGACATTCCAAATTCATTTCTCCGGAAAATACCATTATAGTTCACGGACTCCAGCAACGTATTCATTATCTAACTATATAGCATCCCATTATATATATGCTGCAAAGTGAAAAAAAGAATAGTAGAAACGGTGGCGTGTGCACAACAAAATGAGTGGACATTGAACTGTTGGTAAAAAAATAGTAAAAATTGCTTTGTGTAAAAGAGTTTTTGCTATTATTGGATTTTCGTTGAAAATTGTGTTGTGTTATGAGAATATAATATGAAAATGAATGAGTCTGATGAATAGGCATATTATTATTATGGAAATAGTAAAATGTTTGTGTGCTAACCATAGCCCATAGCCCATTATATCAAACACGGACCACGTTAATGCAAGATGTCACAAACAAAAGCCTACACAGAAGATATATGCAAGTACTCCAACTTGAAAGAATTCAGCTGGTAGTAGAATAGAAAAAAGAGCTCTTCCTTCGTGGTGGCAGTAGTACAGTCAAGTGGAGGTGCATGTGGTTAAGTCACAAAATGTGCCTTTAATTAGTTTTAATAAAAACAGAATGGAAGCAATCATGGATAAAGGCATACTATGTATTACCGCATACTGATACTGAAGTGACCAGTGACTCAAAATACTTTATAGTACATTTCATTTTCACGAGAGTTTTGAGTAGAATTGTTTACTAATAGAAGCAATTATTGACAAATATTGTGTGAAAAGTCTAGGTTATAGTATGTTTGTATTTTTTGGTGGTATGACTCCAGATTACTTTGCACTAAAGATCCGCAATCGCATTGATGGGGATACCTTTATTATTCAAACGTTTGTCTAGTTCACTGGTTTGGTGACTCTATATTGGCCATCCATTCACTTATTATGAGCATTTGTTAAATTGAGCCACTGAAAATTTTGCATGAAAGTTTGCAATGCATTGCCAGCATGCTTGCAAAGATATGATGTCATGATTCTCTGATCTCTGATTCTGCTCATTCATATGTCAGTGTAGTACACGAAGAGTAATCAGCGTGGAATTCTTTTTTGGATTGCGAGGAATGCTGCTGCTCAAGTTTATTAAATTATTTAGTCACATTAAACAAAATGCAAGCAAAGGCAAATAAGCTCACATCAACGACAACATCTAGGCACTGCAAATCAGCACAACACTGTATACGAACATTCTCTGACTTGTGAGAAATACACATGCTGTTTTTCTCAAAATGAAAGGTTGATTATCCTTAACATTTACAAATTGCGTGTATACCAGCCAGTGAATAATTACTTAGGATGACCTTCAGGAATACACTGGAATTGTAAAATAGGCACATTCTTTCGAATTTACACATGCCCAAAAATATTTTCTCATAAAGATGCTCCTCCTGAGATAGATTAATAATAATTTATACACACTTTTTGACTAAGAATGAAGTGAAAGGTAGTGCACTTGTTGATACAAACATATCATATCGTCATTCACAATCACAAATACTTTGAATAAAAAGAAATCAAAGTCATGCCTTTGCCAAAACTCCCCTGTAACCTGCCCGAGTGGCTCAAACACCCAGAATTCCTGGCCAAGGGATACTCCTACATTTACTTGGTATGAAGATCATTTTATGAGAATTTTGTTTAAATTATTGAAAACTAACTGGAAAGTCCAGTTTACATTAATGTCTTATTTTTGATCAGTTACTTGGAGTTTATCAAGTCATTACATTCTGGTATGATGTGGCAGGATTTTTGGGATTGGGAGTGTGGCGTTATGTTCTAATATTTATTGGTAAGTACTGATTGTAAGTATAAGAAAATTTGGCCCAGATAACATTTATAGACTTGAGCAACTCATGCATATGCATTTTGACCTTTCTGTCAATTTGCTTAGAGTTTAAAAGTATAATATTTGTCTGCGATTTACGTCCAGGTTTCTTGGTACCGCCGGTGGTTCTTGGATTCATACTACTGATTGCCGTCCACAAGGTAAAATGATTTGAAAACCATTTTGCATTTAAGACATGCATTTTCAAAAGAACCTTAGATTGTATATGATTTTGTATTCTATTCTTTAGCGCGAGCTTCAGAAAACGTGGATTTGGTGGCTACTTGAGATTATGCAGCTTGCCTTATTTCTAACGCTGTTTTTAGTCGGAATCCATGGACTTTCTATAAAAACTGTTCTGGTTAACCTTATCTTACACGGAGGTGTACGGATACTCGGTCTAAAGATTATATATGATTACATGTTGTTTCTAAGCTCGATTTATGAAACTGGGAGTGGGATAAACAGAATCGACTTTGTCAAGGAAAAGGATGGGAATGAAGCTTCCGCTCGAGGTAACGCTGCTGCATCACCTCCGTTTGAAAATGTCCCACTGGATGACCCTTGGTCTGGTCAAGATAAACTGTAGCCTGCAATTTTCTAAATTGCATCTTAGCTAGTCATTCCTATTTGTTAGTCAATGATGCTTCAAGAAGTGGCCATGATAGTATTTTGTTTAATAGTAAACGTAAAGGTTTACTAGACTATTTTTGGTGCAGCAGCACTTATTCACGTTGTAACTCTTAAGTATTTTGATGTATATTGTACACTGGCCAAATAGCAACACGGCTCTGTATATATGGTGCAAAGTTCAAAATTAACAGACATGTACAATGTTCAAATGTGCACACAATTATGGTTTTGAAATTTAAAATCAGTTCCCAATCGGAACTTCCGATAGAGCGTAAAAGGAATCACATTTATACATTATTTAAAGACAAGAAGATCTCATATCATCCACAGAAATTTAATACTCCATTTGCATTTTTATGTTACGTTCTTAATGTGTACAAAACGTGGACAAACTTTTATACCTAATTGGTATACTGTGATTTGGCGGATTTTCACAAGAAGACGTTAGTCACAATATGACGTTTTATTTTAGTAAATGACTGTATTATACTATTATAGTAAGATGTTATATGTAACATAATCACAAGACGTTTTACATGATACTTGATATTATGTAACGGAAAGTCAATATATTAATTCATTTTAAGTTACTATCTTGCAAAGAGATTTGTTGGAATTCAATATTTTGATGTATTTCCAATGTATTTTAATTACGAGAAATTATTTGAAAGGAAATTGTGGTAAGTTTATTAGCAGAAAATATGCAAAATATGTATGGCATGAAACCTAACGCTTCTTAAGCAGTTTGTTTAGTCACTTCATAGTTAAGAAAATAGTCAACTTAGACTTGGGTCAGTTAAAAATAAACGCAGGCTCAATTGTATATGTATAACAGTATGCATTTTACAACATTTATAGTGCTTTGTAAGAAGTAGCAAAATATAATGCTCATAACAGTTTAATATGTAATTCTTGAGGTATATAATATGCAACATATTTTATGTGCAGTAACGCAATAACGCACGCAAATTCTAACAAAGATATTCACCAGCACAGTTTAATTGAATTAAAATTCAGCCAGAATCCATTAATTTAAAATAAACTACTATCAATTTCATAACAAACATATTTTTTAAAATACTTTCTTTGGAATAAAAATAATTTGTTACATTTCTGTACATTTTTTAAAGCTAAGATCACATATAATGTTTGATTATACCAGCACGCTACCACCATAAGTATTTAAGAGTTACTTCAGCTTTGGTTACAGGTTTTAGATTTTGCATCCTAAAACTTAGAATGCAGTTTTAGGATGCGCGAAACCCGTTTGGGTTTTTGGTTTGCCAACGCCAACTGTCAGCACCTGTGAAAGAAACGATAAATGTAAAACCGAACATTGTGTCGCACAGTGCCCCAATCACCCAATCATCTTATCTTACACATGTCAGCCAAAGTTTTCTCTGCTTTCCATCCAAGCTCCTTTTCTGCCAAACTGCAATCGGCATAAGTAACCGCAATATCTCCAGCCCTTCTTGGTGCAAATTCGAATGGAACCTTTTTTCCAGAAGCAGCTTCATAAGCTTTTATCACTTCCAGCACGGAGTTTCCATTGCCGGTGCCTAGATTGTAGGGTTTCCACCCTTGCAATTGGGAATCAGCCATTTTTCTAACTGCAGCAACATGCCCAACTGCTAAATCCATTACGTGAATGTAGTCTCGAACCCCTAAGCATAAGTAACGTTTTATAGTTTTCGCACCTTCCAATCCATAATCTTCAAGAGTATTTTATAACGAAGTAAACCTGTTCCATCTTTTGTGTCATAATCATTCCCAAATACGCTTAGTTTTTCTCTCACACCAATTGCAACTTGGGAGACATAGGGCATCAAATTATTTGGAATACCGCTGGGATCTTCACCAATATCTCCAGATGGATGTGCCCCAACAGGATTAAAATAACGTAACATGATTGCTTTCCATTCCTGCATGTTAAATGTTCTTATAATACATAGGAACATATTATTATGAAAAATTACAATAAATGAAAGTTTTTGAATTAATTTACGGGGTCAGAGGTGCAGACGTCGTGCATCATCTCTTCCATCATGAATTTCGTTTTTCCGTAGGGGTTTGTACAGTTTCCAGTTGGGTGCTCTTCAGTCACTGGAAGAAACTTGGGATCCCCATAAACTGTAGCAGAGGAGGAAAATACGATTTTCTTGCAACCACATTCTGCCATAACCTACGTTACAAAAGTAATTTTTAAATCGCTTCCGCTCCTTATGGAGTTGTACTGAATAAAATTGTGTTTAATTGCTATAAAGCTGGCTATGTAATAGCCATTAGCATTCGAAAATGAAAATGCTTACATTGAGCAAATTTATACTGCCAGAAATATTGTTCGCGTAATATTTCAATGGAACTTTGCAGGACTCCCCAACAGCTTTTAATGCTGCAAAATGTATGACACATTCAAAGGGTCCTGTGGATTTGAAAACCTGCTTTAGTTTTGGCACATCTAGCAAATCCACCTCGTGGAATTCGATCGTTTTCCCAGTTAACTTTTCAGCTCTTTCCAAGCTTGCAGGTTTTCCATGCTTGCCTGTCACCGAATATATTTATATTTGTATACATAATTTGCCAACAAACCATGTTTTGAAACTTTAGTGTGCATGTTATATAATGCACAACATTTTAGTAACTGAAAATGAGTTTCTTATAATGACAAATGAAGCATACCCATGATTGCGTTGACCATATTATCGACGACAACGACATCGTACCCGTTGTTCAGTAGCTCAACCACACAAATGGACCCAACGTAACCAGCCCCTCCAGTAACGAATACTTTCGGCATAGCTTGTTTATTTCACGTGTACCGATTTAATGAGTTAAAAATCCGTGACTCAGACCTTTAAAGAATAAAATTGAGCAGAATATTTAAGGTTTAAAAAAAGAAAGGCAGGTGCTTTAAAGTTGATACTGACACAGCTATTTAATATTCTGCTGCATTCAATTGTAGTTAACAAATTTAATCAAGTTTCCCTGTGAAGTTTTGAAACACGCATCAGTAACGAGTACAAAATTTGTTTCAAGCTCAACTTAAATATGGTATCCTATAGTCATGTTGACATTTAACGGTTAATACGTTAGGTTCATATTTCTAAAATAGAATAGGTATTTAGTATATGTACAGAAGCTATTAAGTTTTTATATCCAATTTCATATTATTATTATGACTTGTGGACACAGGTAAAAAAGTGGATCAGGGATATTTGACATGAGCTCCCGTTTGCAGTTAGATAATATGATCCGTTTGTCAGGTATCTCGAAAAGATAAGCCAACAAATTACGGTAATTTAGGTAATGCTTCTCCAAAAACAGATTCGTTGTTCGCTTTGCCATTTTATATCACCATTATAAGCTATTCCATTTTACGAAATATATCAACTTAAATAAAAAGGTATTCGTTAATACTTGTATAGTATTCTTTTATCAGACAGATAACAAAATAATAAACACTCACCACAAATTAAAGAGAAACGTTGGTTTGACCAGACCAGAATTTTCAAACTTTAAAAAATGGCGAATCATTTATCATGAACAAAATATGTGTCCACATGTTACACAGCACGTCATCATTTTTTCGGCACATGCACTATTGAAATTTCTATGAATTCTAACGTTCCACATTTTGTTTCTCCGAATTTTTATTTATTGTGGCGACGCTATATTCGTGACTATACTATCCCTTTGCAAAAAATCTCTAGTATAAAGATTTGAGCACTTTGCACTTGCTACAACATATAATATTATGTTTTATGTATAATTAAAATACACTGTTATGAGGAATAATTTTAAACTTGACACTGAACATTACTTCTATTTGCATTCACCTTTTGCTCTACCAAACTGATTTTTCTCTCAGCAAAAATTGCACATGGTATGATGCTTCTTGAGTGTAAGTTATACCTATTTATGCAAACCCGGGTGCGGTCGGAAAAGTCCGAGTACGATCTTCTTACATTGGCAAATATCCGTGCTATGCACTATGCTTCCCGAAAGCAACGATTGCAAAAACGGCTTCTTATGGTATGAGTTGTCATAATTTCTTTTAACCATGAAATAAATAGAAATAAATAACTAAAACCAATTATATAGTGTACTTGTACGAACGAATGTTTTAATGACAAATTGGTATAAAAAATGTAATTAAGTTATTATGTAAATGTATATTACGTTAATCAATGCATGAGCAGGTAATTAGTAATTATCAAATTCTCAGTAATTCAAAGTAATTTTATACACTACACTATATTCATACACAAAAACGATGTATATGAGTTTTTTGGCATTCAATTAATTTTAACCTTTCTAAGCGAGCGACGATGCGATTTTATATAAAGCGTTACAGTTACAAATAATCTGGCGATAATGTTCGTAGATTAAAAAGGAGGTTTTAATTTATTTTTTTGCCTTGCTATCTTTAACATTTTTGTCCTTGTCATCACTTTGTTGACCATTGCAAGTGTTGTTATTGCTTTCAAGATTTGGATATAGTACTAAGCCACCAAACACGTCCACATTGTAGTTTTCCAAGTAAAACTTTCTCTGTGCATCTGCCTCTCCAACAATCGTATCCTGAAAAGGTCACAACAAAAACGTTTGTGAGTTACTAGCTGTAATAAAATATTATTATTTGTTCTTCTAGCAAACGCTAAAAACTAAAAAAGTTACCTGTATAAGTTTCTTAAGTTCTTGAACGTACACCGTATACTTTCCCATTTCCTCCTCCAGTCGTTCTTGAAATTCCTTGACTCTATTCTGACACACCTCAAGCCTACAACATACGGAGAGAAGATTAAGTCTTAATTTACCTTCCTTTGACATCTTTAACGCACAATAAGTGAATGACTTACGATTTTTGCCATTCATTCAACGACTTGTCAGCAATTTCCTTTTGTTTTTGTACTTCGTTTAAGCGCTCTTCCTCATCCCGGAGTTGAGAATTTACCTCATCAAGCTGTCCTTGAAGCTCGGAACGTTTTTCCTCATGCTCTCGTTCCATAAACTGCTTATACTTTTTAACGCCTTCAATTTTTACATTTATTGCATTCATCTCCTTCTCCAACCCGGCCATCTGTTCCAAGAAATCCTTGTTTTCTTTTTCCTTTTGTTCCGAGCTCTTTTGGACTTCCTTTGCCATTTCATTAACCCTGGCACTACATCTTCGCAATGTTTTTGAAACATTCTTCATCCATTCTTCCAACTCCTCTGGAGCAAAAGGATTTGGTGGAATGATGTAGTCATCCAATCTCAGAAACCGTAAATGTTCATTGTAACGTTCCACAATGTCGAATTCTTTGCAAAGATCCTTAAACTTGTTTTGACAAACTGTCAGTTTCTCGAGTCTACTTTCACATTCTTTATTCAAATTAGTATTGACATGCCGAATGCTTTCCAATTGGTTTTTCAAGCCTGTAATTTCTGCTCTCATGGCGGAGGCTTCCTGCTTACTTAACGGCTGACTGCTGATCTGTTTCTTGAGGCGTTCTAACTCAGTCTTCTTCGTGTTAATATCCAATTCAATTCTTTCCTGCTGCAAGCGCAAATGGCGAGTATCGGAATATTTTTTACATTGAGTTTCGACATCACGGATTTTTTCTTTTAGAGATGATTGTACTTCTTGTTCAGATTGTAGGCGAATTTTGATTTCCTTTCCAGGGTCCACCTCATTGTTCAGACGATCCAAATCAGCTTGTACTTTCGCTTTCTCTTGCACCAACTCTTCTTTCGTTTTTGTCACTTCAACCGCATGTACTTCGCGAACTCTTTGCTTAAAATGCTCTAATTCGATTTCGATATGCTCCGAAGTTAATTCGTTTCTAAAATGCAGCGGAAACAAATTTAAGTAGCTTCCAAATGCGCATTCTTCCAGTCCACCGTTAGCAAGCTCGTCTATACTTGATTGAGATGGGGGGTTTAATAAAGCCTTAGTTCTGCAGCTTAACCAAGCTAGGAAAGTAAAACATCCAGGCCAAGCATGTTGAACTGTGGGTGTCTTCAAATGGGATTTTGAGAGTGTTCCTGGGTATTTTAGGATTTTCATTAATTCTATTATTCTCTCTGCATCATCATCAACTTTATCTGCTTTGGGGAAGTAGGCTTCCGGAACGAAATGCGATGCCAAAAACTGAAATGTAAACATAAAAATAGCGCATTAAAACTTTAAAACAAAAATTTGTATCTAATTTTAAATTTAATTCAGTAAGATTATCAAATACCTTAATTATGTTCATAAATTTTGCCACAGGTAATTTCGTAGGGACCACCAAATCCCTGTAATCAGTTGGCCTGGCTTGACAATCTAAGATTTCCAGTAATCCATAGACTTCCTTCGCCATCTCCGTAAGAATTTTTCTATCCTTTACTACAGTTATGCTGCGGCCAATGGCATCACTAGTTTCATTGTGAACGCCCCTTCTCCTCGCAGTGCTCATTGTTCCTGGCGATTTCGAGCGACTAGAAAAACAACCAAAGAATAAACAGTAAGAAATCATGAAATCTATATATATGAGCAAGTATCAATAATAATTTAATTTACCTCCTCATCGACATGGAAGGAGTAAACGCTGGAGTATGCAGCGTTTCATGAGATCGTGATCGCCTCCTTGCTGCATTTGAATTGAGGGACGAATTTGAGCCACCAAGTACAGACTTTTGCAAGGTACTTTGTCTCATAGTCGCAACAGTCCGTGGTATACCCGAGGTTGTAGGCCGTCCAATGGAACGAGTGGCACTGCCACTGCCTGAAGGTTTGGCTCGGGACGCCAAATTCGGTGGGGGAAGCCCACTTACTTTCCTACTATGAGATCCTCTGGCACTGTTGCCACTGAGTCTGGTCATATTGCTAATATTATACTCCGAAAAACTACCCCGAAACACCTCCTGAGGTATCAGGTTCTTCAGCTCCTGAACTTGAGGATTCTTCAGGGAGGATCGCCGCTGAAAACAAAACAAAAAACCCGTTATTTAAGCACAACGCAAACAGTGGTCTGTTTCACCGAAATTGTTCATTGCTTCATTATCATTATCGCACTAAATTTTGTATTTACGACGATCCATGCTAAATTAATGATAATGATTCTTACCCCAGCTCCATTCCGATTCGCCATTTTCACCCCCCAAACTTCGGACTTTAGGTTGACACACTTTAGTAATTAAATTGTCACTGACAAAATTTTGAAAATTTAATTTTCAGAGCTCAGCTCAACTCAACACATCTATCTGCCATGATCCCCAAATCGAAACAAAAGAAGCACCAACGGTCGAGCAAGCCGCTTCCCGCTACAGACCAATAGCAGCTCAAGAGAAGTACACAAGTAGCAGAGCAGTGAGCAGTGCAGCTGCAGCTCCGCATTTCAACTTGACAAGGAAATAGACACACAGACAAATTGGCTGTTACAAAAGACGAGTTTGAGGCTAAAAGCAGCCAAAATACCAACAGAGAATGGTAAAAGAGTGTGCACTGTGCACACACACACATGCACAGATGACTACTTTACCATTTACCTTGGCATTGAACAGTTTTTAGCTGCCACTTGCGGTATCTTTTTAATGCCATGTTCACAGGATAATAAACATTTCCTGGAAGTTTCATAATAACTCGACTTCTAATTTTTGTGTGGTGGAGTGGACAGGACAGTGGACAGAAACAGATGCAGAAGACAAGGGTAAGATGACTGATGGCAGTAAAATGACAAGTGAAAGGAATGCTTGCCGAGTGAACAAAGGAAAAGGAAGGTTGATGCATTGAATTTTCGACTCGAATTGAAATCAAAGCACTGCAAGAGCACAAGAGTGCATTTAGTTTGACCTCAATGCAAAAAACAAAAAAACGTGCTTCTGATTTGTCAAGGAGTGGGATTGAATGCAACCGAAAAAGTGAAAACGTTTGTAAAATCATGTAAAATGCGAGCACTCAAAATTCATTGCTGAGCTGAGTTGATCCGTTGGGTCACCACTCATTCTTCTGTCATTCGTCACGAGTGCTTTTTGCATTTTGCAAGTGCGTGAAAATTAGTTTGATAAGTTAATGAAGAGGAAAGCTAGTGACTTGGCTAGTTAGTTTGTAAAGTTAGTTGTGCTCTAACTTTTAATGTAAGTTGCGGTTGTAACCGTCTTTTATTGATTGTTTGCTTTTTTTGTTGTTCACCAGGGTTGTTGGAGGAGACCGGGTTTCCAAACTAAGAGTGCGTATTTATAGCAAGTTGGATGGCCTTAATTGCTACTTCACGTGGGGCTTAGTTGAGATTTAAGGAAGCTGAGGATTGAAAGTGAGTAAGATTGAAACGGGCTTCTGTGAAAATGACTGAGAAATCGGTGCAGGACATGAGGCGTCTGGGGAGGATTGTGCCGAAGTTGGAGGAGAATTCAAAGATTCGGTTAGACCAAATGATGAACGAGTTCTTGGCACACCCGGAGTTACCAGGTTAGTGCGTATGATGTCGATGAAAATGATTGTTTTTCTTACATTAACTACTTAAATTAATTTAACTTGCGTTCATGCTTACTACTTTTTTTATTGTCTTTTTCGGTTATAGAAGTCGTATTTCCTAACAAACTCAGTAGCATTGAGAGAGCCTATGTGCATTTTAAAGCAGCAAGTTCAGGTTTGGAGTCCGTCAGCTATGGGTGAGTGTATAAAATTGCAGTAAATCATTTCATCATCATTATCATTACTGTGTAGGTGCAAAATATTCTTCGATGAAGTACAATTTTTTTTTAAATTTGAAACAGGTCTGGAAGTAATCGACGGCTCCATCTTAAAAGATTGGCAGAAAAGACGACTATGGATGCAAAATTGGTGGCACTTACGGCCGAATCACTGCAGGGGGTACTTAACTTGGCACGTGCTCCGCCAGTGGTACGAATCCCTCGCTACCCTAAGCAAATCGAGGAAGTTGAAAGGCGACAAGGTTAGTCCTTTAAGTGTGCATACAAGAGCTTAGAATTAAACGTTTTATTTGTGCAAATTGCTGTGCTTGTAGGGATTGCGCTTGCGGAGGTGCAGAAGGTTCAAGCTTCACGCCTATCTAACGGTCCATTTCCAAAAGTACCGAAGCCAAGAACTACAAACACATTCTTGGAGTACCGAAGGCGTCTACCAATTTGGAATTACCAACAAAGAATAATTGAGTTGCTTGAAAATCATCGGGTCATTTTCATCAAAGGTATACATAGTTTTAAAGTTTTTAAATGATAAATCAGTATGGACGTATTTGCTACAACTTTAATCATGCTGTAAAAATTTTCTCTTAGGAAGTACTGGTTGTGGTAAAACAACGCAGGTATGAACTTTGATTCAATTGCTTATCACTTCAAGATTTATTAAATATGATTATGAATTGTAGAGTTTTTCATTAAT
Organism: Entomobrya proxima; assembly: GCA_029691765.1. NCBI lineage: Eukaryota > Metazoa > Arthropoda > Collembola > Entomobryomorpha > Entomobryidae > Entomobrya > Entomobrya proxima. Next base: position 6,968,591 of record CM056170.1, read on the forward strand.
TGGTTAATTATCTAGGTGGGTCAATTTATTTTGGACCATGCTTGTGAGACGTCTCAAAAAGTTCGTGTCATATGCACTGTTCCAAGGAGGATTGCCGCGGTGTCTGTCAGCGAACGTGTCGCCGTTGAGCGTGGTGAGCGTGTTGGTCAAACTGTGGGATATCAGATTCGATTGGAAAGCCGCATCTCCCCGGATAAAACCCTTCTTACCTATTGTACAAGTGGCATACTACTTCGTTCGTTAGTTGCACCAGGTAATTGTAATGAACGATTTTTAGGGTATTGTATTTTTAAAATTTTGACTTTTTGTGTTTATGTAAATTATTTTCTGTAGAGTACAAAGTCCTCAAAAACACAACGCACATAATCATCGACGAAATTCACGAGCGAGACAAACAGACTGATTTTCTATTGACGTGCCTTCGAGACATATTGCCACTAGTTCCGAACTTACGCTTAATTATTATGGGGGCTGACATGAATAACGAGCTTTTTACCGATTACTTTGGAAAGGGTCAGGAAAGTCCCACTTTACAAGTTGAAGGAAGACTTTATCCTGTGGAATCGTACTTCCTTGAAGACATTCTGGATATGCTTCAATACGAAAATCACGACATGCAGGCTTCCAAGAGATATGACGATCAGGCGAGCGCGTACAATCGTATGCTTGAAAAGTTGTCAAAAACCTCAGTGAGTAATGCCGAAAAGACTGAAGATCCAGATATATCACAAGAATTGCCAGCTATTGATATCTTGATTCAACGGTTTTGGACAACTGGCAGAGAAAGTGCTCTTGAGACTTTTTTACATAAAGTTAGGTGCCGGGAGGTTTCCGTAAATTATCAGCACAGCATCGCTAAAGTTACAATGCTTATGGCAGCAGTAGTAAGAGGTTTGGTGGAAGTCGTTTCAGAAATTCTCTCTCTTGATGCTGACTTAAAAATTAGATCGAAAACGGACGCTTACGATTACAATGCTATCGAATGGGCTTCTGATCATCAACAGCATGAAGTGCTTAAAGTATTGTTGGAACACCAGTATCAAACCCAGCTAACAGCTTTGACCAGTCGAACAATGGACGCTCACAAGTCGGAACGCCTGACAAGATACTTAAAATCCGTGGATGAGGACCGAGTAGATTTAATGCTAATATTAAAGCTGCTGCATCAGATTCACATAACTACACTTGCGTCTCATGCAGTACTGGTGTTCCTGCCTGGATACGATGAAATTGTAACTCTGAAGCACCTAATTTTGACGGACGATAAGCAAGGGTTTCGACGCGGAAATTACCGTATATTTATGCTTCACTCAAATATTCAAACGGGGGATCAAAGAGCTGCCTTTGATAAGCTTCCTAAAGGCATCAGGAAGATTGTTCTCTCTACTAATATCGCGGAGAGCAGTCTTACTATCGAAGATGTCGTCTATGTGATAGACGCTGGAAAGTCGAAGGAAAAATTGTATGACTCAATGACAGGCGTTTCCCAGCTAAAGACTGGATGGATATCTAAGGCTGCTGTCAATCAAAGAAGGGGGCGTGCTGGACGGTGCAGGGAAGGGATTTGTTATCACTTGTTCTCATCCGCCAGATACGAGGCTATGCCTGAATTTCCTATACCGGAGATTGTTCGGAGTTCCCTGCAGGAGCTTTGCTTACATGCAAGATCATTCCTTAGGTCAGATGTCAAGATTGAAGTTTTCTTCTCGAGGATTCCTGAACCTCCTGCTCCTATCTCCGTGAAGAAATCTGTGGAATTATTGAAAGTAATGGGCGCTTTGGACGAAAACGAAGGACTAACCAAACTGGGATCCCACTTATTGGAATTTCCAGTGGAGCCATTTCTTGGAAAGGCTTTGGTTTATGCTATAGTATTCCGTTGTTTGGATCCGATACTTACACTTGTATCGATCATTTCCTACAAGTAAGCAAACCTTTATACATCACTGATAAATGGGACATTGATCAATCAAACCCATTTTCCATTTTTGTTTTTTAGAGATCCGTTCCAACTTCCCAGTGACCCTCGAGACAAGCAAAAGGCGCATGAACGTAAAATGAAGTTTGCCAGTGATTCTTACAGCGACCACATGGCATATTTGAAAGCATTTCAGGTACGAAAACTTTTGTCCATCAACTAGCATAATTTTAAATCAGTATCAAAAAAATTCAAAAGAAAAGTATTTCTAATGTACAAAGTACCAATCATGTATGCTGTTTTACTTTCTGATTCTAGGATTGGGAAAAATGCAAACTATTTAAGGAGTATGCCGAGCGTAAATTCGTACAAGAAAATTATATATCGCCATATACGTTTGAAATGACTTATGCCATTCGTACTCAACTGCTCGGACAATTAAGAGCAAGTGGTTTTGTGAAGACAAAAGGAGGTGGTGACCTTCAGGAACTAAATCAAAATTCCAACAACTGGTCTCTTGTAAAGGGGGTTTTGGTAGCCACCTTATACCCAAATATCTGCGCAGTTGATCGTGCAAAAAATGTTTTGTACAACAGGTAATGACTTTTTAAAATCCCTTATATAACATTTACTTATAATGATTATCGATAAAATACAATGTTTTGAATATGATCCATAATCAAAATATACATATTCTACATTGCAGTTTCAACAACAAAGTAGAGTTTCATAATTCGACCACTGTGACGAAGAAGAAAAATGGGGTGAAAGATATTCCAACAGATTGGATCATTTTCGATGAGATGATGCAGCTGGGACATTCAAACAGCATTAAAGGATGTACCTGTGTTAGCACTGCCGCGATTGCACTTTTTGCTGGAGGTTTTACTAGCTCAAATGAACGTTACGGTAATACATTAACAATTTTCAAAATTTTCATTGTTTAAGGATATAAGATCATAGGACAGGACACGATTTATAATGTTATTGTTATCATGTTATCACGTATGTAATGTGTTATAGATCACAAGGTTGACTTAGGATGCGATGAATCAGCTCAGTTTGGGCTAAACACGATTCGCTCGTCGCGTATTAAAATCAACCAATGGATTGCCCTGGAAGGAACACAGGAGACAATCGATGCATTACTTTACCTTCGTCGTAAAATCAAGGATCTCATTCTGAAGCGCATGGAATTACCGTCCACTCCTTTTCTACCTGTACGTAGTAGACTATGTACTATATTTTTTGCATGTTGTTGGCTTTAATGTATTTGTGTTGAATCAACACTGTTGATTGTTTCTATTATTCGTGTGTAGGACGAACAAAATACAATTCAGACAATCGCAGCATTGCTAGTTAGTGAGGACAAAGCACTTGGACTTAAAAATGTTGACGGAATCGGACAATGGCCCAAGCTTGTTTCTGGGAATTTCATGTCTACTCCAAAAGCAGGTTCGTGGGGTTGAATAAGTTATATAGTTCCCACAGATAACAATAACTTTACTACATTAGTATACTATCTAATGTTCTGTCTCAATTTCTCCATATTATTAGGATATGATTTAGGTACTGCTTCTGAAAGAAATGTTCCTAACTATCGCTATTTTGTCGTGGAAGTCCAAGATAGCACAAGAATTTTGGAAATCATGAGAAATGATGTTTGGCTAGTTCCACAATGGATGAAAGAAAAGCTGTATGATAACCTAAATGGAGGAAGAACGGTAAACTGCATTACTATTTTTATTATTTTTGTAATTATTTCTTATGTATTTATTTATTTATTATTTTTATTTATTTATTATTTCTATTTATTTTATTTTTATTGGCATTACTCTTACTTTGTTATCAAAGATTTGTATGTATATTGTAGTAAATATAGGCATGCATAATATTTTTTATCAACAGGAAAGTCTGGGACAACCTACCGTTGTGTTTTTTTGGGTATCCAATTCCAGACAGTTTACAGGGGCAATGGTATTTAACGCAACCACAGAACTCAGTAAGTTTGAAGTTTGAGGCATTTAGCTTCGTAATTTTACACGATATTTTATGTGAATATTATAAACTTTACCTTGTGTAAGCAGATATCCAAACTGAGGTTCCGGTGAAGATACTCAGTACTAAAATTGTCACCCTTCAAAATGCTGAACATCAAATCGGATTCAAAACTGGCTGCGATTTGCCTATGAATGGACTAGTAAGTCATTAGCTTTAATTTTGTCAGAGTATGATTAAAACTAACTGTGTCGCAGCTGAACTAATATTTTGATTCAACACTTATTTTTTACAGGAACTTGACTGTGAATTGGGAGCTGCTTTGTTAAGTATGTTTGTGCGAGCTTTCCCGGAAAGTGGTGCTAAATATCAGACTAGGATACAATTTTAAAGCTAGAATGAATATTACCTATTATCGCTGCAGGTGCTTGTGGAACTGACTGATTAGTTTTTATAGGATATATACATTAATGTTTAATGTAATTCATTTACGAAATGCTCTTCTTACAGAATGTCATGTTGTCGCATGAAAATGATTTAGAAACTTGATTGTTATTTATAATATTACTTTTTGACGCTGTATTTATATGCTGGTACAGTTGTGGTACATTTGATTTGTTATAGGGTTATTATTACCGACATTCATGTTTCAAGTGTTCGGTAGTGCTATCTTATCTTTCCTTTCATGTTGGTAATCCAGAAATAAAGAACAAATAAAAATAGTAAATTACAAAACCATTCTTTTACACAGTCACCAGTAATAAATCAAAAACTGGGAAATCATATGAAAACTCGCGAAAAAATTCAGATTCAGAATAAGTATATATTCTCTTCTTTTTAAAATACTGCATGGTTAATGTAATCTGACGCTCTTGACTCAAAGATTGCTTGCCATTTTGATGTAGTTGCATCTCGACAATTTTTCATAGGCGATGGAAGGTTTCAGTTCAGTTCGTGGATAGTAATAGGTCGATTTCATTATATCAACGGATTTGATGTTCCAATTTCTTCAACTCGCTCGCTAGTCGCAAAACATCTCGGATGAGCTCGGGAAAAGTCTAACATTTCGCAAGGTAGTCTAGCTCAAGATTCAAGGACAATGGCATATAACCATACAACGGAGTGCAATAAAAATGCAATGCGTTACTTCTTCGGGCACATTGTATAGTTTGATCGGAGTGCAGCAGCTCTTTGCAAAGGGCCGGTGAAAATAGTTTGTAAATTTTTCAAAGAAAGCAGTGCAAAGGTAAAACATGTATATAATGCATTAAGAAAAATTTTCGGAACATTAAAAGTTTGAAGTGCAATTAGGCATATAATACGGCTGATTATAAAAATTATTAAAATTAATGGAAAACCTTTCAACAGAATGGAAGGTGAACTTTCATCACGCTCAGGTATATTGCATACTATTAAAGAATGCAGGAATCAAATACTGGCAACGGCAATAGGTAAGACTAAAAAAGAAATTATTTAATTTGGGCTTGTAATGGGATTCCCATTATGGGAATATTGGCCAGCATTTCAAAATACATCCACATTTGTGTGCACTTTTATTTTTGCGATTTGTAGTCACTCTTGGAAGCTTTGGAACGGGAACTGTGTTTGGCTGGTACCTTATTATAACGAAAACAAATATCAGAAAGCAATTTAGCATTTAATTTAGCATGCACTCACGTGCGTTGTATATCTGTGTTTGATTGCTTGGGGAAGGTCTTCTGTAGCAAATGACAGCATACTAAAAACATCGGATTTTGACAATGTATCAAGGGAAATGATTTCGTGGGTGACATCATTAGCAATTGTAATTAGTTTTAATTTTCATGATGACTTTTGACACAAATGTCTTGAATCAATGAAAGCGTAATCTTTGCCATTTTTTTATTTATAAGTTGGGGGCTTTCCTGGGAGGTCCTTTAGCAGGATTTACAATGAACTATGTTGGAAGGAAATCATGCATATTAATTTTTACATTTCCATTTCTGCTTGGCTGGATAACTATGTGTTCCGCTTATTTTTTAAAACCCGGAGGATTTTTCTTATTATATATTGGGAGGCTTCTGACAGGTCGGATGAGACTAATAGTATGACTTTTATATGTGAATTATCCTAATTTAAATTAGTAAACGCTAACAAAACTAACTTTTTGCGCACAGGAATTTGTGCTGGAAGTTACCTCGTGGTAATACCAACTTATATTAAAGAAATTTCCAGTGATTCCATGCGGGGCATTTTGGGATCAGCAATGCCTCTCACACTCGTCACAGGAATCTTGTACACGTAAGTGTACACACTTTTTAGTATAAAAGCAAAGGAACACAAAAGTGTATATAATTATTGCCATTAATGATGTTTACTTATGATCTATCATGTATATGGTAATCAATGTAGATTCGTAATTGGTACATTCTGCGATTGGGACGTAATGTCTGCATTCTGTGGAATTACTCCGTTATGTCTGGCCGTTGGTACCTTAATGATTCCAGAAACGCCTAGATTTTTGCTAGTGAAGCAAGATATAAAGAAAGCTGTGGCTTCGTACAAATGGTTGGCCAGAATCGAGTTTGATGAAGTTGCTCAAGCCAAGTTGTTGAATGTAAGAAATTTTGTTGACTTTTTACGCTACATTGGGCATGCAGTAGATATTCCCTATAATCAATTAATCAGAATAACATTACATGCGAATTATATGAAACGCTATGTTCTAGTCGTTCTCTGCGGAAACAGCCAATATTGACGAACCTAAGGACTCGAACAAGAAAAAAAGTGGATTACTAACCCGTCCAGTTGCAATACCAATAATTATTATGGTCATTGTCATGTTTTTCCAGCAATTTGGTATGAAAGCATTAACTAAATTCAATTTGGAAAACTACCACATTATTTCGATTAATTGCACAAGGTTAAATAAAAAAATACTTTGTTCTACATTGTTTCAAAAGGTGGAGTGAATGCTGTCACAATGTACACAATTGAAATATTTGAACTCGCAGGAAATTTCATACCTCCACACACGGCAACCATAATTCTTGGTGTGGAACAGGTTGTATTCGTACTTGTGTCAATGTTTCTCGTGGATGTTCTTGGAAGAAAGACGTTGTTAATGTCTTGTAATTTAGTCATGGGCATTAGTTTGATGGGACTTGGGACATACTTTTACTTGAAAGAGAAAGAGGATGGGAGTGAAAGCTCAATAGCATGGCTGCCTATTGTAACAATTTATACGTACATGGCTGCATATAGTGCCGGAGTAGGATCTGTTCCATGGGTTCTTGCTTCGGAAATTTACAACCCAGATTATCGTGGTACTTACAAAACTGTTGTAAATCATACAAACACAATTTCATTTCCGTTTTAAATGAACATTGTCGTTTTCTTACTATTTTTCCAGCGGAATCGGCTACAATTATGACATCATCTTACTGGATATTTGGCTTCATAGTGGCAAAAATATATGATGATTTGAAATTAGCGTTTAACGTGTCTGGAAGCTTTTGGTTCTACGGAGCCTTTTGCCTGGGTGGTTCGATATTTGCAGCATTGTTTGTACCTGAGACAAAAGGAAAGTCAAGCGAAGAAATTCTCAAGCATTTTGGTGGCAAAATTACTAATTCTTCCAATGATTATCCTGCAAATAATAATTTAGGCAATTGTATTGATCCAAGTGACTTTACACCTATGATGAATGGCCAATCATCAGAAAGTAAAATTATGAATGGAAACATGAAAATAAATGGACTTTTAAGCAGTGCTAATTCTGAAAGTATATGAGACTGATTGTAATTACAAAGAATGAAGCATACAAAATTATTTTAAAAAGAGTCTGTCGATTAAATATTTGTCTATTACGTCAATGTAAAATCACAAACTATAACTCAGGTAGACATAACGTAAGTGCAATAATAAATGAGATTACTACGTATTTTGATTGAAGCGCAGCTTTAGTTTATGGTTGGTTTAAGTTTGTATCACGATTGAAAATGTATCAATAATACAGAATACTCGTATACTATGTGATCGTTTGAATTAGTTATGTAGAACAAAGTAATAAAATTACGTAAATGACTTGAATGATATAAAATTAATAATCAATCCAGAATGATTTTTTTAACAAGCATGGGTGGCATTTAGCAAAGGCTTATTGTTTATGATGGCAATGAAATTTCGATCCCAATATTACCAATCCCATAACGTTGATTTCATTGCTATCGGCGAGTCGGCGGTCAAAAGCCATAGATCAGAGTTGATTGCATCGCCGTTGCTTTATGATAAGATTGCAAAAAAGATGTCTAGACAATAACAAGCATGTTATAAACCATAAAAATGAATTCGAATAATTCAAAAATCCATACCGAACTGTTTGCACCGAACTCCCACATTGTCACATCTAATCAAATTTTTCGCTTCTAACTCTTTTTGTTATAAGAGTCTGCTTCTCTATGTGCGTTTATGTTTTGCTTTGACCTCACAGTAAACACCCTGCACTTTGACATTGAATGCAATGCAATGGTGATAATGGCAAAGCCCGTTTTATACATCGCATTGATCGTAGAATGATGATGTGATCGCAATTTACTCTTCCCCAAATGATATAATTAAATCGCTCGTTAAGAAACAAAATAGATGCAAGCATCTAGTCAAGAAATTTTGCGAAATTTAGGAAAATGTAGAAACCAGATAATAGCTGCAGCCATCGGTGAGCTATTGTATTTAATATTAAGTGCATGATCCTTATTGCCAACCAAGACATGTGATAAATTGTAATTTATAATTGTTTTATGTTCGCCTTTTTGCTTTACGTAATAGCAAATATAGGAAGCTTCGGTACTGGCACATGCTTTGGGTGGTTTGTGCAATAAAGCTTTAAAATATTATTTTTAATATTATTGTATGTTGTTGTATAAGGAACTACATTAATATCCGCTTGTATTTGAATAGGTCTGCAGTGGCTACAACTACTATAATAGTTGATTTTCGGGATGTTAATTCGGAAGTCATATCATGGATAACATCCCTTGCCATTGTCAGTAAGCTAGTGGCTTTTAAATCTTAATACAAACGGTTGACAATATCAAATTCTAACCTTCACGGCATTTGTTTTAGCTTGGAGCACTTCTTGGTGGCCCTGTGGCCGGATTCGCAATGGATCACGTGGGACGAAAATCAGCAGTGGTTTTGTTTTCGATTCCATTTCTTCTTGGGTGGATAATAATATGTGCCGCAGTACTATTGAAACCTGATGGATTGTTTCTACTCTACATAGGAAGAATTATAACTGGTGAATAATCTATTTTACCTTTTTGCATGTAAAAAACTGAAATTATCATTGTCAAAATTTTGAAAATATGCAGGATTTTGTGCTGGAGCATACCTAGTCACAATTCCAACTTACATAAGAGAAGCTTCCACTGATTCAATGCGGGGGATTTTAGGATCTGCAGTTCCTTTGATGCTAGTCATAGGAATTTTATATGCGTATGTGAAAATAGAAAATTGCATAAATTTTTGCATTGGGTACAAAAAGTGCTGTTCACATTACAATTAATGTCTGTATCTTGGAGTAAATATATATAAGGAGACTGAAACGTTCACAACGAGTTTGAGCCAAAAAGACCCTTGTTTACAATGATCCCTTGTTTCCATGTATTATTTTTCTTCGTTATTTGTACTCTTCGTTGGCGTTTGCACGCGTTCTTGCAGCAATCACTCATGATTCAAGCAGGGGAAGTAAGGAAAAAACTATCATGGTGATAAGGGATCATACAAAACAAGGAAAATAACAAAAATTGCTGGTTCAAATTTCAATTTATTATAACACTGGTTCTCCTTCTCCACATATATATTTTCTCCAAGGTCTGTATGGACAGTTTTATTATTGGGGCATTTTGGGATTGGTTTGTCGTATCATCTTGCTGCTGTTTTCCTCCAATTACGCTTGCAATTTTCGCTTTCTTCATTCCGGAAACACCCAGGTATTTACTTACAAAGAAAAAAACGGAAAAGGCAATTTCCTCTTTTAAATGGTTGTGCAGATTGGAATCAAATGAAGTTGCACAAGAAAAACTCATGCAAGTAAGTTGTTTCCAGTATTACTATGTATGGTATATTAATTTTTTGTTTATCTTTTTGGATAAAGTAAAACATACTGTTGATAATAGTGTCTATATCCGTCAAACTAATTTACCACCATAGATATATCCTGAGGGCACCTTACATACGTCGTCCCACCGGCTTCAAACAAGAGGTCTCTTCACTCGTCCAGTAGGTTTCCCAATAGTTATAATGGTGATAGTCATGTTCTTCCAACAATTTGGTAAAAGTTTGCATCATTGGTCTTTCACAATCACATTTTTTATTCAATTACTAGTAGAAAAGCAATTTATTATTTTTTGTTGCATTTAGGTGGGGTAAACGCAGTGACACTATACACAAACGCAATATTCCAATCTGCTGGAGACTTTGTACAGCCTAATATTGCCACTATTATTGTTGGCGTTGTGCAAGTGGTATTTGTACTAGCTGCCATGTTCCTACTAGAAGTTGTGGGAAGAAAAGTACTCCTTATCTGGGGAAGTTTCATAATGGGATTGAGTCTAATAAGCTTGGGAGCTTACTTTTACCTAAAAGAGAAAGGTGACGGAAATGCTTCAAGGATTGCATGGCTACCCATAGTCTCCGTTTGTATCTACCTTGCAGCATATAGTGCAGGAGTGGGAACCATTCCTTGGGTTCTTGCAACTGAAATTTTCAACCCGCATTTCAGGGGTATTATTAATATTATGTTATTAGAACCAGACAATTTGCAGTTTTGAAGTAAATAAATACGTTTATTTTCTTGATCCTTACTTTAAGCCGAATCTGCCTCTATCATGAACACTGCTTACTGGATATTTGGATTCATTGTTGCAAAAATTTACGACAACCTACAATCAAAACTGAATGCATCTGGAAGTTTTTGGTTTTATGGAGGATTTTGCATGGCAGGATGTATTTTTACAGCATTGTTTGTTCCAGAAACTAAGGGAAAGTCCAGTGCAGAAATGATGAACCTATTCGGTGTTTATACGGCTAACTCAATCTACAGTATTAATGGCGTTGATGATATTGGCGACACAAAGGTTCAAGATGATATAAAAAATGTTCAGTCAGAATTAGATACAACTGCTGACTCTAAGAAACCCGCAGAAAAGACAGAAAATATTAAAAATACTAGTACAGACAATGAAACTGACAACTTCTAACAAATGCTCACCAATGTTCTTACAGTTCTTTTTCTTTTCATCATTAACCCTCTCTGGAATGCTTCTACAGAATCTTATAATATATATCTACCTATGTAATGAATTACGATAATTATAAACTATAGCTGTTATAGCTAATGGATCGCTGTGCTGCAAGTTGAATTCTGGATATCATGGAGCATATTATACCTTCCAAGATTACTACTAAAGCGCAAAGTCGAGAAAGTTTTGTCAATATAGCATTGACACATAGTGGTGCTAATTACACTGATGGCTCCATTGAGAAGTTAATTGAGTCCATCATTTCATCAATTTCATCATAGCACCTCTTTTATAAGCACTTTTATTTATTGCTTGTACCTGTACATATTATAATGGTTATCAACTCGGATGGTCGGACGAGCACATTCAAGTGCTAGTACTTTCCTGAATGTGCAAAAATAGTATTTTTATGCAACAAAAATCCCTTTGTATTGATAATTTAAATCAAATAATGTTTTCGTAGCTTAAGGTTTATTCATGAAACATGAAACTAATTAGCACTAATTTGCATCTTCATAAAAGGATATAACAGTTTGAAGCGGTATAGGTGTACATATATCAGCTTTAGCCTCTGGAATTTACCTATTTAGGTTTTCGAAATAATTGCTAGTTTGCTATCAACATAACTATATTTAACTGACGTGTGCTCTTGAATCAAGTATGTAAATAATATTACAAAAGACCTAGGATTGGAAATAGAAGCAAATCCAGCACTGCGCCTATGTTCCCTATGTTATTTTTCAATCGGTTACTTTATCACAATAGATATTAAAAATTACAAAAAAGCAACATAATTTGCAAATGAGCTGAAGGGAGACCACAATCGCCACAATGCATTTATATTAAATTATAATGAATGAACAGGTGAACAATAGGCTATTGCTGAAGTAGTGAAAACTCAACTTAATAGGATTGCTTCGACTTTGTCTTTAAAAACATCATTATTTTCGCAAAATACTCTGTTTTGTGATCTCAAACAGCATGATAACAACTGTTTATAAGCACTAAAAAATAAGGTAACTGTTGGAAAAATTGGGCTTGCATCAATTTTTTTCTTGGATTTCCAATCCTATTCTTTTAGGTCTTTTAATATTACAACATTGGCAAATAGAGATAAAGAACAAAGCATTTTATCAAATTTTAACGAGAAAACTTTCAGGAGTACGAAATTACTCTGTTCTACTAGATATGTAAAAGCAGTTTTCATACCCATTAAATACATAAAGGCACTCAAGTAGATGACATTTTAAAGTGCAATTACAAAATGATCACATAAAAAATGATTAGTTTATTAAAACCTTGTAGATTAAACATAAGACTAAACATATACATACCACTAGCAAGTTCATACCACCCATGTCGAATATCTTTTGAGTAAAAGGCAAAACAAAAAATATATATTTGATATTTCTACGTCCATCCGGTTTTTGATTATTCCATGGTATCTAAAAATATTTCCTGTAAAAACGAGTTAAATTTTGTTGGAACGAACTAGCCAACGAATTTGAAGCTTTAGTGTGTTGTCGTGGGTAAATCGCCGAAATACCCACGACAACACACTAATTAAAGCTTCAAATTGGAGCTAGGCTTGCAAAAATGAGAAAAGCGGTTTTAAGTTCATTTTGGAATACACGAGTATTCAAACGAGATATATTCACTTTATGCATTTGATATTTTCTTAGAAATTACACCAACTACCATCGCAAGGTATGGAACTGCAAAATCATGTTTGCCAGATCAGTTCTGACCCATCATTACTTGACATAAAGTAACATGACGATGAAGTGAATTACTACGTTATATGATAAAAAAAAACAGAACGTAGCCAATTTGCTTTAATACTGACTTTGTATTGAGGTAGGCTGCTCCCGATGGTTCAACCTCTACAATTGAACTGACAATTTATCCAACTTCAAGACTCGATCTTAAATGATTTTTTCAATAGAGCTTGGAGACTGAAGTCTTTGTCGTGCACTTCATGAAACATTAAAAGCTTGTTGGCATGATCAAGATTTAATATTTCCTATATCAAATTATCACGTTTTTCGTCGAGGCAACAAATACTTTTCTCGTTTATCCAAACCCATTCTTTTCAAGGTCATCTGTATGTTTTGCAACATTTCTGATTACATGGCTGATACTCACTAATACACAAAACATAATATGCAAAAGCAGTTTTGTTTTGCTATTTGTCATAGGTTATTTTCTTTTGTATTTAAATTTTAAACAATTTGTTTATATGTACCTACCTATATAAAGTAGTGCTGATACTCATTCTGCAGTACTGCTAATGTAATTTTTGGCTTGTCATTTTACTGTGTTTGGCTCAACACATTTCACAAAAGACTTTAGCAACTTCCCAAGTTTTCAATACGCCTACGGTGAAAAAGTAGGAAAACTACACCATTTGAAACGAGATCATTGGGAATTCTTCAAAGATAACTTGCTGAAAATTCATCTATATTTTTGCAAGCAGTAGAATATAAATGAACTTGCTTTCTTGTTCTTATAATAGGATATTAGACAACTGGTTTAGTATCATGATCCTGACATTGTAGGTAGTAAATTTTCATGTTCCATTTGACACATGAAACATCAATTTTGGAGCATTGTGAGCTTGAACTTAACTTTTACTTTGATTGCAGAAGTAATGCCGAAATCAGAGCCAACAAATAGAAGGCATAAAATTATTACAATATAATTTTATAAATATAGTAAAACTACATTTAGGCAAAATGTATAAAGTATATTAGTATATTAACGGTAAAATAATCGGCGTTCGTTAAAAAAACAATTTAAAAAAAATGTATTTAACATAAAATGGAAATGGAAAGAAACAGAAACTAGCCATTGTTACAAACTATAGTTTGCTCACTTCTGTAATTGTTTCTTGAATACAGAAGAACTGAACTGAAATTATATTTTCCAATTTTATCAACCCGAGTCCCATTAGTACCGTTGATTTTTATATCATAAATATTTGAAGCTTAAAAATCATAAAAGTATAAAATTAGGCATTCTAAGATCCAATGTAATTAACGCAAATAACACGCGCTATGGTTGTAATGTCAATAAGCCAAGGTTGTTTGAAAGTTCAAACATGTCATGTTGAATGATACTACACTGTTTGTAATTATTTTGTAATAAATGATTGTACATTAAATTATAGAAATCACTAGGTATAAGTAAATGTGTATTCGTCTTACACACTTTCTTTGCACATAAGAAATTCTCCTTTAGGAAGAAAAAAATCTAAAGGATTTGAAATATATATAATCAAGGATTATCATGGGTAACCAATTAAGCTACACGTGAACCTTACTTCAATCTTACCAGGGTTTATTACTACTGTGCTGCCGAGAAGAGTTGTAAGTGAATTGTAAGCTGTCATATGCAAAATATTTTAAACGTACAATTATAAAATGACGCAATCTGTTCTACATGAAGTCCAATGGTTGACTTTTTATTGGTCTCACTTTCTTAGTTTGACAGTTTAAATCCCAGACTTTTATTAATGTATGTTGTGACAAAGATTTTTCAAAGCCTGGATGCATGGAATAAAAGCATATAATATTGCGTGCTTAATGTTGGTTGACTAAGTAAGCTTTGTATCCGTACGTTACAAGTACAAAGTAGACGATCCGAACTATAAATTGCAAACATAACGTACAAAATAATGAATAGCTGGGGGACTACCACGTGAGAAAACCCAAAGACCTACCATGGTAGCATGGCAGGTCTTTGAGAAAACTGAAGGCTGTGTTTATGCGTAAACGAAGTAGTGGCTGAAGTTTAAATTTTTTGCCCATGAATTCATAGTATACATGCTCTTCGTAAGGCTTCCAAAAATATAACATATTTGCATTCTTGGTCTTGGCTGGGATTGATGTTACAGATTTACTATCAGTTTTTCGAGACTCAGACTCAACAAACCCATGCACATGTAAGATTATTCTAACATTCATTTTTACTTACATGCAGTATATAATATGTTACGCAAACGCAAAGCACTGGGAAAATAGTGATTCATTTTACATTTCACTTCACATTTCACATACAATATTTGCCGAGTCGCGATTTGTGATCTTCTAAAAATTCTGGGCGCCCGTACTTTTTCACTAAATATTATTTACTGGTCAGCTCAATATTAACAAATACAATGGATTGCATATTAGCAAAAATCCAGTTAGGCATGATGGTATGTAGGGGTTTCAACATTGCAGTGTTCTCATAAGTGAATTTCAGCTGTCGGTTATTAGGACAGTGGATACTATACGTAAATGGTTTTTTATCAGAGAATGCAGTTCTCGTTCTTGTGCATTCTCTCGATCCTCAATACACAGCATTTTTATAGTAATGATTTGCAGCATCCGGTGGTGACTGGTTGTCATTTTGCATGAACTGTTGGTTTAGAATCAAATTGCACTTGTGATCAAATTACAAGCATGAATGTGAAATATTCAGTAACGTTCTATTTGTATATATAGTTTTGTACTGATGAGGCTACTGTTTTATAAGACGAGGTATGCATTGGGTAAAGCCACGTGTAGTGTTCCTGAAATGCCTGAGTCATATTTTTTGCTTGCATAGAGAGTGGGGCGGATTGAGGCAGCCTAGCGGCTGCCGCGAAGTAGTTCCCTTAGTGAAGGGGTTGTTCATATAGCACAGCCTTACAAAATTTTATTTGTTTATTTAACTAACTTCAAATTTCAACATGTTTGAAAAATACATGATAGGAGAATATTCAGTAGTTTTCGACATTTGAATTTTAATTACAATTAGCTAGTTAATCTCCATTAGGTTAATATTAAATTGAATTTGCAAAGTTAGAGTAAATATTAGCTCTTGATATGTTTCAAGACACATACGTACTGATTTTAAGTAATTTGGACAATTAAAACTTTAATTGAAGTTAGTTAACTAACATCAATTAAGTAAGTTTTAGTTATAATTAGCACGATTAGTTAACATATTAAGAATCTACATGTTTGAATACGTGTATGTCCTGATTTTCAGTAGTCTTGGACAATTTTTAATTTTAATTGTGATTAGTTAATTAACTTCAATTAACATACTTTTATGCATAATTAGCGTCTATGACTTACATATTAGGATTCTACGTATTTGAAAACGTGTATATGCCTATTTTTGGCAGTTTTACTGCAATAATTTTAATTGCAATTAAGTAATTACAATTAAAGTATAGTCAATATTATGTAGCACCACTTAAATTAAAATAAGAAGAAATCAAACTCTTTGGTCACATAAAAATTGTGTATCACCCGCATGGTAATTTTTCAAAACTGACATGTAGAAGTACGCCTGTTATACATGAATGACCCCTTCTTTGGCTACGGCTACTCGGCGTGGTTTTAATCACAATTAAAAGTAGAGCATTTAAACCCTATAACTTCCTTCCCCAGAGGATTAGCTTTCTGGTTCCAACGCTATCCTACACAATTTGGAGTGCCGGATTTAATGGGTTTTTAACCAAAAAGCTAATCTGCTGGGGAAGGCCACAAATATTTGTTTAAATTAACACGCTAATTAACCTATAATTAAGATTTTTTCTTTTTTATACGCGCAAATTTGTCGCGCTACCTCAATAAATCTGTTTAAGAATAGCCAAAAATCTTAATTGCTTGTTTTTCTTCGTTTAAATTCACTAATTGCTCTAAAATCATTAAAATTAATTCCTGTACTAAACCTCTATAAGTGGGGCGATTTCGACGGGGTTTTTTATTTAGTATGTTGCATAAATTGATCTTTTTCGAAATGGTCACGGCGTAGGCTAAATAAGCAACTCAAAAATATGGCTAGGAACACTACTCTTGGCTTTGATCATTGTGTAGTTATGGATTTCGTACTAGAGAATTGATAAGCAATTCTATTATGTAAAGTGAAAGGTTGCATGGTTGCAGTATTGAAGCTTTGGAACTGCGTTATCATCATTTTTTCTGCCCGTGGCTGTGCAAAACTTTATCATTTAAATGTAGCAATCAGTATTTTAATGTATTTATATTGTACATAGATTCGGACATACGAAGTTATAAAAATAGATTTTTAAGCAGTCAACCAACAAATGATAACACGAAAAAGTAGTCAAATTTTTGGAAACGTATTACAATACTTTTCGTGATGAAATTGCATTTTTCGTGATTGTTTCAAAGTTTCAAC
The DNA here is from genome assembly GCA_029691765.1 of Entomobrya proxima. NCBI lineage: Eukaryota > Metazoa > Arthropoda > Collembola > Entomobryomorpha > Entomobryidae > Entomobrya > Entomobrya proxima. The sequence continues at coordinate 6,985,967 of CM056170.1, forward strand.
TAATTTGAACAATGAGATGAAATATTGAAACATTAGCTTTTTTGGCAAATTTGGTGCTAGTAAATGTTTAAATACCTACATGCGTTCTTTTCTTGCGATAACCTTGTTTTAATAATTTTCATGTACATACTATCTTATGTGAATATATATTTGCAAAATGAAAATTACAATAATATTGAATTGTTGTATTTTGAAAAAATGATCAAAAGTATGACAATTTGTATTAAGCAAACATCAATATATGTTTAGATATTTATAACTTTACATGGCATGGAAAACCTGGCATTTTTGCTCCGAGTAATTGCGTATCGCATGATTTACTAGTATTACCAGAACTCGTCAGTATGATATCAAAGCAACTTAAAATTACGTTTCTCGACACTGACACTCTCGAGGCAGATGGTCAGCTATACCATTCATTTTTTGACCGCAATACAATGGGGAGGAAACTCATTTTCAAGTACAAATATGCTTAAATTTATTTGCTCTTCTAGAAAATACAGCATAATATCATAATTGACGCATTGTAGAAAGTCGTTTTATAAACACACCTCATAGTTCAACCAGGGGAACAAAATAGGCTACATTAAACTAAATTATTGTGTAAAGTCACATATGCAATAGTTTAAAGCGGTTTTATATGGATGCTTTATTTATAAGTATGTATATTATCATGTATCCTTAAGCACAAATATAGTTTTGATTATGATATACTCTTTTTGTAACACTGCAAATTAAAATGGTAACAAAATTATTTATCTAGTAAAATCAAACAGGTATGGCATGATACTTTGGAACAACAGTTTAGTAAAGCATGACCATTTCAGAGTTGCAAATATGTTTACCCGTATGTTTATGCAGGCCGGTGAGAGCAAGTCGCATTTTCTAGGATTGGGTATGGAAGTTGTATTATGAAGTCAGTATTCTATCAAAAGCAGAAAGTTTCAAGCACGCTACCCTACAATGTAATTTTTGCTGGCAAAAAGAGTAGCAAAAACGTGCGACCACTGAAACAGCAGACTCACTTTGTGAGAAGTCCGCAAAGGAGAAAGACAGTTAGCATGTATTGTAGTTGTAGTTATTTATGTGTGCCTTTATCCAAAGTTGTGTAATAACGCTTTAAAGAATAAGGCTGTACAAGTTTTGATATATTTATTATCTTGTAACCACTGCAAAAATTGTTTGGATTCAGCAGTTTATCGGGTATATTTACATATTATGTTATTCATTCTAGTAAAATATTAGAATATCACACATTCCCTATTCGATATTTTTACAAATTGTTGGAAGTAAAAGCAAGTCATAACTTTTCAAACAATCAAAGAACACAGTTAACGGTTATTTAATATAATAATAATGCAATAATGTATATCGTTTTCAGTATTGCATAAATCATATCTCTCGCATTTGTATATATACCGGCGAAAACAAATTGTCGAGTTGCTCCTTCGTTTTCTAGTACAGAATTATCTACATTAATGTACCTAATTTAATCATTTGTTTTGGTTTTTGCGTAGTTTTATGTAATCCTGGAAGAATACTAAATTCAAAATATAATCTTCTTCATCCATCCAATCCAACGTAACAAACATGGGCTACGAGCCTAGAGAAGAAGTACAAATTTTCCCTGACAAGCAGTACAGCGCAAAGCGACAATGGATTGCAGCAATTTCAGGTGCGTCCTTTTGGTTTTTACATGTACACATACAGAATGAAATGTATTAAATGGTGCATATTTAGTAAAGAAAAACAGTTAAGTCAATAGTTGTCAATCCATACAATATTCACTTTTCGTAAAGTTACAATGTTTGATTGTAAAAGTTTAATTTTCTTTTCATATGCATACGCTGTCTTGGATTGCACTAAAATCGCACTTGTTCTAATTGATAGCTTCACTTGGGATGTGGGCCACGGGGACAGTATTAGGTAAGTATTCTCCGTTTAAATAATTGTTCAACTTTGTTTAACGGAAACTTTTTGAACTTTGTTTGCCTGATTGCTTTGATAATTCTGGGCTTAAGCTATGCTATATAATACAATGCAATACAAAATGGCAACAGTACGATAATAGTCATAATTTTTGTATGGAACAGGTTGGTCGTCTCCATCTAATCCTGCACTTGAAGAGAGTAAGGACATTGGAGAACTCTCTGACAGCCAGCTTTCATGGATTGCTTCAATTGCTGTAGTATGTTTTCAATTTAAAGATGACTTATACGACACGACTAACGACAAAATGCTGCATTCCAGTCAAATCCCATCCTAACTGCTTGCTTGGCATTCACATTGGGTATTTATTTGATAAATCATGCTGAATGCTGATACACGAAGCGTTCCTCTAATGTGGCTGTGGTACGTATAAATGAGTAATCGATCAGTTTTGAATTCTTTAGGAATTGGTATGTTCAAGTATCAATATTATCAATAAAAATAGCAAGTTAGTGGAGAGTACAAGTTAGCTGGCTAGTCATACAGTTTACAGAGTACATACGGGGGAGTATTTTTCCATGAGTTTTTTGTTGTATGTATGGAATGAACTTGTAAATTAAGTAATATTATCAGACAATGAGTATATCATCAATTATCAATGATAATAATATTGGATTTCCCATTAATTTACACTCTTTTCTCCAATGTCCTATATCACACAGCTTTAAAGATGTATTGGTAGTTTAGTTAGGTATAAATGCGTAACACAAAATAAAGATAGGAAGGTTAAGATAATCAATAATATACATATAATATTTCTTGTGACACTGAAGATTTTTTAGAACAATCAGTGAATTTATCACTTCAAAATTTTTGCGTTAGAAATGTTACTACCATGATGTTATTATTAGTACATTTGATGTCACTCCAAGTCCAGTCTCATCTGCTTTCTCCGAACACAACATGCTCATTCATAGCATAATATACGCATGTAAAGTATCTGTATGAATGTAAAGTTAAGCAAGGATATAATATAATACTTGCAGCTAAGCATACGGAAAATGCGGAAGTACGTGTGTTGGAGAAAGCTAGTACATTTCATTTCATGGCGCATTTAATCTCATATTTCTCCAAGCTTCCACTGAGCATGTTTTGCTAAGCGGAATTTGTTCGGAATACAGTTTATAGATATTATGGCTTTTAGAGAATCTCTACCTTTACGACTAGGTTAATTATAAAATGACGTTATCATGATTGACTGTTAAATGCTTTGATTATGCAACAATGATTGTTGTAAATTACTGAAAAGTCAGTGATTTTAAAGTATGTTAAATATTTTCTTAGGTTGCTGCTCTAGTGAGCTGCTTTATAATTGGCTATACAATCGAAAAAATTGGAAGGAGGATGACAAGTATGATAATGGTGATTCCTTTTGTAATTGGGTATGGGATCTTGGCGGCGGCACAAAACCTTGGAATGGTATATGCTGGAAGATTCATTACTGGCTTTTCTGGTGGCGCATATACAGTTATTAGTGGTGTCTACATATCAGAAATTGCCCAAGACAGACTGAAAAACATGCTTGGAACAGTAATGGTTGTTTTCCTTTGCTCTGGAATTGCCTTTGTGTAAGATATTTTTGCATATTATACAGGAAAATGAAAAATATATATATTTTAAATCAATAATGTCCATATAGTTGTGGTGTACGATTAATATATATTTACAAAATGATAACAATATTTTTCGTTGCATGCAGATATATTGTTGGAGCGATTGTCAACTGGAGAATAACATCCATTGTATGTGGAGTTGTTCCCATTATTCACTTGGTCTGTATGTTTTTCGTGCCTGAAACGCCTCATTTCCTTCTTGGAAAAGGACAAACGGAAAAGGCAGCTGCTGCGTTGCAATGGCTTCGTGGAGCACCATCCACTCAAGATATTGAGCAAGAACTTAAAGAGGTATGCTCCAATGAATCACAATGTTTCAATAATGCTGGTACTATTAAATATTATGTTATGCTAAAATTGCATTTTGTTTAACGAACAATATAGATTCAAAATGGAATTGAAGACAACAAGAAGCAAGCAAATGCAGGTGGGAGCATTATGACCAAGAGTACAATGATGCCTTGTTTGATGAGTGTCACAGCTATGGCCTTCCAACAACTTGGTGAGAAATTTTTAGGAAAAATGAATATTTAAAGAGAGAGAGAAATGAGTACAAAACAAAATTTAATTATTCTCATCCACTATTTTGATAGCTGGAATCAATGCTGTCATTTTCTATTCGGTGGACATTTTTCAAGCTGCCGGAAGTGACATTCACCCCAACGTTTGCGCTATAATTGTAGGAATGACCCAAGCTATTGGCTTCGCATGCACTGGTATTCTCACCCAAAAATTTGGTCGCAAACCTTTGTTCGCCATCTCTGAAATTGGAATGTGCATATCCTTGGCTGCTTTGGGTGCCTTCTATTACTTAAAGGAAAATGAACCTGACACAGCAAAGAATTTGGGATGGCTCCCTCTTGTCAGCTTGGTTAGCACTGGCACTTTACAATTTTATTTGATTAAGTATTGTATACTATTTATCAAAAGATAATTTGAAAGAATGGTTTCTTTTGCTGTATATAGGTAATGTACATGGTTCTTTACTGCTGTGGAGGTAACAAATTGAAAACAAATGAGTTCATTATATATGCTTTCAGTTTACTTAATATTTATTCATTGTCATAATCAATAGTGGGACCATTGCCGTGGCTGTTGATGTCTGAGCTTTGCCCGCCGCAAATTAAAGGTACGATATTAAAATATATGAAATTATAATTGCCAAGTAAATTTTGACTGAAGTGTTGGTTCCCTTTACATAGGCATTGCATCAGCAATGACTACTTCCACTAACTGGGGCTTAGGGTTTCTTGTTACTTTCACTTTTGGACCGATCCAAGACGCTATTGAATCCTACGGTGCCTTCTGGTTGTTTTCGGGCATTTGTGCTGCAGGATCAGCCTTTGCCATCTTGATCCTTCCTGAAACAAGAGGAAAGACTATTGAAGAAGTTATGAGATTGTTTGCTTAATTTAAAAAAAGACAAATTGAATTTTATACATTATATTACGCACAAATTTTTACAACAATACTAACTATACTTGCGCCTTTTTATCTTAAACTACAAATACGATGGTTCACTTTAATAATAATAATAACGATAGCTTTACCGTTCATATTCTATAAAAATATTATCATATCGGCGGTGCACAGTTGTTTTCACTGCCACAAAATGTTGTATAGCTTTAAATTTGTAACACAATTATGACGTTAATGGTTGAATGAATAACGAAATATCATTGATGAGATTTTAAAAATAGAATCACTTTAAAAATACTTCAGGGTTAATAAAATGAGTGTACTAGGTACACTGTATCTTATTTTTCATACTTTTAATTGTAATAAAACAAGATTATTTGTGTACAGAAACTATGCAATCTACCAATTTTGTAATTTGGTGAAAAATTGTTTTAATGTTATCATATGTTTTGTTTTAAATGTTTGTTCAATAAAATGTTTTTAAAAGTAATTCACAGGTTTGTTGTTATTTTGCTTTTTCGCAGGCTTCCAGTAGTTGTAGAATACATCTTTAATTCCTCCTACAACTCTTATGATAATAATCATTCTGCTAATTTTGCATGTAAAAATTCGTGTTTTATAAATACAAGATCAACAAGCATGAATGAAAGTTCATATGGATGGACGGTAAATGTATTAAACTATTTTACTGGAAACTCCAAGATGTGAAAAGTGCATTTAATTAATCATAAAAACGAATTATGCAAACGAAGCATAATAATGCAATCATTGCTGTACTAGTGTATTAAATATCATGCACGCACACTGACAAAATATTTAACTTTCTTTTCTACCTAACCTCAAGTGATTTACATTACATAAAATGGGAGCTGCATGCAGTTCTGTGTATGGCTTCGTAAAAGAGTCTTTGTCCTGGTTCAGGTATATAATGTGTTAGCAAATGCCAACAAAATAATCCTTTAATCTTGTAAACTACATGAACTACTGGAGTGTTATTTCCAGACTCATCGTTCATCATGTATCATCCATCGGTCATGTCAGTTTACAAATACCTACATGTATGACAATCACTACCAACTTGCGTTTTTATGCAGTTACATAACAGAAGCACAGGAAAGAAACTTGACAGCATGTACATAGGAAGCAAATTTTCGAAAAGAATGTTTTATGATTCATGATACAACGTAATTGTGGGTTAATTCTAGATTACAACATCAAAGTAAAAAAGGGAGAGTTAGTCTACACGCACGTGTGCTACACGGTAGATAGCACCTGTCGGATAATATTATTATTTGTTGTTTCTTATTTGTATCAGAATTTGGTATCGCTTTATTTCTTTGCTTTGACCTTAGTACAGACATATCAGCTTACACTGTGACTGTGTTGAACACAATGTGTGTTCCTGGATCTTGCAAGAAGAACGGAAACTTGCATCCTCGAAAACTTTTACGTGTTGAAGAAAAATACCTATCAAGAAGCATTTCAGGCTATAGTTTCGAATAGTTTCATTTTTCTCAAGGTTTCAGATTTCATTGCAATTATTACATGTAAAGTCTTCAGTAATGCTTTAGAACTACAAAAAGATGCATCTCGTGTAAATAGAATCATAAGTACGTAAAACTTGAGAAAAATGAATATTGGCTGCAATGAAGAAACTCCTCTCTTAACTCCTGTATCCACTGCTCGAGTCTTTACTCAACTAATTTCGTCGATCATCGGTAAAATAATCGAATATACATGAGTATTGCATACCTATAATGAAAATTTCTCAAATGAAGTTTATAAATCACTGTCTTTTTTCTCTTATGCAGTATCTTTGGGTCCATTCAATGCAGGCTGTGTGCTGGGTTGGTCCTCTCCAGCCCATGCAAATTTGAGAGAATTTAGTCCTTCAGGAATTGCTACTGAAAGCAATTTGTTATGGCTTTCTATATTTTGCATGGTAAGTATATTAACTGAATTTACAAAAAATGTACCATTCTTGGTCAAAACTAATTGTTTAATATCAAGAAATATAGTCAAACTATTATTATTACTAATAAAAAAAATCTGCATTCAATAATTTACACCAGGTTGGACTTTCGCTTGGATCATTAGCAGTAGGATACAGCGTTAAACAATACGGAAGAAGACTGTTACTCTTGTTTTTGTGTATCCCATGTTTCATCGGATGGTTCATAATGTCGTTATCAAGCAATAATATTTGGTTATTAGCTTCAGGCAGGCTCATTACAGGTAAAATATGTACAATGCACAGTATTTTAAAATGGAGTAATTGCACTTAATCACGTAATCACAACGAAATGATTTTGAAGAGAATTGAAAGAAATAATATGAAATATTTTTCGTTCAAAGGTTTTTGTGGTGGAGCATTCTGCGTTCTTGTCCCTTTGTACATTTCTGAAATTGCACACGACAGTATCCGTGGGCGTTTGACTATTTTAAGCAATACAATGCTTAGTTTAGGGATTGTATACACGTATGTAGATTTAAACAGTTATAATGTGCCATATTGATTTTACTATAGCTCGTAAACCTTAAAGTTAATTAACTTGTAAAAGGTACACAATTGGAGCATTAGTATCATGGGAGTGGATGAGCGCAGCGTGCGGCTTAATTCCTTTGGTACTGTTAATAGGCACTTGGCTATATTTATGCGAAACTCCTGTTCACTTAATCGAAAAACGAAAGATTCGAGAAGCGTATGAAGTTCTGTATTGGTTGCATGAATCAACGGCTGCAGAGGGATTCATTGAAGCTCGGTTTAGAGAAGTAAGACCAATTTAGCATGCAAATTAGTAGAATGGATATGAGTATGCAGCATGCACATGGGACTAAGGTGCCTGTTTGTATAATGTTGTATCTAGATTTCTCTTACTGTGGACACGGACTTGGAAACAGGGTCATTGACAAACATTTTCCAGCCACAATCCTGGAAACCAGTATTGATTAGCTTGACTTTATTTGCTTGCCAGCAATTATGTAGGTCATTAGATTTTGTGCTCATGTTACATATATAGTAAACGTTTTTCACATGCAAAAATGCTTCATGAGTGCTTACTCAATTTTTTGCCTTCTTTAGGTGGAGTAAACGCAATCGTCTTTTATTCTAATGAAATATTTACTTTAGCCGGTGCTAATTTAGGCCCAAGTCTTGCAGCTATTTTAGTGGCTTCTACGCAAGCTTTGTTTGTTGCTCTTTCCTCGATTGTAATTGACAGAGTGGGAAGAAAAGTGCTCATGATTATTTCCGAGGCTGGAATGGCAATCTCTTGTCTAGTTATGGGATTTTACTTCTTTTCCATTGAGCGAAACGATAACATTCCTCCCAACGGCCTTGGTTGGGTACCAGAAGTGAGCTTGATTATATTCATGGTTATGTACAGTATTGGAGGTATGCTAAATGACTAAACACATTTGAAATGAATGATATTGCTGCAAACAAATGTTTATATTCTCAATGAACTATGTTTTATTGCTTTCACTGTATAGCGTCACCACTCCCTTGGCTTTTAATGGCAGAGTTGTGCCCAAATCATTTGCGAGGACTTTCTTCAAGTGTCGTTTCAGCGTTTTGTTGGCTTCTAGCTTTAATAGTGGTCGGAACGTTTGATCCATTGATAAGTTATGTAGGAGCTTCAAGCGTATTTTGGATTTATAGTTTCAGCTCAGTTCTGGGTTGTTTGTTTTGTATCATTTGCTTACCAGAAACCTCAGGAAAAAGTTTGTTGCAAATAAATTTATGCTTTAAAGGCCAATAAATATTACCTATTACTAAATCTTATTTGATTCATGATAACACAAATCCAAAATTTATTGGTGTTGTGCAATACAAACAAACATAAACCACATCATTAGACCCCTACGGCTCACTGCACATACTGAAGTATGCTTCCTGTAACGTTTACTTTTAATGCTAAAGAAGATCATCAGCAATCGATTACTAGTCGATCCAGTATGCGATAACAAAAAAAGACGAAGGTATATAATATAGACTATATCAATTTGGTAAAAAACATTCTAAATGCACTGACGTAGTCGTTGTTCTCACATCTATTACAGGTAACCTTCTAAATATTTCCAGTTGTAACAAGCGATTGGTATAATTATTTTTTGGTATTTACTTGTGAAGAAAATTATGCTTAAGAAATTTTAATGGATATACATGATTATCTTACTAATAAACTTGAAATTCATTATCCATAAATAAAGTTATCAAATTAAACAATCTGAGCGCACGTTTGCCATTAAATTTCCTAAGAAAACCCTATAGGCTAGTTATACTTATACTAAATTTTACTGTAATATGGGCTTCAGCTTTCATTTACAAAACAATATATTATTATCTCTGTAAAATGTTAAAGCATATTTCATCCATTTCTTCTCATCGTATCATTTACCAATTCCAAATAAGTTGAAATGTAGCACTTTAAATGACATTAAAAACTCACATCTCAAGAACGTTTTTAATGATAAAAAATTGTGAATTCACATATTTTCGTTGTAACCTTACATATTATTATGTATATGTGTGTGGAAATGCCACTTTTCTGTCAAGGTATTAATTAGAGCTAGAACCACACTACTTTATATAATATCTTTTCATACCAAAATGGGTTATAATAGAAACACTTCTCGCTGAGGCGCCTACACACATGAAATACATGGTTGAATTCCACCTGGGCTTATAATAGTTTTAGGACAGGTAGGCAAAGAGCAAGCAAGGTGTGTGAAGAATGCCATGCACATATAAATATAGAATAGAAGCATGAAATCGAAAGGGGTTGCGGTTGAATTTTTAATATTGTTTGGAATTGTGTTACTCAGGTAAAAAAGTATTATCATCCTACCTGTTTCCTTGCTGGCTAAAAACTCTGCTTGGCCATACCTGGCAGTCTACCTGCTCGCATGCGTGAGTGATTTCAGTTCTCTGTTGAATAATAGGTGCGTAGTGTTGTTGCCGACCAGGCCAGAGTTCTATGCACATAAACCAATAGGGGATTTACAATTACATTATTTTTCTTTATAAAAACGCAACAACAGCTTCATCATAAGAGATTTAGAGATTCACTGGCTAGGACTAAACAATGTATTGCATTCCTTTACACACTGCATGAAGTTTCGCTTTGAGCAAAATTCATTGGATGTGGATCATAACTTAAACCATGTCTAGGTCGGCTGATGGCATTATGAACTTTTTTTTAGAAAGTCAATCTTTTTTGAGTAACACAATAGAGCAGACTGTCGAATCTACAAATCTACAAAAAACGTTACACAAAAGGAATAACTTTTTTGCTGGAATAATGAATTTTATTCACGTTGTTTGCAACACGTTATTATTAGAAGAACTACAACCACATCAACACTGGTTTACAACAATTATTAAAAAGTCTTCATGCGCAATCATCTTGCATAGTTATAGCTGCAAAGTTGCCAAAATATCATTTTAACAGCAACAGTGATTAATATTTGTGGCATATAGCGTTATTACATGGTCCCGATTAGTGAACACCGCTGCATTCTTTGGTGGTTAAGTGCTCAGAAATAGTTGTGGGGCTAATTGAAGCTGGAAAATAGTGGTAGCATTGTTAAAACGATGGAGGAGTTTGAAAGAGAAGTTTTCATACCGTCAAAACGACCTCAGATTTTGACATCGCTTATCCGTAAGAACAACTCAAAAACGACAAACCGAATTCCATTTTTGAGGCTTCCAGAAAAATGAGAATAGGAAGTAGAAACGCAGTGATATTGCTGAATTACACTTTTTTGTTTCTTAACAGTTGCAATTGCTGCATATTCAGCAGGAAATGTTGTAGCATGGTAATTTTTGATTATATTAAAATGGGCATCATGTTCACTTTGATTTTGCATACATTCAGTAATTATAATTATTTGCTATGTAGGACTGCACCCGCTCTTCCCGAGTTGATGGAAAGTCAACATTTTGGAGAGATCTCACAATCAGAGGAATCGTGGATAGCGTCCATACCTACAGTATATAGCTGCATTTTAATTTCAAAGCATACAAAGAATTCATTATTGCAATCACAATATATATATGTTAATTTCAGTTGGCTGCATTGATTGCTGGACCAATCACTGGATTTGCTATCGATAAAATTGGCAGAAGAAAAACTGCCATTGCTATTTCATATCCGTTTGTTATGAGCTGGTTAACAGTTGCATTTGCTCCAAATATTTCCATTCTGATATTTGCGCGTTTTGTTTTAGGTATTTTCATTCATAAATTTATGTATTTAGCACTACTGGTTTAGTGTAAAGAAAGCAGTTGTAAATTTAAACCATACTGTGCAGGCTTATGCGTCGGTGCCAGCAGCTTAACAATTCCTGTGTTCATTGCTGAAATCACAGATGAAACCATACGTGGGGCACTCACAAATCTCTTTCCTTTAGGGATCACTTTCGGCATTATGAATACGTAAGAAAAAGCAGAAAATGTGACAGAGATAATTATATGTTTAATGTCACGATTAACGTGACCATGTCTAAAATATGAACATGTTCTGTAGATATATACTTGGCTTGTTTCTGTCCTGGTTCCATATGACGCTTGTGAACACGACAGTAGTTTTGATGTTTTTGGTTTTGGTGCATAAAGTACCAGGTGAAAATTTATTGATTATAAATGGCTATCAATAATCGACACATAATTGAAGCGTGACACAATATTGAATGTATACCTATTGTAATAATAAATTCTATAATATGTTTACTGAGTAGAAAGTCCAGTGTTTCTGATCTCGAAAGGACAGTACGAGAAGGCAAGGCTTGCTTTGAAATGGCTTCGCGGAGCATCTCTTTCAGATGAAATTGAACCAGAAATTCAACAAGTAATTATATATTATATGAAATTCACCAATTTCTGATTACGATGAAAATTTGTTTAATCTCATAGATATTATAGAAACCATGATTCATTATCTAACTTATAGCTTCGCAGGGCTATTGATGAGAAGAGGGAGGTTCGACTTTCTGCAAAAGAGTTTTTTAGCCCTGCAGTATTAAAACCAAATATCATTTGCGTTTCCCTCATGTTTTTTCAACAAATGTCAGGTAAATGAAAAAAATTTCACAAAGAAACTGAGAAAGCTCCATTCGCAGACAATGCAATGAAATTTGTTAACTTTTCTGCCAAATGAAAAGTGATTACAACTTAAACGGTTTCTATCATAGGAATTAATGCTGTGATCTTCTATACGGTCGAAATTTTCAAATCATCCGGTTCCAATATTGATCCCAACGTGTCGGCAGTCATTGTTGGACTTGTCTTGATGATTTCTGTGATTGTCTCTATACTGCTTATTGATAGGGCTGGCAGGAAAATTTTGCTGATTGTATCCGACATTGGCATGTGTATAGCTCTGTTTGGCTTGGGTCTGTTCTTTTATTTTAAGGAAAGTGAATCTGAAATTGTAGACTCACTGAACTGGCTGCCCTTAGCATGTTTGATGTTGTTTGTGACAGCATTCAACTTTGGGTAATACATAGTAACTCGTTTAAAGTACACAGTATAGACAATGTTTAGGGTATTGTTAATCTAAAAATAATTATTTTTATGTAGATTTGGGACCGTTCCCTGGTAAGCCATGAATTACGAAGAAGTTGTCGGCATAAATATGCGTATCGGAATTTTCAAGTCAAACATTAAATTCACTTCCAATTATATGCTTATATTATTATCGGTGTATTTTGCAGGCTTTACTGTGGGGAGTTACTCCCATCTCATGTGAAAGGACTAGGGAGTGGAATTGCTGTTGCCCACAACTGGTTCATTGCTTTTCTAGTCACTAAAAGTTTTGAAGACTTCATTTACTACATGGGCGTTTATGGGTGCTACTGGATGTTCTCGATTGTATGCGCCGTGGGGACATTGTTTTGTATCTTGTTTGTCCCCGAAACGAAAGGAAAATCTCTTGAAGAAATTCAAAACATATTCAAAAGCTAATTTAAATCTAAAGACATTTTATATCCTATTCTCTTTGTTCATTTCTTTGAATCTCGTACGTCATTTCAGATTTTATACTTTATATTTACTTTAAGATTGCAAGTTTTATATATATATGTATGTATAAGAGCATATATTTTATGGAGATATTTTTTCATTGCAGTTCATAATCTGTGGTACATGCTTGTAAAGCAACACGCACGGCAGTGCATAATATTACGTATAAATCATTCTGGCTTGCCCAGTCAGAGACCATTTATTTGACACATAATTATAAATTATAATAATAAGAATACCAATAGTACTTTAACAAAATAACTTTTGCACCGTGCTAAACCCTCTGCAATCAACTCAAGGATTACCTACTACCTATTTAAAGTACTGAGCAATAAGTAACCAGTACGAATCACGACTCACGACTTCACGATTAAAAGAATTAAAAGAAATGAATGGGTGTAAACTAACCAAAGCTTAAACTGCACAAATAAATAATAATTAAAGATGTACACACCGTTTAAAAAAGACATTTATTGCCATGGGGAAAGCACAAAGAAGCGGTCTTTGAAACTTACTAAAATCACATTTCTAATTTAGTACCGCAAGTACCTTGCATTACATACATTTTACATTGTATTTGAATGCTGAAACAACAACATCAACAACTTTGCGTAATTTTCTTTAAATTTTAATTCTTTATTTGCATTCAAATTGTTGACCTTGTTGTTTTGGGAAGGCCAAAATATCACGATGCATCAATAAAGGTTGAAAATAACTTTTAGTTTTTGCTTCGCCTTGCTTTTAATGCTAGTCCGAGGAAGGAAATGAATCGCGTCCCAATAATTAAAGCCCCTAACGCACCAAGAGATGTCCCAAAATTATCCTGCAAAGGTTAAAAAAGTTAAAATAATGTTGAATGATGATTTTCAAGCATGTATTTGTGTTTTGGTGAATAATTAACAAGTTACTTCGTTAAAACTAAGGTTATCCAAAACCTGCTCTCCGTTTTCAATACAGGTAAAATTCGAATTGCATTCAATGTTTGTGACACCTCTCCATTGATTAATTGACATTGCCTCATTCCCATGCAGAAACCAAGAAAGGTATTTTAACCATATAAAGTATACTGGAATAGAACTGCAAGAATATAATGGAAATTCAGATTCCATTAGAGGTTAAATATGAAATATGATCCATTGATCCAAATGACTTGTACATACTCTTTATTTAAGAAAGTTCCACCAAACAGCATGAAAGGCATTAAGAAAATCGGAGCAAGTGCCATCGTTGCTTCAAATGAGGAAGTAATAGTTGACGCCATATAACCTAAGCCAACATGAACATTAAAGTTTACAACAAACATACGGAAAAATGCCTTTTGCAATGTACTCAGTTCTTACCGAAAGATGATCCCACATTTGCCACCAACACCACTATCACAACGGCATAAACAAACCTATCAAAGGCGGAATTGAAACCAACCATGTAATAGGCAATGCTAATGTAAATTACTGGAAGACAAAGGTATATAGGGAGCTCAGCAAATGTTTTTGCCAAGTAGTATGCGTCTGTTCTATACGTTCCATTAAAATGTTCCCTTAAAAACACTGGAAGTTCCTGCCAAAAGACCTGGAGAAACGGTGGATATTCGAATACTTTGTAATGTGAACATAGATAAATTGGGATAATCTTTGTCAATTGATCTTTTTACATTTGTCACGGGAAAAACGCTGCTGAAGGTGAGGTTAGCCATCATGATAAATATGCACCCACTAATATTCTGAATACCTTCTTGATCCATAGTTTGCCCAAAATACATAATACCAACAATAAGAGCGAGGAACTATAAAACACAACACAATAATCAGACAATTCATACCTAGCCAAACATATTATTAAGTTGTACATATAAAGAAATACAATCGTTTGTATTAATTGAATTCTCAGAACAAGCGGATTCTTCAACACTGTGATCCATGACCTCCATAGACATGTTCGGAATTGGGTAAACCATGTCGCTTTATATGGAGACTTTTTCCTTATTTTAACCTGGGCTCTCAGGTTCTCCAAAAGTTTGTTATCGGCTGGATTTTGCATCTAAATTATTATTTAAATGTGGTTTGTATGGCACATCTATTTTTGGACAAGCACATATTTATCGGCAAATTCCATACATACACTATTATCGGAAGTAAGTGCGTTATCTACATTACTGCTTTCAAATAGATCACAGATTTGTTTAGAACGCAGTGAGCACCGCTCCTCGTCGCCTGCACGAATTGCAAGAGTATGGATGAAAAAATCTGCCGGGTTATAATTAGGAGGGCACGGATGTCCGATTCTATATAAATCCCGGTATAGTATATTTGCAAAAAAAATGTATTTGAAAAAAGTTTATTGAGATTAAGAATCAGTCTATTACGAAGAAAAGTAATTTGCAACTTCGTTTGCTGGTCCGAAATACGCCACTCTTCCTTCCGACAAAAGGGAAAGTTTGTCGAACATTGCATATATATCTGAGGATGGCTGATGAATGGTACAAATGATAGTTTTCCCTTTGTTTGCCAAGTCTTTCAGCGTTTGGACGAGACTTTTGGCCATAAAGTAATCTAGACCTGTTGCAAAGAAAAAGGCTTACAATCCATTTTTGTACATACCTATTACCTATACCATGATATATGTACAAAAATGTATTGCATTTCTTTGACCTGTTGTGGGTTCATCACATATTAGTAATTTGGGATCTGTAATGATCTAAATTCATCAATGTTTCAATATAAAAATATATTCGATGAATCATGTCGATTTAAAATATCATATCAAATGTAAACTTACTTCAGATGCTACAGAAAGACGTTTCTGTTGTCCACCTGAAAGTCCTTTAATCCGTCCGGGGATTCCAATTATGGTGTCTGCGCATCCACCAAGTCCCATCTTGGACATTATTAACAATCAGTTTATAATATTGTAGTTTGTACTACTGTAGCAGTGATAAATTAAATACAATTTTTAGTTCTTGTGTCTTGATAATGCTTACTTGGTGTATCACTTCATCTACTCGAGCCATTCGCTGTTTGTACGTAAAATGTTTATCCATCCTCAACAAAGCTTGAAACCGTAAATGTTCTCGAGCTGTAAGAGTTCCTATAAAAATATCCTCTTGTTGAATATAGGCAGATATCAACGTTAATGTATCGGCGTCAACGGAAAAACCGTTGACCATGTTGCTTCCTGATATCTTCAAAGAGCCCGTGTTTCGAAAAGAGAGAATGTTGAGCAAAGTTGTCTTGCCGGCTCCGCTAGTATACCGACAAGAACCAACCACTATCAACTATTGTATTTGCATAACCTCAAATTACTTTTTGCTTACATTATGAATTAACATGACAAAATGTGTTTCTTACCTAGCACCCATAATAGCTAGGATTTCTCCAGGCTTAGCGACTCCTGAGACTAACATTTTAAAAAATAGAATGCAAGTCAAACCTATGTTATAATGTTTCTCATAAATTAAAAATACCTAAGTACTAAATACCATTTTTAAGAATTTGCTTTGGTTCGTCTGGAGAAATGGAGCTTTTGAAACAAGGCAGCTTGATTTTTTTCTTTGGAATGTGCGTTGTCGCATTTACATCTTTCCAAGAATAGATCACCGAATCCTTCCAGGTTTTTTTACTTGAAGATGGTTTACCACTTGGCAAGTGTTCATTGTGATCATCAAAAGCTGGATTGTTGAAGCATCCATTCGTAAACTGTGAATGTCAATAGATAATTTTGAAAACGTGAAATGCAAGACTATAACTGAGACTTTTGCATTAAAAACTTTTGCACATTAATTTCTAACGTGTGATTCTTGGTGTGATGATTTTTTTTCGTTTTCGGACATTTCAAAATATTACAAGAACAGATTGGTAGCTGGTGGTTTTGATCAGGTAAATTGTGTGTTCTCAGTGCTACAACCGTCAACTGAATATTATCCGTTGCAAATAATTTCTGCAAAAATATTAGATTTTCGCAAATTCAGTCTGAAATGTATACCATGCAACCATATCACGAGGTGAAAAGACAAGTGTGCGTTTTGCTTATCAAAGTGAGACGAATATGATAAGGATTTTGATTAGTGAACCATATATACATAACAGGAAAACCATGTGAGTAAAAAAGCGATAATACCGTCGTGACATTGTGGATGCTTAAATGTTTGTGCAATCAAAAATCGAATTACAATAAACCGATTTAATGATCATTTCAAATACGTAGCTGAGACAAGCGGATGTCTGTCTGTCTGATTCTCTGACTCCACCATACTACCCCAGGGGGATGAGAAATCAGGCTCAAAATCATTAGGGCTATTTCTTAAAACCCGATGAATCACTGTACCAAATTTGGTGTGATTCTGATAAAGCATATGGTCAGGGGGGTTACCTCCCCTTACTACCCCACGGGGATGACCAATCTAGCTCAAAGTCCATAGGGCTCTTTACTATGGCCAAAATGAATCACTATGCCAAATTTGGTGTGATTCTGATCAAGCATATGGTCAGGGGGGTTACCTCCCCCTACTACCCCAGGGGGATCAGCAATCGAGCTCAAAATCAATATGGTTCCTCCATATGGTTCAATGAATCACTGTATCAAATTTGGTGTGATTCTGACAAAAGCGTATGGTCAAGGGGGTTACCTCTCCCTATTACCCCAGGGGGATGACCGATCAGGTTCAAAATCAATAGGGTTCCTCCTGATGACCTAATGAACCACTGTACCAAGTTTGGTGAGATTCTGACAAACCGTCTGGCCTGTATCGTGCTCACACACAGACAGACAAACATGACAATCTCAATACTAGCTTCACTATGCTCAGCTACGTAATAAGTCGCAACAATTAACGATTTGTCACGCAAGATCTGTTTAATCGGATAAGTATTTATTACTTTCAAAATGTAAGATTGTATAAAATCAAGGTTATCAAATAAAAGTGGTATAGAGAAAGGTGTACATTTTATAATGAATGATGTGTGGTGTAGGTTGTAGATATTCTTCGAAAGTATATTCTTTCTTCAAACGATGCTATAAAAACCTAACAAAACTAACATATGTAATATTTTATACGCAAGTAACATTACATAATTAAGATCTATACTAAGTAGGTCCTACTTATTGATGATTTTAATATGATTTGTTTTTGTTAGTACAATTACAATCAATTTGTCAATTCGAAATCGAAATATACTTTAGATTAAATATATCCTTCGGTAGACTGGCATTGGTGAGTCATAACTCAAAACTAGGTATTTGGACCAAGATGAAACTTCCAAAACTTGTTGATACTTACCAGTTTAGTCTTTCTTGGCTTAGATTTACCTATGCGCTTGTAGTTAATGCAGTAGCGTGTATTCTAAATCTGAACCATCCACTTAGCTATTAAGCCACTATTGACTATAAACTTGACTGAAATTATTGTCTTCCCCATTCACCAAAAGTAAGGTGAACAACTATTCACTTTTCAAGTAAACAAAGACTACGTCATAGACTTCTGCGTTGTGAGTTCAACGTTATGTAGATGACAATATTAAAGTGATTATGTAGCGAATTAGGAGTCAAAAAGCATATTTTCCGTACATCATGTCACGTTTATTAGGTTGAAGTAAGGTTGAGGGATTTTACACTCACTCACACTCACTCACACACACTCACACTCACTCACACACACTCACACTCACTCAAGCTCAATCACACTCACTCACACTCACTCAAGTAGTACCTCAGTGGCGCTCACTCATACTGCGAGACTTACTTATGTTATTTGAAGTTCAAATTTTGAACCTCGACCTATACAAACGGCTCGTTTGACGTGCGCAGTTAGCGCCCTTCGGGCGCTAACTGCACACGCCACTCGCCGATGTTAACCCTGTATACACTTCATTAACCTAACCTAACCTAAAAATAACCTTACCTGCTCGCTTCGCTCGCATATGTACGATAGGGAATCTAGTGAAAATATCACAAAACTATCCCAAAATCTCAAATCAAATCGTAAATGTCAACTGGAACCCTTCTATTCATGGAGCCCTAAACTTAACCCTTACCAGTTTTTGTCAAATGGTATGGAACTTTGGTTTGTGATTTTAAGTTGACTTTTTAGGGTTTTCACTTCAATTTTTTATTGAGTACATGCGAGCGAAGCGAGCAGGTAAGGTTATTTTAGGTTAGGTTAGGTTAATGAAGTGTATACAGGGTTAACATCGGCGAGTGGCGTGTGCAGTTAGCGCCCTTCGGGCGCTAACTGCGCACGTCAAACGAGCCGTTTGTATAGGTCGAGGTTCAAATAACATAAGTAAGTCTCGCAGTATGAGTGAGCGCCACTGAGGTACTAATTGAGTGAGTGCGAGTGAGCTTGAGTGAGTGTGAGTGAGCTTGAGTGGGCAAGTTTGAGTGAGCGAGTTTGAGTGAGTGTGAGTGAGCATGAGTGAGTGTAAAATCCCTCAACCTTACTTCAACCCGTTTATTATTATTCATTCTAAGCTAGTTGTGCTCATAATGCTACAATACGAATACGTCATGCAGTTAATCAGACAGTAAGAGCTATAATTACTATTACTTTACTTACTGCTAGCATGATACAAGTTTACACCATCATTAGTTCTTTTATCTTCAACATTCAGACCTGCATCACGTATTCAAAATCTCATAAAAATTATAGCCACCATGTGTTTGTAAGAATACTATGAATCATACAGTAGTAATATTGGAATTGGAACTTACGGCCAACCATCATGCTGGGTTACTGATTGCACATTGTAACTCTTGTTTTTCCATTGCCAGAAAAACTTGCATCATCATCAATTGTTTGGAAAGGCAAACCTAAGTTGTCAATATACGTGACTAAAGTAGCATCAAACGACCTTTACGCTCACAAGATTGAGAAGCTTTTCTCTTTCTGACGGAATATTTTTTTCCGAGGAAGATCTATGATAAATGTTATATAACTTTTTGCAGGCTCGCAATGCAGAAACAGTGATTGAATGCAAGTCAATGCATGAGCACACGTTTCACAACAACGGGAAAGCACTTCAGCCAATCGTGCCAATAAGTTTTTCTGCATTTAATTTTATTGTCAGTTTAAACTAAGATGAAATTTAAGTTGAATTTCCACAAAGTTCGCTCCGCGAGGAGTTGCATATTAGTATTTATCGTGCTAAATTTAAGTCCTGCATTTGCCAGTGGTCAAAAGCTTTGTTCAAAAAGCTCAAAGAAGGAAATTCCATCCAACAACATAATTTACATGGAAAACTTTTCCGCGACAAAATGCATGAGAATGGAAGGCTTGGGCATTCTCCCAGATTCTAAAGTTGTGCTAGGAGAGTGCTTATACAGGTAAAAAATCCTTTAATTTAATGTACTTTAATAAAATACTACGCCAAATTTACTATACATTTGAATGATTTGATTCAATTGGACATTTTCTCTACAGAACAAAAGCATCAAAAGACCAGCAATTCCAAATGCTCACTAACTCCATGAACAAAACCACATTTCGCCAAGATGCCGGACGAGGCGAGTACTATTGCCTTACAACAGCCAACTTTGATACTTCCCTTAAAAACACGCTCTGCAACACCCAAAAGCTGGACCAAAGTTGGACCCTGAAACCAGTTTCCGGTCAACCTGGCCAATTCTTAATAGAGCAGTTTTCATCAAAAAAATGTCTGCAGCCCAAGACCCGAGCTTCTGGCTCTGTGATACAACTCACAACATGCAATGCCTACCAAACGGAGCAGATCTGGAAGATTTTATATTCCAACCCAGCTGGCAACGAATCTTCATCCGTGGTTCCGTGCTAAAAACATGAAAGCATTTCATTTGCATTTATAAGCCTTCGTGGCATTCCTCGTTCATACATAAGACCCATCATATTATGTACCTGAACATTTAGTTCCTTTTTTGTATCATCATCAGTTAAATAAATTAAAAGGTCAAAAACCAAATGTTTGCATTTATATTCCTTCTTTCACAACCAAGTAGAAATGTCACACAATAGACCATTGTCTTTTGTATTTCCACACTTGTTCCCATTTTTCACCTTTCAGCAGGTTTTTCCCAATTCAACATGATAATTCACGACTTTGTTTTTTTGAAAATTTTTTTGTTGGAAGTGATAGACCTTATTAAAGTGACCAACTTTAATGAAGGGCACCATCACCTAAACTCCCTCTGGCGGGAGTTACGGGCATGTCAATTTTCAAAAGTCAAAGACTTTGGTCGCCGATTACGCAAAAACGGTACAAGCTACGCCCAAAATTCCTTTTGCAATCGAAAGAGGACAAAATTTTGAGATTAGAAAATGTTTGCTTTTTTTGAATTTCGCTAAAAATGTTGAAAAAATTAGCACTCAAAAAATGTGTGTTTTGTCACTTTATACAATATTTTTGAGTGCTAATTTTTTCAACATTTTTAGCGAAATTCAAAAAAAGCAAACATCTTCTAATCTCAAAATTTTGTCCTCTTTCGATTGCAAAAGGAATTTTGGGCGTAGCTTGTACCGTTTTTGCGTAATCGGCGACCAAAGTCTTTGACTTTTGAAAATTGACATGCCCGTAACTCCCGCCAGAGGGAGTTTAGGTGATGGTGCCCTTCATTAAAGTTGGTCACTTTAATAAGGTCTATCACTTCCAACAAAAAAATTTTCAAAAAAACAAAGTCGTGAATTATCATGTTGAATTGGGAAAAACCTGCTGCTTTGCATCTCGCAAGTGAAGAAATTGCGTTGTTTGCCCTTCTTTTTGTCGCGTCACGTTTCTCAAAATGCCACTTTTAGGCAACTAATTTCCACGAAACGGAATTTTGTTTTTTAAATAGCCAATCCAATCGCTCAAGCAGCGAGACAGCGAGAGAGAGACGAACAGAGAGAAACTTTGGAGAAGATCGAGTGGAAAAGCGGTCCATATACAATTTTCCTGTGTTTCGAGTTTCGTTGTGTGTGTTGGCTGCTGAACTTGTTGCTGTTTACAGGTTACTGCTCTTCTCTCTTCTCTCTGAACACCTAAGAGAAAGCAGAGGAAGGACCGAACACGACAAAACGCGAGCAAGTCGAAGTCGAGTGAATTTTCCTTTTTCTCTGCGACTCTGCGTGCTTTTTCTCTTCTCCTTTCTTCTTCTTCTTCTCCGTCTCACTTGTCGCTTGTTTTCACTTTTTTAGTTCCGTGTTTGCGTAGATCGAGTGGAAGGAAAAAGGGGCATTCTGTTGTCGCGGTGGTGTGCTGCTACACTTGTGAAGGCGTACGGAGGAAAACCATCAAGATCCCTGGAGCTCAGCGGACTTTGTTTCACTCTCAAGTTGGGAAAGCGGGAGCGAAAACTTTTACCCATTTTTTCCTTACATAACTCCTTTATCTTACGTCAGCTTTCTGAGAAAGAGGGGACTGCAGGCTGGGGAAAGTTTAGCGTTGGGAGAGCTTGAGCTGATTTTTTTTGGAAGGACTTGAACTGGAGATTTAAGGGAAGTTTGGAATAATTTTGAGTGGTTTTGGGAGAGGTTTGGCACTGACAGTTTGGGTGAAACGGAGAAAGCGAAGCTTCAAGTGGCTAGTGGAGGAAGGTGGGTGCTTTGGAGGAGGGACAAGTGTGTTAAACGTGGAGCAGTAGTATCAGTGATCAATAAGGAGGAGTTGGAAGTTTTGCTGGTTAGTAAAGCACATTTTGACAAGATGATCCAATAGATTGCAACTATCTTGATTATATCTTTTACGACGTGATTAATAAGTATGAAAATTGTATTTTGTTTATATTGTAGTACGGATATTCAGGATGGATTTGGAGCTAAGTGACCAGGAGTTGATGCTGGAGGATTCCAATTTGGAGTCCAATAAGACTAGTGAGGACGAAGTGATGGAGAAGAGTGACGGAGAAAATCCATCGGAGGAGGAAAAGAGTGGTGAGGAGGAGAAGAGTTCTGATGATCCGGAAGCAGAAAACGGAAATGGTGAAGAGGAGGAAGAACAACTCCCTGGGCCATCAAGTCGGCTAGTCCCGAACTCTGTCCCTGCTGACCCTGCTCATTGGGCTGCAGGATCAAGAACTGGAACTGGACCCGATTCAATGGATGCCAACGCAGCTGAAAGGATAAAATCGGAAATCTTTGGTCGCCTAAGGAAGCAAGTTAACAGATTTACGTTTGAAAGCACGTCTTCCAAAGGAGAAGATGTCTTGATTCCTGTTGGAGCAGGTGTTAAGTTGCAAGAGATTCCATTTATCGCCGAACAGATTAATGTAAGTCGCAGGGTATATCCTTATTTTTTAGTTGATTTCCGATTAACGTAGAAAATATATGCACAAACCTTAACCTAACCGTCAAACGCTTGAACTTGTTTTATTTAATTTTAATTTCTTACAGAAACACAGAGCGGCGGATCTGCTGAAAGTACACAGATTCATTTTTGGAAGAACAGGCGTCCACTCTGAAGTCAAGAAACACATGCGGCAGTTTTCGGGGTTTGGATTTGTTAAGGGATCGGTGGAATATGAAAAGAAAAAGCAAACCCTAAACAAGTAAGTAACAATAAGTATAGTTTTCAAGGTCTCATATACAAATGCACAGTCTACCATAACCTAAAAATTATTTACAAATAAAATTGCTTCATTGTACTGTCCATGAAAGTTAATGAATATTTAACAATTATTTTTCATTAGGATGGAGAAAGTTGGACGCGATGTCTTGTGTGACTGCTTTGGGCTGAGTAAGTCGGGACCAAAGGAATCTGTTATTGAACGAGTGATGGAATTTTTGCTGACACCATCTGCTGACAGCGTTAAAGGGAAAGGTAATCCAACTCGTCCAACTGGCAAAGGAAAGTCCGCTGCAACCTCAACCAAAACGGAAAGTCCTGCCAAGTCTTCAGTTGCATCTGGCGATGATGATGCCAGTGGGGAGCAATCAGAAGAAGAGAAGAAAGATGCTAAGCCCAAGGCCAAAAAAACTGTCAAGAAATCCAAGAAATCTCCATTGAAGCCCACGGCTGAAGTCAGCGAGGAGAACCCAGAGGAAAATAAGAAAGATGTGGAAAAACCGAAAAAGAAAGCAGTCGCGGCTAAGAAACCTAAAAAGTCTGCGCCAAAGCCAATGGAAGACGATGAGGGTAAGGAGAAGAAGCAATCGAAGAAGCGTAAGAAAGACTCAAACGTGAGTACTGAGGAGGAAAGTTCCAAACCAAAGAAGCGGGCGAAACCAGCCAAGAAAATTCCCGTAAAGGAAGCTATCGCAGACAGTACTTCAGCAGAAGCCGACTCTATCACTACTGAGACCGGGAATGCAAATGGTTTTAAAACGGCACAAAAGAAGCCATCTCCAACAAAAGGAAAGGGGAAAGCCAAGCCCATTATTGTTCCCAGTTTTAATGTGAAGAAGAAGAAAGCCAACGCTAAGGCTAAGGCCAAGGCAAGCCCTAAAAAGAAGGTAGTGCTGGACAGTCACAGTGATGAGGGACGAATGGAAGAAGATGAAAAGGAAGAAGCTTCTGCAAAGGAGCAAGATTTGGAGGGAGAGGGACAAGAAGAGATGTCTTCAAGCGACAGTGGTGATTTCATAAGCGTACGTTAAGTAGTAAAGTTACAATATTTCATTTTTGCAAAACAGTCGAGGATAGCTTATAGATGGTCAGTATAGGTACCTAATTATATATTTACTTGCAAACTTTTTAAATGACGGTAAAAAGGAGGAGACAATTAAAGCATTAGTGGAAAAGATTGTCGCTGATTCCGATATCAATACAACATCAATTAAAGGTGTAATGGAGAAATTGCTGGAGAAACTTCCAACGCTGGATATTGATAAATACAAATCATTCGTAAAAAATATTGTTAATGAGGTAAGCCAGTTTATACAAGTTTGTTGATATTACTTAAGTTTAGATTTTTGAGTAATGAGACTATGTTTTTGTAAAATGTATTTCAATTTGTGCACTATTATAAATAATTATTGTCCAAAATGGTAAAGTAATTCAAAGTTAATTGCACTTTCAATTAGTCTAATAGATGGACGATGTGACTATTTGTGTTTAATTTAAGATGTTATTGATTTAACTTTGAAATAACTTTACAGATCATCATTGCAGAAACTGATCCCTAGTAGCGTTGTTGTCAATAATGTCGTCTGTAGTTCCTGGAATTTTAATAATTTTATGTTTTCGTGTTATGACTTGCACTGTGCATGAATTTTCTTTCATTAATGTAATGAACGTATTACTTTATTGGTTTCGTAAGTTTGTACCAATTTGATTGTTTATAAGTCTAACCTATTAGTAATAATAAAACCTGGTAAAAATTGTATTGATAAATAATAATGGTTGCTAAAATGTTGAGATTTGGTTGAAACATAAATACTTCACAGGTATATTCAAGGTAAAATAAAATATGGATAAAATTTCGGACAATCTAATGAAATTAATAATCTTACAAACAATACTGTCAGTGTGTTGCGAATTTATTATCAACAAAATGAATTTTTCATAATGTTTGCTTTGCGCACTGTTCCTAGCCTTGTGGGGCTGTTAGTTTGCCAAGACTGTCCAAAAACTTTTTGGGTGTAATAATGTGCGTCGAGCCTGTAGACAGAATAACAATAATATTTGATTTTTGACTTCATACTGCAGTTTCAAGAATAGATAGAGAATTTGCTTGCCAATAATAATCTCGTAGTCATTTTGTTCTGCGTTCACTTCATATGCAGATCTTAGTTCCGAGTACGACACACCACCCATTATAAATATGAAAAGTTTTGGTCGATTTCTTGGAAGGGTTCCTTGCTTATGCCACATTCCATATCGAGTACTGTTTTGACAAATTTTAGATTATGATTTCAGTTAATTAAATATCAATAGTGTTTACAGATTTTTAAAAGACTAGAACAAGATGCTTAAAATAACCTTGTAGGCGCTTTATATCCCGTCTCAGAAAGTCTGTTGAGTTGAAATGGAAATAGTTTTTCGTCCAAACTATTATCCAGAGCATATTCCATAACATCTTTAATGACAGGGATCCACCGTGATAACTTGTATCGTGGGCTGTCGTCTTCACGATTCTTTCTGGGAATTTGATATCTGCTGCTGCTTCCACCTTCCTAAAAGTTAAATATTCTACATTATTATAAGTGAATGATTACCTTTTTTTAATTACGAAGCGCTTACCCCTGATATAACACACTGTCCAAGAAGGGACAAATTGGTAACGATATCATGAAGGGTTGCAGGAATGTTTGCATGTTGCAACAGTTTTTGCAAACTTGTTTGCGCTACACCCTTTTTATAGAGAATGTACAAAATGATCACACGAAGCTTATCATATTCGTTAAATCCAGACTGCGTATCCAGGTCCAGCAGGATAGGATTCATTTGATTCATTGGATCTTTGATTCTTTCTCCATCACAATCCAATCCCATTGCCAAGTCCTAATCGATTAAAATTATTTCAAATACTCATTAGAGCAAATAATAATTCATGAAATATTCCTCAAACTGAAGTGCATACCTGTTCCACTTCACAGAGTTTTTCAATTCTTTTAAAAGCTTTGTTACAGTCATCAGCCATATTGAGCTGAGTGTCTAGCATGGTTAACTGTTTCTGGTACTGCGGCATCTTTCTTATCATTAGTTGTAAATCCTTAATGTTTGACTTATTGCTCTGTATATTCTTGGATTTTAGAAACTTTTTGTATTCCTCTGGAACTTTCCTACATTGAAAAAATGTTGTGGTTTGGATTATAATGTTTGAGATTATATAATGGACTATTGTTTAAGTAAATGTCTTATTGTCTTATGACTCACTGCATAACTTCAGCAATATGAATATTCTTTAAATGTTTCCACGATTCATCGTTATCATCGAGTAAAACTGCTTTCGTTTTACCTTGAGTATTCACATACCTTGATAAAAAAACGTTTTTTTCATGGTGAAAAGTCCAATTGTAAGCGTATTAATAACACTAATTATGGACATACTTGTAAACATTGTCTTCATCAACTGTTAGCAAATCATGAATCATTGCCTGGAATGTGAGTTCATGAAGCACTGGTGAAACACAGTCAAAGCCGCGATCTAAAATGATAAGTTGGGATCGCATTTTTTCTGGACCTTCACCCATATTTTGGTCATTTGCCTTATATTCCTGCAGTTTCCTTTCCAAGACTTTGGCAAATACGGAATTTTTGGGATACCCTGCCCTGAAACAATTGAAACGGTTCATGTTACAAACAAATTTTAGTTAAATGTTCACTGTTTCGATTATTTAGCTAAATCAAGCTTAATACCGGTATCGAATGCTTGGAAATTCTCCTAACGTTGCACAAAGAGTAGCCAACCGCTCAGCAACTTTTTGCAATTCTACTAATGTTCTATCTTGATCTTTTTGAGATGGGTTGTAGTACAGTCGCATTGTTTCTTCAGCATCAACCAGGAAAACCTATTAAAATCATTGGACTAAATAATAGCCGTTTCTTTGTATGAATCCAATTGAGTACAGTTATTTTTTAATGTAATTACGTGGCTCTCGATTGGAATAAACGACATATTAATTTCCTTAAAAGTTTTCACTCTCCTTTTATGTTTCGTTTCGCACAGCTTATCAAACAGTTCCATGGGGCAAACTAGAAAGAAATTATAACGAAAATCCTTGATACAATTGTTATTATTACTCAAAAAGAAATATGTGCATTTCATAAGGAAATGACAAAAGATCTTCGTATGTTCTTTTACTTTCAAGAAAGAAAATGTGGAACGCCTTATAGTTGGCCTCCTCTGAATTAAGATCCCTGCATAGTTGATCAACAGACTCAGGATTCGGCTGCAGTACGTAAACTGCTTCCAGGTTTGGAAATGGTTGACGTACCTTGAACAAATCCTCAACCACGCTTATTCCTTCAGTGGCGATACCTTGCATGCTGCAGCTACTTGATAAAACCTTTGTTGCTTGCTTGTCCAATATGAGAACTCTCCATTCCAGGTTCATATCAGCATTCCCGTTTGCTGTGGAGGACGGAGCTCCATTGATTACTTCATTTTTTACCACTGCCAGAAAGAAAAGGATTTTTGATGAAATTCGTTGGTACTTTTATGTTCAATTGTTATTTCCAAATATTTGTTTTCCGTACATTGTTCAGCGATGGATTTTAATGATGTCATCTTGAGAATAGGAAAGCTATAAAAGTGTATTTAAAATAACAAGTCGAAAGCGAGATAATCTATATGGCTAATTTTAAAAATGTTCACTGTAAAATTCGGTCTGCTAAGAGACTCTTATAGACTAATTTTCCAATATCGGACAAATTAATAAGTAAATGTTTGTATTTTTGTATCTTTATCCCTAAAAATATTTTTTATTTTTATTTTCAAAATAATGAAAAAAATGTATAATAGGAAGAAGTAAAAGATCTGCTACACTTGGTATGGAAAAGTTTCTTTTTGGGGGTTTCCAATCACAAATTGTTACGTACTTTTATGCAACAGCTTAAATGGTAAGAGTGTCACTATATGTACAGCTACGACTAGATATTTGCCTAGCCGTAATTGGCCTTCGGTTCGTGCGATGTGGTTTTAATGGAATAAATAACCACAATTTTTTATTTCCTTTGCTGCAAAAATGCTCTGCTTTTTAAGCAGACAGATCCACACATGTTTCACAGTCACAACAATATTCAAAGACTGCATGTTATGAATACTGAGTGTCATCGTCATCATTACTGTTAGGCAATCTATTGATTTAACGTTAGACGGTATGCACGGTTAAAACACAAGCTGTGCAGCAAAAAAGCAATGAAACACAAAAACCTCTAACATCTAATGGTCTCGCAAAATTGCTGGGTTTAAGCAAGGGGTTTAGTTATTATTAGTACTTCTCGCTGGGTATGCTTTCAGAATTCACTGTATGAGTTCATCTTAGCTTAGTCAGAAATCAGAATACTGTGAGCAGTTTGAAATGTAAACGATGAATGAAGCTTAGCAAGTAAGAAAGATTAGAAGAATGATAGCTGGGCATAAGCATGTAAGGAAAACAGAAAATCTAGGTTCAGTGTATGATTCATTCTCGTCATGTTACTTAGTTTGGACAATTCTACTAAGTATACTTACTTGCAACTATAATATTACTTTCTCATGCAATTTCAGCAGATAAAAAATTATGTATTGTGTGAATGGTTAAATATTTTATCGCAATCGTGCACAAGAAACAGCGTTATATCTTCGTGTTACTCTGTATGTATAATACGAAGGTTTTGGGTTGATCGTCAAATATACTGCCAGTGTGAAATGCCATATTATCAGTGCTAACTGCTAACGATGCAACTACACTGTGTAATATGCATCTTAAGTTTTTTACCTACTATGACCAACTTGTCGATTTAAACACTGAAAGTCTAATTTTCTCATGCAAATTCTGGCGTTATAGATAGATTGAATTCGTCATGTTCATTTACAGTGGATGTATAGCGTAGTTGACTTTTGCTATGTAAAGTTTGATTTTTTAAATCCAAAATCCGAGAAAACTTACAAGTAGCACACGTGGGTGTAATAATACAATAATATTTTTTTCATGTTCCTGATTTTTATTATAGTAATTCGGTGAACAATTTAACATCTGCTGATCTACTGCATACTTGGGTTTGACGATATTGTATTAATGACCTTGGTTGTAGAATATTTTATTTGAATTGTTACATAGCGTTTATAGACTAGAATAACAAATAAGGAAGATAAATAGAGACTATTTTATTATTCATCTTCCTTGGACTAGAACGAATCTTTTTTTAACTTCCCTAACACGATTCTATCATGAATGCAATGACAAAAAATAATTAAGCTGATCGTATTGCTGTTGTAGTAATACGAACACGCGCGAAATGCCATCAACACAGTCTAAGGTAAACTTTTTATTATTTCAATCATGAAGACAAAGCAGAAATGTTACGTAACCTTAAATCTTTTGTAAATACTGGACATAAAATCACAAATATAAATCAAAATGGACATGGACACTACTAACTTATGTTGACAGATTTCTCTTTACCAATTTTTCATCAAACATTCAGCATAGTATCCGAAATCCATACAAATATTGATTTGTTAATTGTTTTAGTACTCAGTGAATAATTCTACTATTTTCTTTGTTTCTTGCAACACAATTCTCTTGTCGCTGTCATGAAAATATTTGAACATGGAATATGTTTTTTCAGGAACACTCGAGAGTCCGTCATTATATTATCTTAACTTGTCCTATGTAGGTCAATTTTTGCAACTGTAAATAAAAATAGTACAAACAAATTGTCAAATTATCCTCCTGATTTATTTGATCAAATTAAGCGATTAATTTCGAAACAAGCAAGATTAATCTGTCAATCAAATATATAAATAGTTATAAATACACCATGTACTTTTCGGTTAAAGGTATATTTAAAAGATTTTATGTATTAGTAATAAAGCTGAAAGCAGGATATATTATGCAGTGTACAATATACACCAAACATTTCTGGAAAAAAGCAATTCTGAAAGCTGGACCCGCTCAATAAAGCCATTTGAAACGAAAATGAACATATCTTTATATTACACATAAATATAGCATGATTATATTGTTTAAGTTTATGAGTACGAATCTCTATGTATTTACCAAATAACTGACCAATACCACCATCAATTTGCTCGCACCATTTCACACTTGGGGAATTATTGTTTTTTTTTGCTAATCATTTTATTTAATACAAGTCAGGTAACACATCACAGGTGACAGGTTGTGGCTTATGTACCCAATTTTTAAGGAATGACAAAATAAAATTGCATATATTACCAGTTATATACGTACAAGCTATGATCATGCATTCTTTCTTTTTATTTCAAGTATATGCCCAGTTTAAATATTTAAATATGTCTATTGCCTATATTAAAAATTTGAAAAGTCATCTGTCATCCTATCTGTAGGCTATGTCATGTCATCATTATCATTATCTGCTGAAAATAAATTGTATTCATAATTTGGAATTGGGAAGGAAAACTACTTGGAAATTGCTGATCGTTCAATATTATTTCATCTGTAAATTGTAATCACAGTAGATATCTACAATGGATAAAATGTGCGATTTTACAAAGTTGAAATTACCTAATTGAAGTTGTTAGATTAAAAATATATAAAGGCTTCATCGAAATTATTCCAAATCATTCTGCAACTTGACACAGAAAGCTTTGTCGCTTGTCCCAGTCAAAATGACTTGGTTAATAACACATTTAGGCTTCTCATCAGTTGTTCTGCTTCTTCTTTCTCAAGGAGATGCAATTAAACTTCCTGAAAGACCGGACACGGAACCGTTATTATGGTGGCAAGAAGATATCATTTACCAGATATATCCTCGGTCTTTGATGGACTCAAATGGCGATGGTGTTGGAGATCTGAAAGGTAAATTGTATAAACAATTGCCTAAATATCATTCACGGCTGTTTCATATTACCCCGCATTGACTTGTGAAAGGAAGCCTTACTGAAGAAAGTTTTCCTTCCATACACAGGCATCGAATCTAAAGCTGACTACTTTAAAGAACTTGGCGTTGGGACTGTTTGGTTGTCACCTATTTATGAATCTCCAATGAAAGATTTTGGTTATGACATTAGCAATTTTACAGCAATTGAACCACAATTTGGCACAATGGAGGATTTCCGGTCTCTCTCAAACGCATTGAAAGAAAGAGGTAAGACGGACAAATTAATTATGATTGATGATTCAAATAATATAACTGCACAAACGATATAATGTACGTTTTCTACTTCTACTGCATTAGACATTAAGTTAGTGATGGATTTCGTGCCGAATCACTCCAGCGATTTGCATCTTTGGTTCAACAAGAGTATTGATCGAGAAGGAAAATATACAGACTACTATGTTTGGAAAGATCCAAAAGGACACGATCAAGAAGGAAAACCCGTTGCTCCAAATAATTGGGTTAGTTCATACAATACAATTTTGGTAATCATTTGACTTAAATATATCTGCAACGAACTATTGTCTCTAAATGCAGATAAGCTCTTTTGGGGGTTCAGCCTGGGAATGGAACGAGAAGAGACAACAGTTTTATCTTCATCAATTCGTTCCTGGTCAGCCGGATCTTAACTACGAGAATCCCGAAGTCTTAAAGGAAATGCTAGCTGCTATGAAATTCTGGTTGGACATGGGAGTGGACGGCTTCCGCATGGACACTGTTCCCAGCATGTTTGAAGACCAACGATTTTTAGACGAACCAGTGGATCCCAACAGACCTCCAGATTCAATTCCTTTTGATTATAGCTACTGGCTACACATTTACACTTACAATCAGCCACCGACCTTGGACGCATTGGCAGAATACAGAAAACTATTAGATATATATACTCTGTCAGATGGAATAGAAAGGTATGGATTAATACACATATTCTTTGTTTTTATGGTTTTTGAACCAATGAATATTGCATTGAATTATTTTTGTATGAAAAAAATATTGTTAGATGCATGATGGTAGAAGCCTATATCAATAACCTGGAAGATCTCTTTAAGTACTATGGCACAAAAGAAAAACCCATCGCCCATTTCCCATTTAATTTTGAGTTTATTAAGAAAGTCACCAAGAACTTCAATGGATCCAACATTGCTGCAATTGTCGACGAATGGTTGGAGAAGATGCCAGAAGGAAATACTGCTAATTGGCTTGTTGGAAATCACGACCAATTCCGTATTGCGTCTCGCTTTTCCCCAGAGGTTGTCGATGCCTTTAATATGCTAATTATGTTGCTACCTGGAGCAATGGTCACCTATTATGGAGAGGAAATCGGGATGATCAACACCAATATCAGTAATAATCCTAATTTACTATATTGCTTATCTAAAGTTAAATTGATATTTTATGCATTTTAAAGATTCTATTGAACATTTTTAAAGCTTGGGAAGAAACTCTTGATCCACCGGGTTGTAATGCTGGACCCGATAGATATCATCTATTTTCTAGAGATCCAGCAAGAACGCCTATGCAATGGAATAATCAAAAGAATGCTGGTATTGGCACAAATAAATAGCATTTTAGATTATAGAACAGAACAATATAGAAGCATCAACGTAATCTTATAATATAATTTAGGTTTCTCCACCGGTGACAAAACGTGGTTGCCAGTAAATCCCAACTACGTTGACTTGAACGTTGAAGCACAAAACAGTACAACTGGGGATAGTCACTTGAAAGTTTACAAACGCCTTTCTGCTCTAAGGAAAACTAATACCTGGAAATTTGGTTCATTGGAATCAAAGGCACTGGAAGATGGAGCAGTTTTCGGTTATTCTAGGTTAGTAAGCTATTCAACACGACATTGTCAATTAATGAATTTCTTACTTATTCTTTTGGTATTTTGAGGGGTTTTAAACTAAAAAATATTAATTTCTAGGATTCTCAAGGGCAAAGGATTCCTTTACCTGGCAAACTTTGGCGATGTCGAGGTGTCAATAAATGCTGCCCAACAATTCGAGGGAGTTCCAGCCCAAGCCACAGTTTACGTTACTAGTGTCAACTACCTGCCTCCTGGAACGGATGTTGGGTAAGTATAAGAGCACTTAGTTTGTTGTAAAAATATGAACTTTAACTTCATAGTTCTAACAAAATGTCTCTACCTTCTTCTTAGGTCGAGTATTAATACCGACAGGATAGTGATTGGTCCGAGCCATAGCATTATAGTTGAATTTTAGCAGTTTTTCAAAATTCTAATTTTAATTGTGCACTCGCACACATTGTATACTCGCTATCACTTAATAGTTGTTTTACTTGCAGTTTGCAACCTTGTACAAAAATAATATTGTTTTTAAATCAAAATAATAAATCAAACCCCCCCAAAAATTACTTCAATAAGATAATCTCATACTGCTGCATACTACATGAAACAAAAAGTTTTTTAATTGAAACTGAACTCATCATACTTTTCATGGGAAACTTAGAACATGCTATGAAAACATTATAGCACATATAACATATAATCAGTTTATTCATAAAAATCAATTAGGAACTCCGGGTTAATTATTGTCAATAATCGCTTTTCAAATGCAAGGCAAATTACAATTACTATTCAACGCACAACAATTTCCAAATCCAGTTACAACAAAGAGCTACGCAAAATGTACTGTTTTTACAGAAACAGTTCATGGCTTGATTTCGCTAGCTGTACAAAGCGACATCTTTGGAGAGTCAAGGCTGACTAGTCTCAGTTTAGCAGCGAGCGTTCAAGTTGCGGGGTTCCGCATGTGCATGTGCCCAAAAGCTTGTGTCTTTGAAGCCAGAGTCAAACAGTGCATTGGGAGACGTTCATCAAACAACTTATACAAAACCCTTAAAACACCTTTAATTAAACTGGTTCAGCGCTGGTTTTTTAACTAACTCGACCAGTTACGTTAAAAATGGTAAGTTTGAATATAGAGCTGCTAATATATCATTTTTTACCCGAATGTTTTTGTAATTTGTATCGATAAGTTTAGATTGACAACTTGTGTTTTGTCTGTTGCAGTCTTACAACAAGGATACTGGAAAGCCCGCCCCAGAGGCGCAAACCATCCACAGGATCAGGATAACTCTGACCTCCAGGAATGTCAAGTCACTTGAAAAAGGTAGGAATAACAGAAAATCATGGAATGATAACGTTGTGTGTGCTTGTACCTGACCTGTGCAAGATGGGAGTTTTAAAGTGTATGCTTGTCTTTGATTTGCAGTGTGCTTTGACCTGGTGAAGGGAGCCAAGGAAAAGAGTTTGAAGGTGAAGGGACCTGTCCGTATGCCAACTAAAACCCTGCGTATTACCACCAGGAAGACACCATGTGGTGAAGGTTCCAAGACCTGGGATCGATTCCAGATGCGTATCCACAAGCGTGTAATTGATTTACACAGTCCATCTGAAGTTGTGAAGGACATTGTAAGTACTTCTTTTCCTAACTGAATTTAATTGAAGTTTAAATGTTAAGGTTTGCATGTATTAAACTTGAGTTTGATTTTTGTTTGTAGACGAGCGTCAGCTTGGAGCCTGGTGTAGAAGCTGAGGTCACTGTTGCTGACTCGTAAACGTCGGTTTTATACTGATTTGGAATAAAAATATCTGATTCCGATTGATAATTTGTGTGTTTGGCTAGTTTTATTTCGAATTCTTTGTTTTATTTACAACATAAAAATACCTGGACATCTGGCACATATTTAACATATGACATAGGTAGTGGTCACTTCTGTTCTATTGCATTTTCGTCATTCTTTTAATATCTGGTATTTTCTGAAAACTGCATAATATTCAATATTTTTATTTCAATCGGCATTTGGCAAATTGGTACCATTTTGGTACCTAATAATTACATTTTAACTTGACTTCAATCAAGCTTCGTACTGATAATGAAAGACGCCATATAACTTCGGTAATGAATACCTATGTGGTACGTGAGAAGGCAACGCCAAACTATACTTTTATAGCTAGAAGATTGCACATGCAAAATTAATCATGCATTAACTGTAAATGATAACATGGCGTGGGGCAAAGCTAATAATTGTAATTTTTATAAGTTTCCATAAGACGCCTAAAGTTGATAAGATGATCGACCATGAGTAAACTTGCAAGACTGATGATGAATGTTAGAAAAATCATTGTGATTGTCTCCATTCATGAAAAACTAAATCACCGTTTAATTCATCATAATGCTCGAGCTATTACATCTTTATTACCAAACAATAAACTGCAAATATTAAGATGACTTTACATTTTACACACATGTACAAAAGTATTGCTACAATACAAAGTTTGTATTACAAACTACAATTTTGCTGTCTACATCCACATTTCCAAATCCACATCCAATCTCCAACTGGTTTTAACACTTAATTTACTAACTTAACGCTAGATATCCAATTTATTTTTGCTGTTTAGTAGTATTCTAGTGAAATACATACATTTTTATGACCACAACATTATATTCTTAATTATTATACGTGTAGCGTGGGTTTAAATTGTGGGCTTACATTTTTCGGAGAAGTCTGAATATCTTAACTACGACATTTATAACTAATCTTGTATTTTACAAGGTTTGACATTGTACACACACGGGTAAATAGAAGTACTCTTTCTGAAATAGTATTCCTTACAACTGCTTGTCGAGTAACAAAATTAGTAAATTGAATAAGTTTACATATATTTTATATTATCTAATTAAGCTTAAACATTAGAATATTCATTTTTACATTGTGAAATTACAAAAAAGGCACTTTTTGGTAAAGTTACGACATACTTCAGACAGTTGGTTGCATGACTTTCTTTTTTGTCTAATTACTAGAGAAAGACAACCGCCAACACTGTCAATGAAATAATGTCGTATATTCCCTAGTTTTTTATTTACTTATTTACTCAAACCACCATCATTTTCTTAATCAGCAATGTATCAAAAAATGTCGGCCACATACAACTGGAAACCCCATTTGTTTTTATATTTTGTAAAAAAAATTTAATAGGAATTTTCATAAATAATAATTGCACGGGTTAGTCGTGTTAGTTAGTGATAGTAAGCTATAGTAGGATTTAGAATACTGCGTCATAAATATCCTCCTCCCTACTGGAAGGATTGCTGGAGGAAAACGTTCCCGATAGTGTCCCTGAAAAAGCTCCATCACTTCCTCCTCCACCTTTCACCAAACTGGACATGTTGGATGAGTTGGGATGTCTATGAATGTGGTGGTGAAAGTCAATACCCATTTGATGTATAGGATTCAAGTCCAACTTCAAAGTGAAAGCATCGGAAATTTCTGCATAGATGTTTTCTTCCTCTGTAACATCATCAAGCACGGTTCCGTAAGGCACCTCTCCATTACCTTTGCTTCCATTTCCGTTGCCACTTTTGCTGGAGGCGTGTCCACCGGAGGGAGCATGAACATGGAGGAGGTGATGCGATCCAGTGCAGCTAGTTTTGGCAACATTTGGATTAATGCAACCGTTGTTATTATTACTGCTACTTACAATACTTGTACTACTACTGCTGCTCAGCGATTTCTTCATGTTATTGCTAATTATAATTTTACTACAGGGTCCGCTAATGCTACCACTACTGCTACTGCTGCAGCCTGTACTGTTGTTTGAACTAGGGAAACTGCTACTGCTACAGATATTGCTACAACTGCTGCTGCCGCCAATACTACAACTACCATTATTTCCGGTTACAATGCTAATGCGATTATTATTGGAAAAGTAACTACTACTGCTATCATTTTTATTAGTATGATGGTTAGTATTGTTAATGTTATTATTACTGGTGCTGTTGCTTGTCGTGATGGTGGGAATACTGCTACTGCTGCTACTATTGTGATTTGACAAGACGTCAGGCACTGATCGATTAAGCAATTGCCTTCGACGCAGGGCATGATGATAATTGTTACTCAGGTGGCTTATGGACTTGGGTTGATTACTGAAGATTTGCAGCTTTTTACTTGCTGGCAGTTGTACATGATGGCTTTGTGAGTGAAGACCAGTATGACTAAGTGGTTGATGATGATTTGATTTGCTCAAGCCCTGATGGGAACTTGATAGCTGGGGTGCCTGTTTGGGATGCTGTTGCACAGGCTGGGGTAATTTGCTGATATGAGAATGTTGAACAACCAGTTCCTGCTGATCTTTGTCTTTCTGCAGGTCTTTCCCAGAAGTCATTATGTTGCAAGGGAGAGATAATGGTTGTTCTGAAAACGAATAGAGATGTCGATGATGTAATTGGGGACTGAGCAAAGCTGGCGGTGTTGGTCCGTGTGGCTGTTGCTGACTTTGAAGTTGATGCTGTTTGTCTTTGGCTTTGTTCTTTTTTCCTGCCATGAAATTAAAGAGCGTTGATAGCTTTTTCGTCTCCTCTTCTTCCTCATCTTGGGTGAGGGAGATGGATACGCTTTGTACCTCCACGTTAAACGATTTGGAACGGCGGAGGGCATCTTTGGCGTTTCCAAATGGTGAAGAGTTGGGTCGGAATAGGAGGGAGAGTTTGGATGGAGTTTGGGAAGAGGAGTGAAGTCGAATGGATTTCTTCTTTTCCTTTACTGACAGGAGATAAGCTCCGCTGACTGTTCCCCCTTTCGTTGTATTTTTACCCCATAACGTCGGACGGATCTGACGTCTCCAATTATCCGCTTCCGTTTTACAGAACGTCAATGCTGCTTGATAGCTTGTTGACTTGATGAACAGATCTTCGCTTGTCATTTGGGAAAGAGACAAATCACAGTCAAGGTCTATTTCAAACAGGATTGGTTTATCTCGCAGTAGCGTGCAAGCCAAAATTACGTCTTCCGTGTCAACACTTTCAATCTGAAGAGCTCCTGAAATCGTAAAAAAGATGTTATGCAGTAAGAAAATGGCAAAGAACCATATATATGCAGTTTTTTGTCTAAATTGAATTTAAAGTTAATGGGCTACCAGTAAAGTCTGGAAGGCTATTAGGAGCAGCACCAAAAACCATTCTAGTTCTGAGTGGAAGTCTAGAAATTCTTGCAATTGCTGACAGCGGATACACGTGCTGGGGATTTCTTCCTCCTCGGGGTGCAATGGGATAAAATACACCGGCTGCGGAAAAGGGGATGAACAAAACCTGAAGAATAGACAATAGAATTATTTAAAAGATTTCAGAATGCATACAAGTAGTTACATATATGCATCTTTAAGTTTTCATCAGAGCTTTTCTCGCTTAAAAATAAATTTAGAGAATCATGTATAACGCATGTATATTGTGTTGAAACTACATTAGCGTCTAAATCAATTATCGTAAGATAAAATGCACATGTATCATGATACGTTTATAATTTGTATGTATTCTTAAACGGTTCTTATGTATTTCTTTAATTGATGCTACTTAACCGTTACACAGATTGACCATTTCCCGCTTCTTGTTTTAGCTAATCTATCTCTTTTAAATACATAAGAACAAACAACAAAACAACCATGAATAGAAATAGATGGAAACGGACATAAAATGACATAATAATTATTGAAAGTTGATTTTCCGTTACTAAAGATAGACTGCCGTTTTTGCAGTTTAAAAACTGGGCTTTTAAACTATAATTTAGAAAGAATTATAGATATTCATTACTATCTGTCTAACAACGACATAACATGGCTTAAGTAATATACAATTAGACATTTTATTTTGAATTTGACTTGGCTTCAATTCAAAGCTAAAGTGGGAAATATTACGGCTAAATAGTCATTGTCATGAAAGAGGATAACTAGACAATTCCGCAACTCTGTGT
This sequence comes from Entomobrya proxima, assembly GCA_029691765.1. Classification (NCBI taxonomy): domain Eukaryota; kingdom Metazoa; phylum Arthropoda; class Collembola; order Entomobryomorpha; family Entomobryidae; genus Entomobrya; species Entomobrya proxima. Next base: position 7,025,227 of record CM056170.1, read on the forward strand.
GAAAAGATTCAAAACGTATTACAGCATTGAATTGGGATAGCAATAAGCAACAAAATGAAAAACGGTAATACGGAGAATAAGGTCATGCGTTTATAGCTACTTTGATTGTTTATGACTTTTCGGCATGCACTCTCTTGTTCCGTTGCTTGTACGTAATTCCATTCGTATTCTTTAGTTCTTCACTTAGCTTTCCTGAAGGTTATATAAGAATGTCGAGAAAAGAGCAAAAGCCATCAGACAAGGCACATTCTCAAATCTTTAACAATTTACAATTTACAGACGTACATACCTACACGCATGTCTGTTTCGCAGATTTTCATCAATTATTGCTGATCACCCGAAGCGCATGTAAGTTTAATATCATTGATAATGCATTTTTATAGAAAATTCCCCGAGCTTGACGGTCATTTTCATTTCGTATGGTTCGTGGTCCTACATATCCCTGTTTTCGACAGAAATATTTTAGAGAACTATGAACTAACTAAAATTTGTAAGCATAATTTTTCAAAGAAATACGAAAAACGGTTGATGACAAGTCAAATCTAGCATTCCTATTCTTTTACAGAGACACACGTGAGGATTCTTGTCAAATCAAATCACATAAATAATGCCTACAAAGATGCAGTTAACAGAGAGAAACAACATTCATATCATTGTACGGGGACGGGCCACATCAGAAATTTTTCTTTGTTATTTACTAGCACCCCTATTAACTGCGTTCTGCGTTTTTGTAGTCCTCATTTTACAGCAAGCGTCCGACTTCATGATTCGGGAAAATTTGCGTTTCTGCAGATCATCGTCTTGAAACAGAAAAAATGAAAAGTACCGTACTCTTATGCAAATAATTTTTGCGACCTGCTCTTGAATTTTTATTGAAAAAATATTGAAGAGGAACGCTGCATAATGGTGCGCAAGCTCCGTGTTTATGGAACTTTTGTTAGTGACCAGGTTTATTGTTTGACTCAAATGCAAAGGAATGAAGTTTAATTTTTGTAATAAAATATAGAGACTTTATTTTCATCAAAAATGATGATAATGCCTAAATGATTTGCATATTCTAAACACACAATTGTTTGAATGCAAATACAATGCACAAATGGCTCACCTCTGAAGAATATTGCAAAATATTACATTAACATGGAAAATGGATAAAATTAAATTATATTGTGGTGCACCGTTGTTGAATTTGATTATCTTTCCTGGTGCAGGTATAGACTGGTTGAGCGAATCCGCAGTGGAAGGCAGAAGTTCAGAGTTTGAAACAATTTTGTGTTTATCATTACAGAACGCACTATCAACCATAATGTTTTAGCATATAAAATAACATGCTCGTGTTTAGTGCTTATTTTATTTCAGAAAATGCTTTGTGGGTTTAAATATTATGACATCATCCCAAAAATATAAACTTGCACGATTCAATGCTATATTTTTACTAATATACAGATCTGTCAAGTCACGAATGAGTCATACATTGGGTAAAGCCACGTGTAGTGTTCCTGAAATGCCTGAGTCATATTTTTTGCTTGCATAGAGAGTGGGGCGGATTGAGGCAGCCTAGCGGCTGCCGCGAAGTAGTTCCCTTAGTGAAGGGGTTGTTCATATAGCACAGCCTTACAAAATTTTATTTGTTTATTTAACTAACTTCAAATTTCAACATGTTTGAAAAATACATGATAGGAGAATATTCAGTAGTTTTCGACATTTGAATTTTAATTACAATTAGCTAGTTAATCTCCATTAGGTTAATATTAAATTGAATTTGCAAAGTTAGAGTAAATATTAGCTCTTGATATGTTTCAAGACACATACGTACTGATTTTAAGTAATTTGGACAATTAAAACTTTAATTGAAGTTAGTTAACTAACATCAATTAAGTAAGTTTTAGTTATAATTAGCACGATTAGTTAACATATTAAGAATCTACATGTTTGAATACGTGTATGTCCTGATTTTCAGTAGTCTTGGACAATTTTTAATTTTAATTGTGATTAGTTAATTAACTTCAATTAACATACTTTTATGCATAATTAGCGTCTATGACTTACATATTAGGATTCTACGTATTTGAAAACGTGTATATGCCTATTTTTGGCAGTTTTACTGCAATAATTTTAATTGCAATTAAGTAATTACAATTAAAGTATAGTCAATATTATGTAGCACCACTTAAATTAAAATAAGAAGAAATCAAACTCTTTGGTCACATAAAAATTGTGTATCACCCGCATGGTAATTTTTCAAAACTGACATGTAGAAGTACGCCTGTTATACATGAATGACCCCTTCTTTGGCTACGGCTACTCGGCGTGGTTTTAATCACAATTAAAAGTAGAGCATTTAAACCCTATAACTTCCTTCCCCAGAGGATTAGCTTTCTGGTTCCAACGCTATCCTACACAATTTGGAGTGCCGGATTTAATGGGTTTTTAACCAAAAAGCTAATCTGCTGGGGAAGGCCACAAATATTTGTTTAAATTAACACGCTAATTAACCTATAATTAAGATTTTTTCTTTTTTATACGCGCAAATTTGTCGCGCTACCTCAATAAATCTGTTTAAGAATAGCCAAAAATCTTAATTGCTTGTTTTTCTTCGTTTAAATTCACTAATTGCTCTAAAATCATTAAAATTAATTCCTGTACTAAACCTCTATAAGTGGGGCGATTTCGACGGGGTTTTTTATTTAGTATGTTGCATAAATTGATCTTTTTCGAAATGGTCACGGCGTAGGCTAAATAAGCAACTCAAAAATATGGCTAGGAACACTACTCTTGGCTTTGATCATTTTCAACAATGGAGAATGAGGACTTCGTTTTTACATGGACCATGATTGTACATCAAGCATAGGTGATTGATAGTGCCTGCCTGCCTACATGATGATACAAAGGGTTTAGTGTCTTGTAGCTAGTCAGTTTTGGTAATTTCGGGATTTGCAACAATGAGGGTTTTGTTATAATACTTTATTCAACTTTATCGCTTCTACCTACCAATTGCAATGCAAACTCACACGTACTGTGCATGAGCACGCATAACTTGCCTTGGTATATTTATGCTCATTATGTCAAAAAGGATTCTCTCCGCAAAAACTCTTTACCTACAAACTGCAACTTGCACAATTTTCCGCCCAAGCAACCTTACAATCAACGATGTCATTTAAACAGACTCCGTTTCAAGTAATGAGTAATAACTTGGCAATTTTCAGGCAGCCAACGAAGTTCATCCCAAACTTGACGAAACCAAGAAGTACATACATCATCATCAATTATTTCAACCAGGTAGTTGTACAGACTTTGTTTAAATTCTTCAAAAACGCAAAATGTCAATGCAAGCTTTTTTCTTGTTACTTCATGTATCAAATATGATGTATAAAGAAATATATTATGTGATCACAACTCATGCTGCGTTTCAATTGTCAGCTTCGTGATTCTTCACGCACTAGCAATCTTCTAGAGATTATTTCCCCCTAATTTGAGATATTCAAAACTCAAACGCTGGTATCCAAAACTGAAATGCGCAGTTTGCGTATATCGTTCCGGGAAACATTTAAGCTAGAATGTGTACTGTCAAGAACACAACTAACAACACACGAACTGAAAAACAGTGAGGCAGGTACTAAGCATGTACTTTTACATATACTACGCAGGTATTGAGCCGCAATGATGTTTTTGCGCTCCATAAAGGATTTCATGATGAACTGACATAAATTACTCACCAAAAAGGTTCATAAACTGAGTAACTGACTGGACCATCAGTCCAAAGGAATTTGTTCATAAAAAATCTCTTTGTTATTTTTAATTTAATGCTTCAACCTTGAAACGATAGTTAAAAGCTTTAACAACTTGCAATCCGCGTGTATTAACTAAATCGAATATTAATAGTTTCGCAAGGTGCAAAATTGATTTTAGACATTCAGGCTTACAAATCGCATTCGACAAGTAAGTAAGTAGGTAAATATCTTTCATAAGTTATAAGTACCTATCCGTATTCTATAAAAATATATCATGTACTTCATTTCATGCTTCTTTTTAATTTCTAATCTGAAATGTGAACACTGAGCATTCATGGGCAGGTAAGGTTTGCTTGTACTTAAAAGCCAACTTATCGTGCATTTTGAAATATAGCTGAATGCTAAGAAAGATCTAAATCATTATTTTTATAATAATGCGCAAAAAAGTCAATACGACAAATTGGATTGTCAGTCATATAAACTGTCGTTTTTTGTTCTTATACATCAGATTGTATGTTCAGGAATCGCTGCCGATATTATATAGTCCTTTTTGACTACCTTGCGGGGACAGCATTTTGTATTTTTGATTGCTAATATTTCATTCTAGTGTTTGATCTTCGGCTTTATTTCAAATTATAAAATACAAATACAGTTCGCACTTATCTTGTTAGCAATAAAATGCAAAATCTTGTCAACTGGGTGCTATCAATGATTCAAGGTTGATATTAAAGAATCACATTGAACCAACGAGCATGTACTGATTTGCAACTCTATCATCTCATTTCTTCATCATATCACATCGTACAAAATAAAGGTTATGAGAGCAATTACTTCATTGTGGTTAGATAACTTTGAATGTGAACATACTTTATCATGAAATAAAATTCCAGGCGTAGTACTAACATACATGTATAATATTAAGATATTAAAAGCTACCGACAGTGTTTCCTTATTCATTTTCCTATGTGTGATAAAAAACCACCCAGTAGGATTACACAATTTTGCATGAAGGTGTGAAAATTTTGAGGGCCCTCAAGGTTTTGTGTAGCGTTAATACACAAAAATGTACAATATATATTTGTTGTACGTGATGAAGGGAGATTTAGTAAAAAGCTCATATTTTTATACCTTTTTGGCATCATTACTTAAAAGAAAGGTAGTATGCAAAAGGCATAAAACGCCTATCACATTTTCCTTTTATTAGCAGTAGCGCTCCGGGCAGACCTTCAACAGCGAAATAAATCACTTTACTTTAAGAGTTCTCTCAGTATTATGCTGGTCAAAGTACAATATCATCAAGAAAAGATAAGAAAACAGAAACTTCACGCCATAACGTTGTCTAGTGAAGTCGTCTAACCTGCCGAACATTGACATTTCATTCCAAACTAAATTAAAATTTATCACACTAATATAATGACAACGTGAGTACCACTACAAGGAATATTTTTGCTACCATTCTCGTTCTTTACCCAGATTTTTTATTCAGATCTTGTCTCTATTACGCATTATGAATTCCCGTCACACAAACATCGGAGCCTAAGCACTATACGGTGCATTAATGTACCCTTGACTCACAAAGTGGTGGACGTGGAATGTGCGTGCGTACACACCTCTTTTGTAAAAACACGCAATAAATTCATGAAATCGTCTACATGAGTAAACAATCCAATTTAAAAAAAAAGAAACTGGTAACTTCTATTCATACTTAAACACTGAACCACTATGCTTCCCATTAAAACAACGAAAACAATAAAAAACAGTATACTTATGTGGAATACTGACTATTATAATTATGTAAATAGATGAATATAGATGAGAAGAACAGTAGCATGAGAATGTCATTATGACAAACCTATTATACTTTTATGAACATTAAAGTTTAATGCAGCTTTAAACCAATATAAGCTAGATTTGCATTTTTAAGCTCAAGAATTTGAAAACATGTGTTTGTATTGATTTATAAATTATAAATTAAACTTTGTACACTTGTCGCAAACAATTGCAAATTTAATACCGTCTATTTAGAGTGATAATGTAGGAAGTTTAGAAACGCCAATGGTTTAGAGCAATTTATCAATGGTAATATAGAGGCATAAAATGGAACAATGTTATAAACAACAGTCAGTCTTATGAGCACTAGCATTTAAATGAGGAAGGTACAAAAATCCAGATCAAGTTTTTTTTCTGTAAATATTACTGCATTCATCTAATAAGTTCTCTATACACGACTTCAAATATTTCACCCCATTCATTAAAGTTTAATTTATTTCAACTGCCTCATTGAACAGCATGGTACTATATTAATGAGCTGGAAATAAATTGCCCCTAGAAAGAGTTTAAACCAAATTTTTAGGATATAATATTAATTAATGGCTACCAATCTTGTTTCTGGCAAATGTTTCGCAACTTTGAGTACCTGCTGTTTAAACCGATTTAATTTATAGTATTTTGATTGTGGACGACAACCAACATAATGGGCTGTATTTCTTCGTATTAATGTATATTTCAGTAGGCAAACCTCCATACTCAAACTTGTCGACTTGCTATTTATGAACGCAAGAGAGTTTTTTGTTCACTTATGCCCACCTCCTTCTTAAGCAAAGTGCTAATTTGCCCTGCGGGAAGAGTTGTCGCCTTGAGTAATTAATTTTCTTTAGTTTGCTTCCACGCTGCGTTCTTCTTCGTCACACTGTCCTTCTTATTCTTATTTAGCCAATATAATAATAACATCCAAGCTTCTACATGTTCATGTAAGTACATTATTACCAATATCGAATCATCTTATCTTGTTTCTTTGCTTGCGCTCTACAATAATTAATTATTATGTACAGAAGAACAGTTTAGTTTTATCGAAGGACGTTCATTGTCACGTTGCTTTTATAAATCAGAAACAACAATCTCAGAGTGCACTGTAGACTGTAGACCAGACACAGACATTGAAAAATGGTTTAAACCATTGTTAGGTCAACAGTCGGTTGGTCGGACAACTTTTGTACAGGTAAAGATTGATCGCCTGATATACATTGTTATGTACCTAATCAACACGAGTGTACGTTTGTGCTATTAATATGAATATGGTCAGCCATAAAGGTTGCATGCATGCTAGCACTACATTATACTTTTTTCAGTGACAAATGACTACGGAAGTAGCACATAAGTTGTCTTGATTCTTATTAACTGTATGCTTGTCTAAATCACAAAAAGTAAACGACGCAATATGGAGTACACAACTTACCTCGTTTTCTAAACTCAGGCACTGTACATACTGGAACTGCGGAGGCTGTTGTGGGGATGATAAGCTTCTCGCGACAAGTCTTCCTCCAAATCCACCTAAGCTTCCACCGAGGAAGCATGAGCTCTTTTGTGATGAGTAGGATGGCGCTGTAAATCCCTTATTTGCTCCACCAAGGTCAGCCCAAACCCCTAAAAGTCGGAGGATTGATCCACCCTTCATTGTTGAGCGAACGTATACCGACTTGCTATTTGGATCTGCAAAAAAATAAAATAAATAAAGACAACATGGTAAAATGTTGATAATTTAATTCGTTTTTTTTTCATTTTTCATAATGTGCTTTTACTGATTATAAGAGTAATACAATACAATAACGGTATGTGAATAATATATTATAGTGTCTGAAATAATGGTAATAATAATAGATTTTTTGGAGAGTGCGGTTATTTTTGGAGAATGAAAACAGGCAACACGCTTTTATGCCATCGTCAGTCATGTGCCGTTAATAATCATAATGGTAATACTGAACCGCATTGTCACTTCTCATCCGCAACTCGACTCATTCAAGCATTTTCAAAACAGTACTTCTACTTCAGAGTGGAGAGGGTGAGTACTTCCTTAACAGACGAAACAAGACGCATCATGCATTATTTAAATATTCTATCTTCAAATTGAGACGTCATTTTTGATAGAGGATGCCTGGCCTAGGCATAAAAATCCGTAGAGCCACATGGTTGATCATTATTATAAGAAGAAAAATCAGATCGTGGTGGTGGCGGTGCACTCCATATTTATTGTGGTAAGCACACAATTGACAATGGCTGCTTACAGACAATGACTCCACTAGAGAGATGTGGATAATAGCTAATATTGAAATTGAAAGGTCATTGACGTAAGCGTGTAAAGCATTCTTTATATACGCTTTTGGGTCGTGTTTGGTGGCATTATGTATTATCGAGAGCTTACTTTGCATTCTACATCTTTTTCGTCGTATGGTGCATCCATATTCTCCTGTGTCATCATTCTCATTATTTCCAATAAGGAAGACGAGAAAGGTGAATTGCGCCGCTTGCACTTGTGACTGGTACTTGATTTTTTTTCTTCAAAATTAAACCCTATGCATATAATATCATAGTGTGCTTTTTCATACCCTTTCTTCTCAGGCACCGCTTCTCATATACACGAAGCGATTATTGTCTTGTTCGAAATCGATAATAAAGCTTTCTAAAAGCAGCTTGCAGTATTTTTATTGTCTTCTATTTCTTCCCTATATGAATTCAACGATGCCATGAAGAGAAGTGGATTGAATTATTCCGCATGGATGCTGAAACAGGTGCATGAATAAAATGATCATAATATGACGCTGGTTTGATATTTACCTCCAATACCACAACAAGGATAAAATTGTGTAATGTTTATTACCTGGGAAGGCCATTGTCACTAACTCCATATGTCTTGTAGCCTGACTATTATTAAATAAATCGATAAAATGCTCATCGTTCTGTATGAATATTATGATCAGGAAACTGGGCGTAGAACAGTTGTACATTGTACCTGTTCTGTTCGGCTACTGTAAATATGATAACGTAAAATTAACTCTGGTGTAGTGTTTTCTTAACTTTCACAAAATCATAATTCAAAATATTTATTGAATAAATTTGATTCATTAGTGAAATCCAGTCGCTACAAACCTCTATTGTCGTGTACTACAATATGCTAAATTGCTTTTGAAAATAACCGATTATTTTCTCTTCACTCCGTGGTTCAAAAGCAAAAATGAAAGCAGCAGCTAGATAAAATATCAAAACCGTGTGCGTTGAAAGGTTGTGCATTGACCGAAAGTGAATTCCATATAAAAATACGCTTGATTATAGACTTAGCGTTACCTGATCCTTTCGACTATCCTTCTTAATTTTTTGCAAGAAATTATTTGTAAGGTTGCCAATAATTTTCCCCATAAAATACAAACGATATCAATATGGTTTAACAATATTCATCAATATTTTGCAAAAAAAATATTTTAGCAGAAACAAGTTGTCCGTTCACAAGTTGTAACTGTAGTGTGTAGGTTGAGGATTCGGGATGATAAGACCAGTTATTTTTGTTTCGTTGTCTTTTTCTTCAGCGCATTGTTGGCTGTTAACCAGAAGCTGGTAATATAAGCTACCCCACACACGCACTTATTCTGTTGAATTCACTTTCATAACATATGGACATTCAGTTCATTTTCTTCTCGCCGATGCAAAGCTATAGCTTTTTATGAAAACCACTAGTCATCTGATTTGCATAATATTATCTGATTTTCTTCCCTATCTACGAACCAGTAAATCATGACAATTTAATGCGGTGAAACAAGTGAAACATGAGTGTGGTCAGGAACTGTAAACTTAATTTGCAAAAGAGGAAGATGTAAATGTAAAGAATATAATATATTACCGTTTACAGCAAACCTTATTAGCTTTAGCCATTACGAAGAGTGACGGTTAGGGACTAGGTAATTGCATCTTCTATACAATTTCAAGGAAATTAGACAAGCATGGAATGAAGTTTAACCCTGTGGCATTATTGCAACTATTTTATTGCATTGCCCAGTGACCTGTGGTATTTCTCATTACAGTACGTAACATAGAACGCAATAATCTATGCATCAAATCGAAATAAGGCTATGCCAGACTGGAAGAAAAATAAATGATACTAATGGATTTTATTGTGTAGTGTACTTCTTTGTGTATTTAAGATTTATTGTTTTATTCATTCAACATTCAACACAATAGTATGTTTCAGAGAACACTTTCCTTCTTTTCTTTAAAACTTCTATTCTATCATGGGCCTAATATTGCAAAATGTACTGTATTATGAGTAAATAGAATTCGTAATAAACTCATGCCAATAATAATGCCTCGTCTGAATAATGTATATGTATATAGTGTAGCGTCCACATTGAGATTTCGAATCAGTAATACTTAAATACACATTACACATCTACTGGTATGCTATTATACATGCAAGATAAGTGGAGATTCAATTGAACTAACAATAAGTTTTCACATCATCACGTAGGTTAAAAACTTGCAGCAGCAGATGGTTGACTAAGATTGTGAATCCAACCGCTATTTTTTGCATGGAAGTGTCTCGTATATAGCTGTACGTTCAAGTTTCAATCGGGCATGGGTATCAGAAAAATTCTTGCATACGTACATAAGTTTCTTTTGGTTAAATAAAAAATTAACAGAGATTTCTTTCTGCGATCAATGTCGTTATTCAGGTTTGAATTTTGATTTTGAACTAGGTTTATTTTACATGCATCATATTTCAAAAATGATAATAATACATACCTATAATACATCAACAAGTAAATATTCATTCTATCAACTGGTGAAGATCTAAAAAAATAACTGAAAAACTACTTGTTGGTTTGCATGCATCTTGTTTTTCTCCTGGATTCAAAAGTCAGTTTGCCCAGTTGAGTTGTGAGGAGTTCGGTAAACGAAGAAAAATATTTTGCACTTGCACTAGTCACGAAAAGTTGGTATTTTTCTAATACAGTAGATAGGGATGAAAACATTTTTACTACCAGTTGTTAAAAATTACTTATAAGAGAAAAATGATAAAGCAAGTTTTTAAGTATTTTCCCTGAAAGTTTAATCTTCTCGAAGCGCGCATCATCAACGGGATCGGGCACATGAGCCTCGGGCTTCTGGTAACATGATCTGACAGTAAATTATAACGCTGCAATGTGTCACGTCATTTTGCTCAATATATGCACCCAGTGTCAGTCTGCAAAAGTCGAGCAAAAAATTATTGTTTTGCTGCACGAAGAGAGCATTCTGCGCATTTTTCGGTGCACCATGCGTGCGTGTGAGTACGCGGAAATTCCTCAAATCCCATTAATAAAAAACGGTAAAAGCTTGCTGAAAATATGGGAGCAATGACTATAGTTCATATTAAATTTTAAATGAATATCCTCCTGTCATTTCAATTTTCTTGCAAAGGAGAATTTGTCTGCAAAATTAGTTTTTTGTTCCGTAAAGAGTTCTACTCACCTTGATTCATGAACTATCAATGCTCATAGGCATTTACAAATTTACAAGAACAAAGTCTCAGCTTGATGACTCAGGAAGAATGACGAAAAAGGCAATTTAGGTATCTTAAGGTCCAGTACAAGAGTAAAATTAATGACCCTGATAAGTGATCACTACTGATCTAATGCTCAAGGCTAGCAAAGAACACATAATGGAATTTGTTAATTTTGAGTTAAGTGCTGTTTACACGCAATTTAGTACTTGTAATACTCAAATTACTCATTTTTACAAATTACCAGAAACTCACATTTTGTGTTACATGAAAAATTAAATATCATAATGACAAGCATCATAGATTTAAATTAGCAAAGTAAATATTGAAGATTGACCGCAGTATCAAATCGTCCTTGGCACATGGAAGTTGTCAGTTATGTAGCATGCAACGTTTTAGTTTGTTTTGTTGTGAAAATGTTTGTTTTGAATGATTTGAAGCGTTTTGAGTGTCTTACCGTTGGCGTCTGTGAGCTTGTAAACTGGCACATCAAACTTGGTGAGAAAGGCTGGCACCCTTGCGGCTGCGACTTGACCCATCGATGTGAGCGTCATGGCACACTCTTTCCCTTCTTGGTTTAAAAGTGTAAACCAACCTAAAGAAGAAAGAAAATCCATTAATATTTTAATCATTGTTTACTACCCTTACAATACTTTACGTGAATTCCTCCACATATAAAACCACTTTACCCACACCAAAAAACCAAATCATTAATGATCAATGAAGGCCATGAAACGACAGATTATTAAAATCTCTATTAAAGGTTTTGCCGTGTTTGTTAGGATTATAAATGCTGACAGGCTGTCGCATGATTAAAATTACTTCACAATACAAAGAACATTAACACTGATAACCTTGAAATGTCGGGTGCAAGAAACCGGGTCTACATCTGCCTGAGCTCATTGCAAAATGTTTTTTTTCAATAACATTTAAGCGAATATATAGAAACTTGAAAAGACCGCATCTATTATCAAGTCAACAAAATGAATATTACGTTTTAGCCATTTTTGCAGGTCTTAAAGATCATGTTACACTATACTTACACCACCATGTTTTAGGTGTGAGCAGGAGTAGTCAGAATAGTCAAGTAAATAGTTTTTTTTTAAATAAAATAAAGCTCTAAGAAAGCATAGTTAAGTATCGCAAACTTTAATAAATAATAAAAATGATAATGAATTAAACTATTTCATGAACTTGCACTCTGTACAGTATGACTCATGATTGCATTTTCGGTTTTCGTATGTTACTCATTATATTTTCTACAAAACCATACAATATCTGTCATGTCGTGTCACGTAACATTCCAACATGGTCGTTTTTAATTAATCATTTTGAGGAAATGAAAGCCGTAGTCTTTCGTGGCCGTTCACTTTTTCATCAGTGGTTGTTGTAATTCATAGTGAGAAGAGATGAACACAACGCGCAATGCACAGGAGCACCAGCATCGTTTTGTCTGTACACGTTTGTACAAGAACACGTTCATCATTCACGTTGCACATGGTTTGTTCTTGTTATGTATTCATCCTGCGCATCCAAATTTAGTTAGGGTAAAAATCAGCAAAGTTTAAAGTTGTTACGTGACAAGAGTTATTCATTTAAGCACTTCTTAATTAGTTAAATTTTGGTTAGTGAAATTATTTCTAATAATTTCTATTAGTGAAACTTGTTGCGTGGCAAAACAAACTTAAATCGAGGCATATTTCCAAAATGCCGAAATTAAAGAAGAAAAGTGAGAGCCAGAAACTGAAGGAAGAAAGGGAGAGGGCACAAAAGAACCGTGAACAGGGAAGACACAAGGAAAGTGAAGCCGAAAGGAATGTTGCACGAGCTTCCAGAAGAGCTAATAATCCGGAAGTTCGACAAGCTGAGAATGAAGTGCGTGCTAAAAAAATGGCTACTTGTAGGAAAAACCCCGCATTTCATGAGAAGGACTTGGAACGACGTCGTGCTGAACACCAGAAGGAAAGGGCCAGCAATCCAGAGAAACGAGCAGAGGAAAAACGGATTTGTGCATTGCAGATGTCAGCAGCTAGGGAGAATCCCGAGTTTAGGGAAAAGGACCTGGATCGGAGACGCCGTGAGCACCGAGAGGAAAGAGCCAGCAATCCAGTAAAAAGAGGGGAGGAAAATCGGAAAAGAGCTATGCAGATGTCGGCTGCCAGGGAGAACCCTGACGTTGTGGCCCGTGAAAACGAAGAACGTGTTGCAAGACTGTCTGGATTAAAGGATACTCCAGTTTACAGGGAACATCTTAGGAGTTCCCAAAGTCAAAACGGGAACTTGACGCGTGTTCGCAGGCGATTGGACTTCGACACACATGAAGAACCACCAACAAAGCAAAGACGCAGCATGCATGATTCTTTCCAAAAGAATTTGGAGTATTATTTCGCAATGATTAATCAGGGACCTACCCACATTTGCTCTTGTTGTGGCGGACTTTTCTACTTCAAGTCGACCAGACCTGCAAGTCGAGAAAAACTGCTCAAGTTTGGATTAAGAGATGAAGACATCAATAAAGTGCTACATGTTCAGCAAAGTGTACACAGGCTATGTGTGACGTGCCATGAAAACATTAGAAGGACTAAGAAAATTCCACGAGTAGCTTTAGTCAACGGCCTGGACTTTCCCCCGATTCCAACTGAGTTATTGGTAAGTGTCAGTTCAATTTGGCATTTGAAGTAATTTTTTAAATTGCCACGTAACAAATAAAAAAGGTTAATACCTTATTTATTATATATTTTCAGAGTTTGAACCGATTGGAAGAAAGACTGGTTTCTCTTCGCCTGCCCTTCATGATAATTGCTTTAAAGGGATACGATAGACAATGGGCCATCAAAGGGAACATTGTCAATGTGGAGAACAATCTTGACAGCTGTGTTTCTCGCCTTCCCAGAAATTTTGATCAAGCAGGAGTGGTTCAAGTTTCTCTTCAAAGAAGGAGTACAGACAAGCACGCCTACATTTATGACAAGATTTCGCCGGCTAAAGTACTACGAGCTTTAAAAGTACTTCTGGAAACACCATTGTATAAAAAGCATAATGTTGTTATGGCAGAAAACTGGAACACATTTGACTCTGGTACGTCGTGTAAAATTTAAAAGTATAGTGTATTAATTTGTTTATCATAAATAATTGCGTTTTAAAATATGTGTGTTTTTATGTACGTTTGTAGATGAGGTGGATTTCGTTGTGAATCAAAATGAAAATACGGTTGGCGATGAGCACGGAAATGAAGCTACAAACAATGGTAGGGATTACTTGTTTGTCACGTAACAAATTAAATTAGTTGTTTTGATGGGCTTAAATGAATATTATATAAATGTTTTGAATTTAGATGGAGAAAATGAAGAACAGGGCGAACCAGATGAAAATCCGGCAATACAAGAGACCCTTGTATTCAACGAGGTTGACCCCAGTTGCGAAGGTATACCTATTGCCCCAGGAGAGGGACGCATTCCAATTCCATTATGTATGGACGCAGACGCGGAACGACTATCCTTTCCAACCATCTACGCGGGCCAAGCACAACCGGAGCGAGAAGTTGGACAGCAGAAATTGACATACACCGACATTGCAAAGTCGGAGCTCCGCCGGTATGATCGAAGGGCAGCCAAGCCTGAAAAAGTCTTGTATAGCCTTCGGAAGTCAATGAACGAAAAGATACGGAACGCCTACAGCATCTGTTTGCGCCAGACGAAAAAAAGGACCACATCTGGACGAATTAAAGCTGCTGATGTTCGGAACAGAGAAGGGATTTCCAATATTATTGCAAACAATGATGGGTACTCTGTTTACAGCCAAGTGAGATCAACCCCGGCCTATTGGCAGCACCAGCAGAAACGACTTGTCTCTAAAGTTCGACAGCTTGGACCAAGCACGTTATTCATTACCTTGTCTGCAGCAGAAACAAAATGGAATGAACTATTGGTCATTTTGACGAAGCTGTTACGCAACAAGGACATTTCCCAAGAGGAGGCATCAAACTTGAGCCGTGAGGAAAAGGCCTACTTAATTGCATCAGACCCAGTTACTTGCATGCGCCATTTTGACCACAAGTACAAGGCCTTGCTGAATGAACTGCTCAAGAAGGAGAGAGGAGTGTTTGAGCCTCATCGCGTGGGTGACTACTATAGTCGCGTTGAGTTTCAACAGCGAGGGTCACCCCATTCGCATGGATTGTACTGGATACCAGATGCACCAGCATATGATCCAGGTAAAATATATTTTTGTTACGTGACATGATAATTTTTAAATCAGATGTTGTCAGATTATAATTAAATTTTCATGTTTTTCAGATTGCTTGGAGTCACAGCGCGAAGTCATTGAATTTATTGACCAGTACATCACTTGTGAACGTGACGAGGAAGGCGAAATGGAGACACTAATTCAATACCAAATTCATAATCACTCGGACACTTGCAAGAAAGGAAATAGGAAAACCAACTGCCGTTTCAGCTTTCCGAGGCCGCCAATGCCAAGCACTGTTATTCTGAAGCCTCTTCCGGAATCCACCGACAAGAAGGAAAAGGAAAGGCTGAAGGACATCTATAAGAAAATTCAGGACAAATTGACTGAATATGGGCGCAAATTTAAGGAAGACGTACCGTTTAACGAGTTCCTCAGTGTAGTCGATATTGATGAAGCCTCATATTATGACGCTGTTCGTTCTACAATCGAACGAGACACTGTTTTTCTACGGCGGCGAACATGTGATATCTACGTAAACAATTACAACAAAAGACTGCTGCTTGCTTGGAGGGCCAACATGGACATTCAATTTGTTTTGGACGCTTACGCTTGTGCAAGATACTGCGCTAGCTATATTGTCAAGTCTGATCCAGGAGTGTCTAAGCTTTTGAAAGCAATTATTCGCGAAGCCAGAAATGGAAACAAATCTGCAGTAGAATGCCTGAAAAAGTTTGCCCAGATTTTGATGACACGGACGGAAATCTCTGCACAGGAAGCGGTGGCATTTCTACTTGGCCTTCATTGTACATTTTCCAGTCGGGCCGAAGTTTACATAAATACAGCCTTGCCTGAAAACAGAGTTGGTATTCTGAAGAGTAAGGAAGAGTTGGACCAACTACCAGATGACAGTGAAGATGTTTGCCAAAAAGGACTCCTGGATTACTACGTAAAACGACCAGAGGCAATGAAAGATGTGTGCTTGGCTGATTTTGCTGCGATGTATCAATATAGGAAGACTAAATCTCAGAGAGCTGCTGATAATGATGAAGTGGCTAGTGACGAGGCAGAAAAAAGCGATGGTAATTTTGTATAATAGTAATTTAAAGAATTTATTTTAAGATTTATTTTAAAATTGTCACGTAACAAACTTAATTTTTTGTTTCATTTAATATTAGGCGACGAAGTACCTGAAAGTGTAACTACATTTCAACTGAAGGATAATGCTGGTTACGTGACAAGACGAAGAATTAGAAAGATTGTGAGATTTCGTCACTTTAACAAATCAAACCAAGCTCAATACTTTCGGGAACAACTTATGCTTTTCTGTCCATGGTACGATGAAGATCAGGATCTGCTTCAGGTGGACCCTATTTCAAAATACGAGGCAAACAAAGATACCATTTTACGAAATGCTAAAAACTATTATCACAACATGGATCTTGACGAGGGTGTTCTTGGAGCATTCATTCATGAATTGGAAAATATTGAGGAAGAATCTGAAGGAAACGAGCGTGTGGCGAATGATATGGAATTGGTGGAAGAGGAACAACTCGCGGATGCAGAACTTAATCAGACGGATGCCGCCAGAAATGTTTCGGAGAGGTTTTGTCTTCCAAAAATGCTAACAACCGAAGAGTTCAACAATCATATGGAATCTCTCAACACAAAGCAACGAAGGATAACTTATCACGTTCTTCACCGTCTAAAAAACCCTCGTGAACCCTTTCACATTTTTCTTACTGGAGGAGCCGGAGTAGGAAAATCTCACGTGGTAACAGCAATCGTGCAAGGATTTCTTCGGTATTGTAACCGTCGGCCTGATTTTGACCCTAACGGTGTACCTATCATGGTGTCGGCCCCAACCGGAAAGGCCGCATTTAATGTTTTTGGGATGACATTACATAATGCACTTTGTCTTCCTCTTAATCAGTCACGTGGAGATATGGGGAAGATGGATGAAAGTTTAGCCAACACTCTGCGATTAAAATTCAAGGACCTCCGCTTGATCATAATCGATGAAATTAGTATGGTCAGCTATAACCAATTAAGAATGATTGACCAGAGGCTTCGACAGCTGTTTAACCCTCATCTGCCATTTGGCGGTTTATGCGTTCTTGCCGTGGGCCATCTTCGCCAGCTAGCTCCGTTTTGTGGTGGAGCAAATTATTTTGTATTCAAGTCGGACATGCCACCACTTCGGAATCCACTGTGGGAGCTATTTGAATTTTACGAACTTGACGAGATCATGCGCCAAAAGGGAGAAATGGAGTTTTGTAAGGCATTGAATAATATGGCAGAGGGGACTATGGATGCTGAGGATATAGCACTTATGAAGGAAAGAGAGATTACACCAGACTTACAGCCTCCTGAGGATGCAATCTGCCTTTTCAAGACAAATTCTGAATGTGATGCTTACAATGATGCATTGCATAGTAGGATGACAACTGAACGAGCAATATCGGTTGCTTTTGATGAGGTAGTAGGTGAGTTGTCACGTAACAAAAACACTTTTTAAATAATATTTTTTATTAATTTGGGTTGGTTGAATTAATGAATGTCACGTAACAATATTTTTTTAGGTGATGCAAGTCCAGCGAGGCGACGATGGCTGCTGGAAGATGTAAAGACTTGGAAACGCACAGAGACCGCTGGAATGCCTTACATAGTTAAGCTTCAAGTTGGTGCACTTTACTTTGTCACTTCGAATTTAGATGTGTCAGACGGTTTGTTCAACGGATCCACTGGAAAATTGAGGAAAATTGACTATGGCAGGACAGCGTCTGGTGAAGTAGTTCCAAAGACAGCATGGCTAGAATTTGATCACCCACTAATTGGAAGTGCCGCCAGAGGAAGGCTCCGAAGTAATCCTAATACGGAGCCTGGTTCGGAGAACTGGACTCCCATTGGTCGTTTCAAACGTGCTCTAACTGGGTGTTGGAAGAAAACCCGAGGAATGACCATATACAGACAGAACATTCCCTTGGCTGCCTGCAATGGAATGACAATTGCAAAATCGCAAGGCTCATCAATGAAACAGGTGGTTGTGTGTACTAGACGAGCTCTCCAACGTCCTGAATTCTATGTTGCGTGCAGCAGAGCCACATCCAGGAAAGGACTCTACATTGACGGTGAATTTAAGCCTACACGTTATCCTGGAGATGATGATGACGTGACAAAGGAAATGGCTGTGTTACGTGACAATCCGGTAAAATATGAAATGCTATGGTTTGTGGAGAGCAGGAAGAAGTACCGCTTGTACTTTCAAAATATTAGAAGTTTTCCCAAGTACCAAAGCCACTTGTGTCGGGATCAAAATATTATGGCAAGCACCCATCTGTTATTTGTGGAACCACACATTTTGGAGAATTTTGCTGTAAATATTCCTGATTACCGATGCGTTGCACGTAAAAACAGTGGATTTGTTAACGGCAAGACAAACTCAGTTGGATTTCTGTTGTTTAAAAAAGGTAATATTCACTTTTGTATTTCTCGAAACATTTTTACTTTAAATTGTAGGTATGAATCAGCAATATTTAATTAATATTTTCTTGTTTTGGGATAGGCAGAGGAAACGTGAATGTTAGCAGCATTGGCCGGCAAGATGGAAGCAAACATTATTTTATTGTGTCGTTTACACTTGAGGACTGTACCGTGGTGATGTGCTACAAGCACCCTAACTTCAGCGCTAGAGGATTCTTGGACGGCCTGGAAGAGTTCCTGAGCACAATTGAAACTTCAGAGATTGTTTTATTGGGGGATATTAACATCAACATGTCCGAAAACCGAGGCCTGCTTACCAGCTTTTTTGAAAAATTTGGCATGACTAATAAGCTCGGAGATACTCCTACAACCGATTTGGGCTCCCAAATTGACGTCTGTTTTGCAAAGAAGCAGTCAATGGATGCGTCAGTATATGATACGTATATTAGTGACCACAGTGGTATTTGTGTAGCATGGTGATTTATCGTGTACATAATTTACTGTATGAATAAAGCAATTCTAATAACCCTTTTGGTTATATCTAATAATAAATGTTTAAGTTGAAGATAATTTTGTTACGGGACAACTTCATAAGTTAAATAAAATTTATAAAAATAAAAAATATTTGTTTTGTTGCGTGACAATTTCAACTACCAAACAGCATGTTTAAGTAGCGTAGCGACTTTAAGTTGCAAATTATTTCAAAAGTTAATTAAAACTTATAAGAAATAAACATTATTTGCTTTGTTGTGTGACAATTTCATAAAGCATATTTAAGTAGCATAACTGCTGCTAAAATCATGTGTCGCATAGCATGTAGCCTGTAAAAATGTATCTGGCAATTAAGGCCCTAAATTAGGGTCTTACAATAAGAGTTTTAACAAACCAACTGCATATTTGTAATCCTGGTTAAAAACTGACCTAAAATCATGTGTCGCATGCTATAGGTTCTATTATGAATTGTTTTGAAATCGCTGTGACCTCTAACCTAGAGTTGACCTATTGACCTGAAATTCAATAGGGTTGTGGCTGAGGTGCTTTTGTGTCTGTATACCAAGTTTGGTTGTGATCGGTCCAGCCGTTACTGAGTAAATTGCATAAATGCTATATCTGGCAACAAAAAGAGCCTGAATCAGGGCTTTAGAGCCTGAACTTTGAAAAACAGACTACACCATCGAAGTCCTGGTAAAAAACTGACCTAAAATCATGTGTCGCATGATATATGTCCTATGTAAAAATATTGTACCGTTGGTGACCTCTGACCTTTAGAGTTGACCTATTGACCTGAAATTCAATAGGGTTGTGGCTGAGGTGCTGTAGTATCTGTGTACCAAGTTTGGTTGTAATCGGTTCAGCCATTGGCGTTAAAAAACCCGTACGGGCGGACGGCCATACGGCCGGACGGAGCACAATATTATCAAGTATCTGAGCGATACTTAATAATACACCTGTACACATTTACATGTCTAATGGTCAGGTGGATAGCTACACCAGGTGTTGATTTTTAAAATACTTTACAGTTTTTTAGTCATGGGTCGATTCGAAAGGAATCGTAAAATCAAAATCATATATTTTTGCTTTTGAATAAAATTCTTTCCAAGTCATGTCCATGATTTTATGAGATTCCCTGCACATATACATACAATATACATACTAAACAAAGATGATTTACATTTGTGCTAACTTACAATTCATTACTTAGCAATATAGGTATTTAGATCACAGGGAAAGCATTTTTGCAACCATCAATTGATGTAATCAACTAGGTATGTAGTCATCGCGATAAAACCATGGTTAGTAACAGCAAGTCTACTGAAAAATTGTATCTTGCGGTGTAAACACAGGTAAGTAGTTTTCAGCAATTGGGGCATTCTCAATTCCAACAAATCAGCGAAATGATAATGTTGGCACTTATTATTCAAAGTACGCAGAAGTAGTAGTAGTTTCTACTTATCAATATTTTTTATACCTCATGCATCAAGAAACAGTACTAGCGCTTTATCAAAGAGTAAGGTGAATCTCTGGTTTTATCAGAGATAACATGTGATTTGCTAATTACTTAGCCATGTATGTATATCCTTGGCCTTGCCCAAACCAGTTGTTTTATTCTTGCAAACTGATGGGCGGCCGTCAGCTTGCAACTGACTTACAAAGCCATTAAGAAAGCAAAGGCCTGCGGATTTCATCTGTCTGTAGAAAGAAATCAATCGGTAGCTAATATCGAACGTATAATAGAAGATATTGATGTTTTAACGAAATCAGGACTTTAGCAATGTTGATACAGTAGATTATAAATTTTATGCAAATGTATCTAATCTTATTCTAACAAAAAATATCAATTGTAATTTTAGCTGCCACTTTTGCTTTGATAAAAATAATCAAGTCGTATTAATTTAAGATTCACGTTAAATATCAACCAAATTGTCAAGTGTATAGACTACATGAGCACGTTAACCAAGAAAGGCAATACTGTATCAAAAACAAGTTCCAGAAGTTTCCTTTGTATATTTTTGGCAATAAAATTTTACGTGACTTGAGAAGATGGATAACAACAAGATTTTCAGTGATAAATTTATTTTTGTAACAAAGCTTATGGACTATAGGTAAGTTTAAAAAAGGCACTTGCTATTTGAAGTGCAGTGTATTTTATACAAAAATCAATGTAAATGTACAACTTCATTTATTTAGTAATATAATATGTTTTACTATATAAGGTACGACAACGTTTGTCTCTGGAATCTTTAAGTTAGTGATCACTGCAGTTTTATGCTAAGGAAATATATGTACACAAGATATAAGCTTTTAGTACGCTAACTTTGCATAAAAGATCATGTTACAAATACTAAAAAAATGAACAACTTGCCAGGTAACGATAAAATATGCTGCCATAAGGTTCCAATGTATCAATTATTGTAACTTTGATGTTTGAATATTTAATGCTTAAATTCTCATTTAAAACTATAACGTACTGGTTCAAGTGTTGATACCATGTTGATACACATTTACAATTTTTCTTCTTATCTTATTCCTCACCGTTATGTTTCACCTTGTTCAAGTTGTCTCCTCGTTTGTTATGGGTCTATACTGTATAAATTCAAAACGCTAGATCATAAACAGTAACCAGGCAGATAGATCTGCTTACTGTCACGAAAAGAAAGCCAACAGAAAAGATTACTCTTTAAACATCTTCCTTTCTGCGAATTAGTATGGTACTATCGAAAACGTATCATCCTTGTCTTCCTTTATGTACAAACAAAAGAAAGAGTGAACACGGAAACAATATTTTTCATAATTTACTATTTAAACTCAAGGGATGAGACCGAGAGTGTAATGAGAGCACAGAGCTCTGTAGCTTAGAGCCGTGTTTCAGCGCAAATTTTACAAAAGAATCAGATTAAAATTATTCATGCTTTAGTACGATCATGATGGTATTATTGTCCATTTCTCTTTTAGCATGATATTTCTACAAATAAGGAAAGTACAACAAAAGAATTTTGACCTTTTCTGCATGTTGTTGTGTTCTAAGATGATTCTGCTGAAAAATATTCCCTAACTTAACAATAACAGGTAAGTTACTGAAATCAGCAGTACTCTTTTTAAAATGTTAGACACGTTTCTTTTTAATTTCTCCCAAAAATAGCTTGTAATAGTTTTGCAAATTGCAACGTGCCTTTGTTGCTCTCTCTCATAAAAGTTCCGTGTTTTCTTGTGTCTTGTCTGGTCACGGTACAAACTACAAACATCAGCATGTATTTCACTTTGTATATGGTGCATTCAAGAAAACGTGAGTTTTATCGTTGAAACCAAAAATTCCACGAATGAACTGCGAAGTATTAACAATACTAATGTGCGAATTCAGCTAATCTGAGACTAGGTAAGACGCTTTATGAATAATTTTGATGAACAAGGGAAGTCAAGGATTCGCGCGATATTATGTGAAAGATTTTTACGTAATCAGGCATAGTCGAAAGCCTACCAACTGCACATGTAGGTCTGTTGTTTATATTTTGATAAAATATCATGATTGCACGACAATGACTGCTACATAGTAAATAGCACAATAGTAAAAATGATGAATGATTTTCCTGTGAGTCCCACACAATGAGAGAGGGAATATAAATGTCACTCTAATTGAGAGAATGGTGCATTAAATTACCTAGGTATACTTGAATTCATTCACAAAATGAAGATAAGGTGGACATTTGTGATAAAACTACTACAACGTACTCTTAAATCATACTACTACATTTGGTACATTTAATATTTTACTAATGATCTGAAGCTATCATTTTAATATTCTCAGTTTATTATCATAATATAGTGTAGGAAAACAACATAATGACGGAGGCAAAAACCGGTGCAGTGAACTTTAAATCATGATAAATGGTTCACAAAATTGCCGGCCATTGTTTACTATAAATACTGTGAATATAATGATGTGTGCGTTTTTGCAGTCCGTAATATAGTTTGCCGTTGTCGCATTTTTTTGTAAAAAGACACTCCCGTATGTTGCATGTCTTCACCTACCCATTAGCCATTAAGAATATGATTAAAACCTCTATTGCTATGGTTAACCAAGTTAAAATTCATCATCAACAAGGGTTAGCTAAACATAATTCATATTTTGAAACACATGTACAAACATTACTACATTTTATATAAAGTATAGCTGAGGATGACATCGACATCAATTACCTGCACTTAAAATAAAGACGATGACCGTGACATTGACAATGACGATGAGTATGACAATAATTGATATGTCTTTGTGTCACAAACAAATCCCTAAAAACTTGCAATTTCATAAAGTTTCATCTGACTTTACACAATTCAAATTTGTAATAGTGGCAGGGTTTTAATCCACATGTACATATGCAACGAAGTACAGGTACACAACGTGATGTGAATAAGTACCTTATTTATGATGGTCATGGTAAAAAAAATCCAGGAAATTTTTCTGTACCTCTAAACGTTTTCCTATGCATTCACAATACACAGACAGATAAGTGCAAATTTGGCGACTGGTGTATCTTGAACATATATTCTCTTTTCTGTCTGCGTATTCAGTTGCACCTCTGTATAATGTTCTGCAAAGGATAGCAGAAACGGTGGAAAAGCCGGATCATCCGAGTAGAATGTGCTGACTCATGCTCATAGTTTTCTTTACAGATAAACCTTTCATGGTAAGCGACAATACATCACTATCCTCCACTCCTTACACCTTTACCTTTAGCAGTTTTGCCCTTTTCTATTTTATTCCATTAAAAATATTTTTATTTCAATAATAAAAACTTGCAAAATGCAGCAGCAAAGGTTGATGCTAGTTGATAAACCCATTGTGTTTTATGAAAAGGTAAAAATGCAATGGCAATAAGGTATGTCTACTTTATACAATTTCATTTTCAATTTTCTTTTCGCCTTTCCAAAGAAAAAAACTTTGGTTCTGTTGAAAATTGATTTAATTTTCTAAGTTAGTAGTTTTGGGCCCTTATAAACGCAGTATTTACTAATTTAGACTTCTACTGACGTAAGCGCAGTGTTTCATAAACTCTTAATAAAAAATTATTGAAGTACATAAGTAGTGCAACAGTTCTGTAATTTAACGTACTATTCCCGTTCACGTTTACCTGGAATGTTCTTCGTAATTTCACCAGCATCAGCTTCTAAGTCGCTTTTACGTACAAACCATGAAAATTCAAATTCACGCAATAAATAAGGTCAAACAGACAATAACAGCAGAATTGCGAAGGCGGAAAATTCATCTTCTGCTCCACCATCATCATAATCAGTTGCAAGCGCCAGAAACGTGCAGCGTTTTTAGCTAAAGCTAACTATAAGTCACAGCATCTTTCTTTACTAGACAAGACATCCTCCTCAACCCAGCTAGCCAAGAATTGTCCGCTAATTTCATACAACACACATTTCATACCGCTACTGCTCCAAAATCAACTAACTGCATACTATGTACTATACATATTATTATTAGCGTAGTGGGTTAGTCGCCAAGTTGAAACTGTAACAGATTCTAATCATCATTTCATCAACAAGAAGCTAAACTTGGAGAAGACCGAGCCAAACCTTGCCCGAGTAAACATAGAAAGAAATTAGACATTATGTTATATCCTTATTTTTCTAAAGCAATCCAGATGATGATGCTGAAGAGGAATTACTATTTACCATTTGGCCAATTACGATTACGAGCACCATGCATTATAGAAAGAATAGGCTTGCAATAGCATTTTAACAAACACTAAAGTCCGAAAGGGTGCCCTCGTCGCTCACCGTGTGGTCAAAACTGACGTTGTACAATGTACATAAAAGGAAGCAAAATTTTCTTATAGTTTGTTTTGTTTGTGATTACATTTAGAAATGTGTTATAAGTTATATTCAAGCTGGGAGGTGGGTATTTTAACATATTATTAGCTTAGCATTACTGCTACTTTCCTTCTTTATTAAATCTGATTTATTTATCTTCGTTGTAAAATGCATGTACGAGAACGTTCTTTGCTTGAGGACCCTTCGTAAAACATCTTGTGTAATAACTGTGTACTAATTAGTACGAATTTGCTTGAATAAAATACAAAATCATACTTGTCATTTTCAATGCTATGCACGTAAGAAAAGCGTCAATAATGTTACGCGCATTATAAAACACTGCGAAAACGATAACATCGTGATAACTGGTGACATTGATGCTGATGGAAAGTATTAACCACATAACCTTCAATTTATGACAAAATGTTCGTATCGGAAGGTTTCTAAACTTACTTTATACAAAACTGTTACTAATGCTTAGCAGAATTATTATGGTTCCTATGTAATCAAACAAATATGAGTTATTTAAGCACACAAGCCATCAATATGGAGACAAGTAACTTAAAAAAAGAAATCTGAAAAACAGTTGTAAATGTAACTAATTAAAAACATTCAATACTACAGAAAAAATAATTTCTAAAATTCCCAACACACATTGAAATGCAACTATAGGCATCTCTTGAACTTTAACCGCAAGCCTTTAAAATGCTCAAATAAAGTCAATAAGCCACGTTTTTAACATTCTAACACCGATGCTCGCAGAGACACCCGAACTGAAAACCCACTTCTGAATGAATCTTTGTTCTAATCATTATATTACCGACATAATAAATCGCTGCTGTGGTGTTATAGCAGAGTATATTAAAAATATTTGCAATGACCAATAGAGACTTTACAGACCCTACACACTGCTGAATTATAAGAAATATAGTAAGAAAATCATGTTGAATGAAATTGCATCGGGATTCCCGCTGTGGGACCCTATGTACTAAGTACAGGTGCTGAAGAAAAAGAAAACTCAGTATCCTTCTTGATGGTGCTGAATGCAGCTCAGTGCACCACACGGCATGGGACAATAAATCTTCATTATTTAACAAATTCTGGCCAGAAATACCCTCCTCATCGAATGGTCTTTCACCTGAACTAAACCCGTTGATACAATACACCGGAGTAAAACCGTTTCTTATAGCAGGCCACGTCTTTTTTCCAATCGGGTTTGATTACAGTAATTACTTTTTTAGCGTGAGTCAGAAAACATTTTTCCTTTGATTCTCGCAAGAAGCAGTTATATTTGTAAGCACTGTTCTTTGGAGTACACGACACGCAAACTGCAATATCGACAGGTCTTCTTATTTCTAGTTTTACATAAAATATTCCCTTTACGACCCTTTCCTTCATTGTTAATTCTTATAGGTACTCCTTCGCTTCTCATTGACATTTATGATACTGCTGGATCTTCTGTATTAATTTCTTATGTAGATAGCGTACTAATTCATTATTATTGTAAAAGGCTACCTTTTTTATGCTATGATTTATTAAAATACAAATAATTTTACCAATTTATAGGCAATAAATATTTACGCTAAAAGCCTAATTGTGTCAGGCATTAAACCATGCCATTATCGCTAAAATAAATCTATTACCTAGTCAGCGTATTCCTCGTCGAATACAAAATATATACACATTTTTATCTGTTGTTCAAAACAAATAGGATTTTGAGTATTTTGCATCATGACACACGGCACTTTTATCCTGAAGTGTTAATGTCGTTGTATGACCAATCACAACATATCAGCATTAATTCAACTTATTGAATCATAAACGAACAAGGATGTTTTGTTTAGATGCATCGCATGATTGTTCTGTCAAAACAAAAAGTATAAACAGAGTTCATTTAAATTGAGTACCGAATTTCCAAACTTCGCATTTATTTATTTATTCGCATCCAGCATGTATTTCGACAACAATATAATCAGGCTATATAAATGAAATACTTTTTCTGCTAATCGATTTCCTTTACTATTTAAAAATACTGAAAATCAATGTGACATTACGCACAATGAAAAATACGGAAAATCTGAAAAACTAAACTAAACAATTCTCTCAATTATTGCTGCAACTCTTTAAAATTAAAATTAAAAGAAAATCAACTAGGCAAAGAGAATTATGATGTTTAATTCTACGATGACCTGAAGGTTATAAACGTGTGTCATACGAACAATCCGATGCCAAGGATTGCTTCATTTCAAACAGTGCCAGCCAGCGCCCTTTCCACAGTTTCTGATGATCAAATATGCAATAAATATATATTATTGTACATCAATATACTATGTATCAATACAAATGCATTATGTAATGTGTGTTTACTCAGTTTTATTGTTTTAATAGTAATTTGCAAGCTACTCCTAGAAATATCGGTCAACCAAAAAAGTGATTCACCTCCCAAGTACTTTTCTCAAGATCAAAGACACCGACCGTTTAGTGAGCAATTTTTACCGAGGCACACAGTAGGGTGTGTGTTTTTGAGCCTTTGATGTTGGATATTCTAGTGTGGCTTGCAAATTTGTGAAGCTAAATTGATGATTGAGAGCAATATCAAAATCAATTATTATTACTCCTCCAAGCTTATTTAAACTATAGTATTACACAGTATTTCTTTCGATTCAGAATTTAATTAAACATCCGTTGAGAAAAATTTATATGCACCTTTTGTCGGAGAGGCAAAGCCTTTAGGAACTATGATTAACTGATATGAATATTATGTTGGTCAATTCGATTACCAGCATGCCTGTCTATCGGTACATGAAAAGTATAGAAAATTTCTGTTATTGTTGTATGTTTTTGTAAGAGTTGATTCTAAATGATTTTTAATTAACAATCTAACCATTTAATTTTATAAAAAATATTGTTGCTGATGGCTAAGATACTAGTATAATATTCATATTCATAACTTCATGTGTTAAGGGCATCAATAATGATAGGCATTACGAGGATCATACATTTCCGTGAATAATTGATGTCAGCAACCAGCAGCACATTAGTTATGTAACAGATGACAGACACTTGAACAATGCATTATAAAATGTACTATTCCGTTAGCGGCAGTGCTCCAAGTTTTCAACCACGCCTACAATTTTTGTTAAAAACTATGCGACTTTTGGATAACTAAAGTCAATTAAAATAAATTCAATCATATATGGTTTGGTTGTACACTGTATACATTGGCTTTTCCATGTTATACATTTAAGATTGCAATTGTGACCAGGTACTTTGCTATTAATACATAATATGTAATAATTTTACAAACTACCACGCTCATATCGTAAAATTTATTTTCAATGCATTTGTTTTTGACATCTTCCCACGATTTCAAAAAAATCTAAATCTGTCTCTCCCACGTTCCATAGGATCAAATTCGACGGATACCCTTACGAATCCAATTTAAGTTATTAGCGCACTCTCCTCAAGTGCGCTGTGGTCCGTGGTTATTACCGCATACATCTTTGTCTTAGAATTGGTCTAATTAAATCCGCATGTATTATGCATTTAGTAGGAAATTTTACTTGACAAAACACTTTTGACACTTTGCGTACCGTATTTTTTAAACCACAAAGAGAGCACACGTCTGCGCAAGACGTGAGAGCAGTAAACTTAAGTTTCAGACTCTACAGTCATTTAGTAACTTTTTAGTTGCATTAGTTTCATAGGCAACAAGTATGCCTTAAAACCGCAATTTGTAAATACCTAACAGACATTTTGCATCATTGTTAAAAGTCGAATTTTCGTTCACAAGAACTTGATATTATATTACATTTTACGAATTCTCGATGATGCATTAATACGCAACACCAACATCGCCGTCATTTTTATCAGCTTTTCTTTTCCGCTGTCTTTCGGGTTGTGCAAGAAAAACATATTAAAGATTACATATTATTATGCTAGTTTAAGTCGTATATGCTGAAGAAAACATCCTATTTTTTACATACTCAAATACAACATATATATCGCGTTCATAGTCAATCGGCAGAAGCATAAAGGGACTAATTAACTTTTACATACGCAAATCTTTGATAATCTAACTTTATTGTCGGAGCTGCATACTCCAACCATTAGCATACTAGACTAAGCGCAAGTTAAAGTCTAAAACTGAAAGTAACAACAAAATATTGCGAAAAATTTATTTGTATGAACGATGATACGAAGATGATGCATGTAAATTACAAAGCCAAGTGTGAGGTATTGCAGATTGTGCGTATTTGTCTCTTCCAACGACATTTCAAGCTCGAATGCATAACAGACTGAAATTTTTAACCTTAAAAAGTGCCGAATAAACGTTATAAACATTTTCTAGGCAAGAAGTAATAAGAAGAGAACATAATCCTTCTAAAAACTGCATAATCATTTTTATTCACTGCAAATGCATAAGCTTGTACATAGGTAAGTAAATTACAGGTATACACAGTCTACATAGCGGTGTTTTGCAACAAATTTTCAACAGTGAACAATTTCAGCGGTGAGTGTGTCTTAAATAATTTTGAGGGAGTAATGAAGATAACGCACACTCATTATTATCGTATTGAGTAAACAAACCATTATCACAAAGGTTACAGCTCAACGCTAACATGTTATTGTGTGTGGTACTTAAAGGCTGTTATTAAGTCTTTTGGTCGTGCCATTGGATGGAATGTGCGACAACCATCGGCAATCGGCATGCGACTTTGTCTAAATCATTCAAAAAATAACTACATACCTAGTCGTAATTTTCAGAGTTGATTTAGCTTTCTGTGACTTGAACGCGTATTATTACTTTAATGTTCCATTATCTGTATAGTATGATGTAGCAAGATTCCTTTATTCACTCAAGTTATAAGCTATCGACTAGAGTACATGCTATTAAATGAATGATCTTGAAACAGAGAATAGATTCAATGTAACGTTTGATAAAGTCGTAGCTGTCCATGTTTTCAGAGTGGCCACAGTGATGATTTTGTTGTTTGTGCTCAAAATTATTCTTTTATTTTGGCAATATATGTATCACCGTA
Source organism: Entomobrya proxima (assembly GCA_029691765.1). Classification (NCBI taxonomy): domain Eukaryota; kingdom Metazoa; phylum Arthropoda; class Collembola; order Entomobryomorpha; family Entomobryidae; genus Entomobrya; species Entomobrya proxima. The sequence goes on from CM056170.1 coordinate 7,055,286, forward strand.
TCCACGCCTAATTAACCAAGTTAATATAAAGTTGTCGGAAGGAAAACTGTAAATAGGCTGAATGACCATGAGAAACAGTCTTTTGTTTTTCAATGGTGTATGAACTTCTGCACTATTTGGTTGGGTGTCGCAAGACTCACATCTACAACTACAACTGACAACAACCTGAATTTCATTGAACTTTAATGTCCAATCGCCAACAGCTACCAACACATTGGCATACTGAACCAGTCCTTAGGAGGGAGCTATTGCACGTTGCGTGCCACCTGTATCTGTAAAATAATTTGATAATACATAGTAGCAGCATCACTACCGCATGCCATGCGTCTTTACTACTGTAGATCAATTGCAGTAGTTACGCAGTAACAAACATGAACAAACATTGAATTCAACGCGTTTTCATTCCTTTAAAAATCAATATAGCCTAATACTTCAGTTCCGCAATCAGAATCGCTCATTAAAGCATAAATTACTTCATTAAAAATCGATAGGTAAACCTTTTCAATCAAGATACATTTTGAAGATAATAACATTATCATAAAAGTCATTCAACAATAAATTTATATCAGGTTTATGTTGTGTTACCGCTGCCATATGCCATAATGTCCATACCCATGGAATGATGCAAGGTTTTTAAAAGATAATTATTTTTGTGTCTTGTGAGGCCAAACTAAATATTATTACTATATTACTCGTGCTTCCACCTTTTATATACGAAGTACTTACACAGACAATTTAGAATATATTCCTTGGCAAACATGTGGCAATGGAATATGTGGCAAACAACCATCCATACACCGTCAAAAACTCGGCTGAATTTGTTCAGTCCATCAAAACACAAAACCTAAAACGTGGCCATGCACAACTTGGGTTTGATGTAGTATCCTTGTTTACAAATGTTCCCATTCAAGACGGTCTACGCTTCGTTAAAAAACGCCTCTCTGAAAAAACAGAATGGATGTCGATGACCAAACTTGGGATTAATGATGTTATTCGTCTGCTGGAAATTTGTGTGAAATGTTGCTACTTTTCATACGAAGGCACGTACTACCTACAAGTGGATGGAACAGCCATGGGCTCACCAATTTCACCCATTTTTGCCGAACTTGTCCTGCAACATTTTGAAATAGAATACATACCCCGTATACCACAAATAAGCTTTTATAAAAGATATGTGGACGACATTTATACAAATGCCAACGAACGAAAAGCCAACAGCATTCTGGACGAACTCAATAGTTTTCACCCATCCATTCAATTCACAATGGAAAAGGAGAAAGACGGAAAACTACCATTTCTAGATGTTGAAGTATACACCAGAAATGACAGATCGCTGGGGCATAAAGTGTACAGAAAAGAAACACATACGAATAACTACTTACTTTATTCATCATATCATCCACAAGCTCACAAGATTGGAGTAGCCGACACCTTATTCACAAGAGCCATACGGTTATCAGACGAATTTCATGAAAAAGAAGAAATTGATAATGTATTCAACATACTCCTATCACGAGGATACCCCTTGAAATTTCTTAAAAAACGACTGGAGATTGTGAGAGAAAAGGAACAGATAAGATCTGTGATGTCAACTGAGGAAATCGAGAAGCAAAAACAAGAAAATGAACAAAAGCACCGGATAATTTTACATTACATAGGAAAACCCACATATAGGATTGCACGTTTTTTACAATTTTCCCTGGACGTGGAAATTGGATATTACCCGGGAATCAAATTAGGACAACTACTTTGCAATTTGAAAGAAAAATCGGTCTCAAATTATACACCTGGTGTTTACATTTTCAACTGTGATGAGCAATCATGCTCACTAGCGTACATTGGAGAAACGGGAATCGATATTTATGAACGGTTGAAACAACATGAAGACGCAATACGACAAAACAATCCTAATTCCGCAGTAGCCAGACACATGAACGAAAATCCAGGACACTCAATTAAAAAAGAAAGCCTTTCTCTCTTGGAATATGAACCTCGGGATGGATACAGAAAAACAATGGAAAGTCTTTATATAAGAGCCAGTGGAAACCTAATGAATGTGTCACTTGGATCCCGTATCGACCCACATTGGTGCTCAACACTAGTCCCATTCTTCAAATTCAAGATTACCAAGGAAAACTCACACTGATTGGAATGACACATAAATGGAATATTCATAAAGCTTATTTTTTGAAAGTGATGTTATCCCCTTCATGTTTTGCATTCATTATTATATTGTCCTGATGAAGATTGCCGTTGGTAGTCGAAAGCTTGACAAATAAAACCCGTTTATTTTTCAAAAAAACCATGTCCTCTAACGTCGTTAGCAGCATAAATGCTGAAACTCATCCCAAGAATATATTCCTATTTCGTAAAAACTGAACGAAGACAGATCACCGTTGAAGACTTGGAAATACTTTTGTTTAATATTCCCCATACTATATTTGAACAAAGTAAAAGACGAGCCAAAATGGACAATTGAATGTATATTACTAACAAGTTGAATAGTATATTCATAATACTATTATAAACATATTTCTTACTACCCGGTTTACACCAATTTTTATACTTATACAATAATGTCTTCATGATTATAATTTAATTAAAATTAAAAAATGCACCAGTATATTTCGCAAGTAAAAAATCTTTGTAATCATAGTAATATGTGCTAGTAAAATTTCTTCCTGATGCGTTATTGTAAGATGTCGTATAAACGTATAGGTAGTCAATATAAACCGATAATAAAAAGGCTTTTATGACAACATGCAAACCATCTACGTAAAAGGAGCGAAATTCATCACCACCTCTTGTGTCACGTAATTAAATGAGTGTGGCGAAAAGAGTGCATTTAAATATAATATAACATGCTTTTAAAGTTGTGTTAGTAAAAGACAACATTTCAAATTATCACCTTAGCATCACAAAATGCAAAAAGGTCTGCTATAATGGATGCATGACGATATTGCTGGCTGACCTGATGAAATTAAAATTAGTAGGTGTTTCATTCTGGTGACAACATGAGATACTCTTTCCCATTAGCATTGTAGTCTTAAAATGCCATTTCACAGGTTGAATGAACAAGCCATTTGCATTAGCTCATTAACCTGCCTGTTTACATGGATTTTATAGCAGTTTTTGTACAATCATATTCGATTAGGACAAGTTATAAAAACTGAAAGAGCCCATTAAACGCGAACGATAAGCATAAAAATTTGTCATCAAGGAGCCTAGTTTGTATTTGCTATATGGTTTCACTACACTATTTGCAATAATATACAACTTCACCACAAGAAGACTTTTTAAACGGTTTATCGCCGTGCTCGCTTCTGATTAAGTAAAGAGTCGCGTTCATTATGCACACACCTATGTAAAAGAAGTGTATTGGATGAAAGATATGGTGAACCACATTTGATTTTACTCATGTCAAGTAACCGTAATACTCTTCTGCTTGACAGGGCACTCACGTAACCTGACATTAGCCGAACAATTCAATCTAGAAAAGCTGCAGTAAGTATGTCATCCGGAGAAAATGGTGGGATACTTATATGGTGCTTTTTGCTAAATTAATATGGACGGGTGTTTTCCACGTTCACGGCAATTTTAGGCTGTATGCAGGTGAACACGCAAAGAAATGTACAAGTGATTTCTCTTTTGTTTTTTCACTCATGTCATTTCAAAACCGAACACACACATTCAGTCGTTTTCAAGAAACCGCTGAAGCATACAATGTACCTACCTACTTTTAGAATGCAAATGGGAAAGTGATTGCTTGTAACAGTGTGCCATATCGTTTTCCTGACCACACGTTTTGAATGTATAATTAATTTTTGTTTCCACAAACACTGTACACTTGGAGAAAACAGTACAGAAATTATCATGAAAACAGGCACATTTCCTTTAAAAATTAGATGCACAAATAATCCATACATCATATTTAATGTGAATTTTAGGCTAATCCAAGTAAAAAGTAATTTTTCAGAAAATGTAAATTTACTGTACGGCTGAGCTGGTGTTACGAAACAAATTCCGGTAGGTTCATTATGTGAGTTCTGTTGTTTAACACAACATGTGCATATTTATCCAGCTATGTGCCATGTGTGCTGATTTTTTAAACGAAAGTACAAATATATTATATGCTTGCTAAGCTGAATTGTGTCAGGTATGTCCGGCAATTTCTGGGCTTTCGAAGTTGCTACTATAAGAAATTATTGGTATGTCACGAAACATATCAAGAAGCCGTTCGTTTGCTACATCTAGTCCAGTCCAATAGAATGTATAGAAACGAGAATCTTACAAGAAAAATAAGTATTTGATACAAGGTCGCTTGATTACACGGAATTCGTGTTTCCTGTGTGTGGTGTGTAGTTTGTTTAGCAGGCACACTATAGTTTCGAGGCCGGAAGACCAATTCGATGCCGATCTACGCTCTGACGCTGACTCAACTTTTTGTATTCATAGAAATAAGTAACTTAACTACTCATAATTTGCCCGTCTCCTTGACCCAAGTCCAATAAAACGAATCAAAGCATTCTGGATTATGGATTTGCAATGGTAGCAAACTTAACACATTGGCATGAGCAAAAAATTTACAATAGGATAAAGACAATTTTAGCGTTTGCCAATAGCGAACACAAATTTTCCGACTGACTAGTCTCCGGGTGTCCATTATTTAAGGTAGTGGACTAGTGGAATTAATATATTATTTGATATCTCACATTTGAGATGATCTATATTTCTATATTGATTTCACATTTTCATGACATTTAAGATGAACATGGGCTATAGATTATATAATTATATCTAATCTTGACGCTAAAGAAAATGATATGGTGGCCAGAAAAGCTTGTTGATAGTTCTATCAGCATATCACGTCATGATATGTATTGCATTGTCACTTTGACTGACGGGAAATGAAATGAGTACACGAAACCGAGTTGAAGGAAATAAAATAATATTCTCTGACCCAATTATTACACTTGTAATATAACATAAAATGGGAAACTCACATCCCGCCTTGAGACAACCGTTTTGAGGCCATTTTGATTTCATTCTTAGACATTCCATCAACACTATAACGGAATTTTCACCAATTTGATTGCTGGTTTTGTTCAGATTATTAGCAAACTACTTGCTAGGATAAATTATATAGTTGCTTTCACTAGACTAGTTCGACGAAACTTAAACCGTATGAGCTCATTTCAGTCAAAATGTGCAAACTTTCTTTTTCTTTTAACAACTCATGACCATTTATTAAATACCAATAGTATTCCTACACAATAGTACAAGTAAACAGTGTGCAGGTGAATACATAACGTCAAGAATGTTGATTTTGGAATAATATCCTTCATTTCCTTTACATAACCTATTCTCATCTTGATCGGAAAAAGCTTTCCCCTTTTTCTTCAACTTTCTCCTTTCGCCCACTTACAAGGTTGCTTTTCCATAAGTACACAGAATATCTTTCATTATACATCTACATTACTACAAAGTGGCACAATAAATTGGTTGAATATATTTTGCTGAGATCTACGTGTACAACATACTGTACGGATCATGGTGTTTTATACTACCGTTAGTGTGTCCAAGGCAAAATAATATGGCAGTAAATGGGAAAAATGTAACTTCAATGGACAACCAATAAATAAATAGCTGAAAGAATCTAGTTAGTCGCATGTGAAGAGTTTCAGCTTGCTAGTGCCTAGAATATCCACACAAGCGTAATACTTAAGATATAAAACTGCTAGCATTTTCCTGCTTTCACCTTAGAAAGATTTTAGCTGGAAGCCTGGCAAGAAGCGTGAGAAATTTTGCACCCAGTGCACCGCCAGTTGTTGTTGCGTGCTGCCCCAAGTGAAGTGAAATTATATATATCCAGCAGAAGGTGTCCTGGCTCTGATAGAATTGTTCCGTCAAAATTATTTTTGCGAATATCCAACAAGGCATTAGTTTTTTGTGTATCTGGTTTTTTGCTTAATCTACAAAATGTTTCAATATAGCCATTATCTGGATAAAAAATATCCTCCCAAAACTTCTTCCCCTCCCCCAACAGACGACAGTGTGGTCACACCAATGACCGCTGCACTTACGTATGGGAACATTCTATTCAATGATTACAGATCCGAAGAGCTGGCTACACAGGTATTTAACAATTTTGCTAAATAAAAGTGCTTGCAGGTGCAATATTTACAGGGATTAACAAAAATCTCTCCTTTACAGTAGTGATCAAGATTAAGATTTAGTAAAATATTAGTGTGTTTTGGCAACATTGTTTTTTGCATTTTAAATCACAGATTATGGACGTCAAACTGAAAGCTGAAGGTCTTCAGAAAGAACGTGACTTTTACTACAATAAGCTTCGTGATATAGAGTCATTTTGCAGAGTCATGGAAGACGGCTACCAAGATCCCACGACCACACGTATTTTGGCCCTTATTTACGAGACTCAGGTACAAACATAATATTTGATAAACAAAAATAACTCATATTATATTGTGATGAGGACGAGGTTAACAATAGCCTTAACCTTTGCTGTCATTTCTCAACAAAATCCACTTGATTATATTGTTATTTTTAAAAGGAAATTCGAAAAGTAAAGAAGAAACGTCGTGGTGGGAGGAAAAAGAAAAATCAGGGTCCTAACGATGACTTGGATGACTATCCCCCAATTGATTATCCCCCGGTACCTGTACCTGGAACATCAAGAACTTAAACACATTTCTTGGGTAATTTGTGGTTTTTAAGTTTAAGTCGTTGTCGAAGCTAGTAGTTGTTTGTTCTTACACGCATAAAAGCACCCATCTCACCACCCTCCGCACCTTGTTTTGCTTAAAATGTTTCACACTGTGAGTGTCACAAGCATCAGATAACACAAAACAGAAGATTTCATTACTTGAGTACTTATCAACTTCTGACTTTAGATTATCAGGTAAATTTATGCATACCTTTAGTCAGCCATTTCTTGAAGAATGATAACTTACAACTTACTCCTTGAAACTGCACTTATATAACATGTTCGTAATCGTAAAATATTTAATCGCATAGTGCAAAATGCATACAATAAATTTACCATCATTTATGCACTTCGAAAGGTGACCAGTTTTAATTATCTCCTTTTTGGCTCCCCTACTGAGATCGGCTTGCTAATTCCATGTTATTGCAAAGCTAATACAACGTTTTGAAAACAATCTCCCTTTCTTGGTGTCATCAGAACTGTCTTGATATCGTAATCCCCTCATCTGAAAATTCATGTTTTAAACCAACTATTGCATTGATCGTTCGTTCGATGATACGAGTAAATAGCAGATGGTTATCCGAATAGTGTGCAATAATAAGAAACAACACTCTTATAGCTTCTCCATTTTACCGGTTTTATGATTTTACCAAAGGAGTTTTGGAGTCGAACCATCAAACCGTTTACGCACTTGTTTTGCAAGCCGAAGCAGAAAATATACCTACATAATAATATACATACCTTTATCCACAAACCGGTCATTTATCAATGCCCTATTCAACTTTTTATTGTGAGTATTATGCTGCAGCTACCTCAACTACGACTACTGCATTGTCGCTACAGGTATAATTTTTGGCATATTTGATTTTTCTTTTCCTAGAAAGATTTCTTATTTGCAGCAACAAAATCTCTTTTCATGTATCTTGCATTTATGTATAGGTATACAACAAAAGCAATTTTAGTAAAACATGTGCACCATAAATAACACTTCACCATACAATACATTCAGGCATCGCATCGCACATATGCGGGATGTAAGTTTTATTTCTAAAAGCTGTAAGTTTCTGTTGTTATTTATAAAAGAACAGAGAAAATTCTAAAATATTATCAAGTCACTATTTATGGCAAATTCATAGACCAATGAAATGTGCCAAAATGAAAATGTTTGCTTGTAGGGAATTGGTTATTGTGCATAAATTCATGCTAATTTGAGACGGTAGCAAATAAATTCATTTATGTTTGCAACAATGCAGGTGTTTAGGAAACTAACTGGCTGACCTTTTTGCTTTAATATTTGTGAATTGGTGCAGTTAGTGCAATACAATGTGCAAACTCTTATGGCAACTATTGCATACTACTATTGCCTATTGGTTTCTTAAAATGTATTGTACTTTTAGTGTGAAAACAGGAATGCACGCTACTAGTGGAGTACTCAGTTTGATAAATTATACCGGAGTCACAAAATTACCATTGACAAAGTGCCACAAACCTACTGAGAGGAGAGTAAATGCGTGCATATTTATTGCCAAATTCCACTTGAAATATCCAAAAGGTCATATAAATCATTTTTCTTGCCAAACAAGGGCATTCAGTAGGTAGACTATAAAAATACATATAGTGGAAGTTTTTACACGACCAAAAATATCATTAGCACATTATGGTGTGATGACTTTACATTGATTTATAAGTATTGATTGATAACTTTGCAATGTAAGGAATACATATATTCATGTTGCATAAAATATCATATAGTTTTCACCAATAGAATGAGGTTTTCTTTTAGTCATTAGTAGCAGGCAAAACACACGTATGCGTGTTTTGATATTGATGATGGAGACAAATGAAGTTTTATGATAATTCAATGGACAGTGCTAAAATTAAAAAAGACAGACAACCTGTCACTTGTCAATCTCTTTAAAGGAAATAAAAGTTTTTAAATTGAATTTAGATATAAATAGACACTTTACTTCATTTCCACAAAATATGACAATGTACTATTTTGCATCTGTATGTTGTAGTAGTACTTGTTTTGGTGACGGAAGGACAGTAGTCATTTTTAAAGCTTTTTTGTCATAGACCATTTTTGGAAAGCTCATTTTAAAGGACAAGGTTGACACAAATGATATTTGTGTAAAAAGGTGTTTACTGACTTGAATTAACTTTAACTCAATTTAAAGATTTGTGCAATTTTAGACCTGCACTATTAGCGTAACAAACAGAATGAAATAATGTAAGAGGGAGTAAATACCAGTGTCATTATATTAAAGCACGCAAAATGGCACATTTTTTTTAGCATTCATATAAATAGATTCTTTAAAGCTACATGCACTCTTGTCCCTGTTTCTAGAGAAAAGAGTTCTTGACAATGTGGTAATAGCAACATAAAGAATGCTAGAAAAGAAAAGGCGAGACAATTATCACCACTGCCGTTGTCCATCTTGATAATGGCGACGGCTATATGGATTGTGCGTGTTGTTGGTAAAAAGTTGAAAAGCGTATTGCTGAAAATGTCACCTAGTTTCGATGCATTCTGCAATTTCTGCATACCAAAAAGGTACTTGCTGGCACTATTTCAATTTAACTAATACAACCACCGGTAAATTTGTACAGTAATCATATTAACAAATGAACTTTAATAAATAAGCAACTTCTAGAGTTGTTTGTAAAAAATGCACAATATAGTATAATACAAAATGTACCACATCATCCCTATCACCTATATATTAAACTGCACCACCATTAATGTCGTTGTCGTCAGCATAGTTATCATTCTTTAAGCAGCATCGTCGGTTCACGGGTTTGTATTATGCATTCAGACCAAATAAATATAAAAATGTAAGAGCCGCCTGTACTGGTCATACTCGTATAATAATAATTGGTATACATTCGTTGCATGTTGTTTGTACATCTTTTCTGGTGTGCGTCTCCCTCCTGGTACTAAATTCATATAATTTGCAATATTAATGCAGACAGACAACATTTATTAACACCAATCGAATCTCATTTGAATATTATTATTATTTTATTATTCCTTCATCATAGATCTTCTGGTGATAAACATTTTGTAAGATTGTCGATCAGAAGGAAAGTATCAAGTTACGCAATAAAACATACCATGCAAGGTAAACATAAAAACAAATCAAGGCACCATTTTTTTCTTTTACTGCAAGCCAACCCAGTAACTGTTACTCGGTTAATAAGAATTGGATTTTTAAATGCAAATCCAAACAGTTCTTATGTTGTACCCATTAATACCTAGCCATTTTTCATTGGGCAAGTTCTAAGAAAACGAAATATATGAAATATAAATTTAATGCACATGACCATAAGCACACATTCAAAGCGAGCGTGGGTTGTACAATTTTGCAGATCATCAAGCACAAAGGAAGCCTACTTTAAATTCTCAAAGAGAAGAAGACGGAAACAAGCTTGTCCATCTAGTCTAGCGCTGCTTTACCCGGTGCCCGCCGGCTTATACTACTATTATTTAATGTAACGGCTAGCACCACAAGTAGAAATTAAGTATATTTTTGCATATTCATTATATATGATAGATAACGTTGTGCTATATCCTGTATTTATACGACCACCGATATCATACAAACAATTGGTTAGCATTCTCTATTCTCCTCATTTCTAACAATCATTCTGTGATTTTTTTTCTCTTTTCAGATAAAAAGATGGACAATGTACCGCATCCCATCGCCCATCAACTAAAAAATCTTTCTTTAGCGATCGCTCATGTGCAATTATGCAACAAAAACTAGCTGTGAAAGAGAAGTATCAGTAAACCCGTACTGCACGACTATGATAATTATATATGACACTGCAAGTATGCTTCCTTACTTTACTAAATGCTCCTCCGTTGTCTCACCGTCATTATTACATCTTTCTTTCGTCCGTCACATCATGATACAACGTTACCAACCAGTCAAAAGAAAAGAGTACGCTATATATGCCGTTCTTCATCCCTGAGAGATTTTTTTTGTAATTAATTCGTCAACGTAATAGGCATACAATCTGTACATTGCAGAGTGTCATTGTAATGAAGGCGGGGCGTAGCCGGTGTGTCAGAAGCAAAAAGTTCATTGATAGTTGTTAATGCCTTCAAACTACAACAATAGTAATAAACGGCCGAACTAGACAATAATGCACAAAATAAACGCTATGTTTCAACATCTCTAATTGTGTAGTAAAAAGTTACTTGGGAGTAAACAAATAAAAATTTTATGTCTACTTACGGCTACTCCTGTACATCAGCCAATATAACGGTCATTTCTAAGACTGTTCAACTGCAGTTACATACTTTTAAGATAAGCATTTTAGCCCATTGAAATTACTCGTAAACTTTTCAACTCACATTTTGCACGGTTGACAGCGATAAAAAGGAAGTTTCATGATTCGATGTACAAGCAGTTTTTTCTTCAAGAAAAGACGGATAAATGTCTACACGGATGGGCATGAATGAAGAAGATACTGTCATCCTTTGCCATGAATTTATTACCATAATTAGCAGAAACAGTTGCCTCTTCTTATTTTTTCAAGAAGAGTCAATAATCCTAAAAGGCGCTCTTAAAGCATCTTTCTCATAGTCATATTATGTATCAAGATGTCGTTCAAGACACTGCAACCTGCAACGATTGCAATTTATCCCTTATTACGAAAACGACGGGCTAGCAAGCAAGACAGATAAGCTAAACAGCGTTCATTTGTATTTGTATTGCAAACCTGCAAACCCTAAGAAAACAATCGATGCATACTACCGAGCCATTTCATTATAGTCTACCTCAGCAAAGATAGCGTCAAGCCAAACCTTTATTTTGCTTCGGTAAGAGTGTAATAGCGTCAACCAGGTCCATACAAGATTCTCGATTCTACTCTTGATGAATGACTTGTCTGACTTCACTGGCAATTAAAGTTCTATTTTCTACCATACAAACGGCAATACATAAAAACACCATCACACCAACTACCTACCTACACGTTTGTCATTTTTTGTACAACTCCCTCCTTTGCTAGAATGACGAGTCACTACCCACGGTACTTTTTTTGACATTCTTATGCTTTTTCTTTATTCATTCACATTCAAATCCTACTTTAAGTAGAGAATATGTAGTCTTGATTCCTTGATTGAGTGGAGTGTAATCTGTGTTAAGTATATGAGACGTGGCCACGGGCACTTTTTCTGCAGAAAAAAATGACCTTCCCTTCTTTCTTACAAATTTTTTCTCTCACTTTATGTTCATGCAAACCTACAAGCTGATTACCACTTTAAATTGCTGTTATCAGTCAAGAATTAATGGTCAATCCATTATGAAGTGTGTGCTTACCCAGAAGTTGATTACAGTTGGAAACACACTGCTTTATTGCCTTATTTCCGCCTGGGCATACTTTGATTGTATTGTTACTAGTTTGCCATAAAACATACATACTCGTAAAAGCTAGTCATTATTATTTGCAGAGATATTTTTATGTTCATGATAATGCTAAACGTTATTTCTTTTACCGTAAATAACCCTTGTGTCTATTATTTTCTAGAAAAACAACAATAGTTCAAGGACTAGTTAACCATGATGTTGTACTACAGATATTGTAATGTACGTTAACTATTATTTCTGTTTCTTTGAAAATGTTTGCAAATGATGACCCAACAAAAATCATTATTTGCGTGTTCATCTTTGAAAACATCATTTTGATCTTTATACAATGACAATCATTTTACGCACACAATTAGATGACATTCAACAACTAAACTACTCGGCGTTATCATTACTACTACTATTTTTCATTGCAATAACATATTTTGTGCTGAATGAGCTTTTGGGAATTGTTTCAATTGACTTCAATCCAAGCTAGTTAATTCCTAAATTATAATTGTTTGAAATAATTTTAACATTTGCAGCAACTTGCGCTTGTATATTAATTTAGTTGTATGCAAAAAGTTGTATCTTAAATGGTCTAGGTCTAGCTGTTGCATGCAACTTGATTACCATTTTATATCCTGGTAGAAGAAGAGTGACAGTGAGTTAGTTCCAGTTTGTTTGCCTTGTGACACTTTAATAGTGACTGTTGTTATAATAATTTATTAACCGATTGACTCTAATAATAAGATTTGCTTTTGTGCTGAAATTTAAATACTATATGGTAATTGTTATGTCATATTGATAGCATGTACTATACTATGCCCAACGATATTTTTACCTTTATAATAGCATGGTGAAATTGAATTGAAAGTTCATCAATGTAAACTGTTTTTAACAATCATTTCAGCAGACTAGTTGACGACATGCTGCATAAATAAATGTAGAAATTGTTTGTAGATTTGATATTGTACATCCCGTATTTCAAGAACTGCTTTGACTTATATCATCAAAGAATTGATGTGTCTGCCCATCAAAAACGGAATTTGCACTTTTACAATTTTGGTCAAGATAAATAGCTCTTCAGGAGTTGCTTTGTGTAATAAAGTCACAATGTGACAAATAATCTTTCGGTCATGTCTGGATTTTTAGACCTAAGCAGTCTGTTGAAACTTGGCTGTATTCTGCAACTGCAGCGTATTTTTGAGATGTTAACGTGAATTTAATAATGTGTCATACCTATAGAAACAAGAAGTGCATAGATAGGTACGTATTTTTTCTAGGTATTGTTTGTCTGAACATATTTAAACATAAAAAAAGAAGTCGATATGAATAGCCTAAGGATACGCACGATATAACCAATCATGTTACTTAAATGTACCGTATTATCATAGTTTTTCCTTCTCGATTTCCCAATGATGGTTTTTCAAATGCTCGTAACAAACAAATAATATATTAGCAAATAATGTAAATCCAGATCGTATGCAAATAAAAAACGACTGTGTAATTTTAAATGCCTAAAAAAGCATACACGGCAGGAGCAGCGGGCTTGACCCGATATTTTTTCCCGTGTTTACAAATGCAAGATAGTAGAACGCGAATCTTTGCATATTTATTCCCGCAACAGCGATAGTGGAAACTTTTAGTTCCATGCTGCTTTTTCAGACCTATGGGATGAACGCCCGAAAATAAAGTAAGCTTGTGTAGAGATTCATGGGCAAATATATTTATATTTTAACCCACACATAAATGTTTCAAAGTACATTTTACGATTCAAAAATGATGATATGTAACCTTATAGCGTTTACATACAATTGGTGAACAGCTTGATTGAAAATATACCTCGCAAACTGAGTGAGTTCAGGTCGGACAGGTCGCCGTGATTGTTTTTACCCCTTTCAAAGACACTCACACGCATGTATCTATGTGATAGACCCAAGAGCAACAAAGGTTTGAAGCTATCTCTATCTTACTTATTGTTAGTTTGTGCTATCGGTATCAGTCATCCCTATATGATTTTATCTTAGCACTTTGTTAGTATGAAAAACTACTTATGTGTGGGTGAAAAAAATCACGTTCACTCACCGTCGTTTAAAGAAAACGCCTATACTTGAAGCATTGTCAGATTGTCACCTCAACTAACTTAACTAAACAAGAAGATACCAGAGTTTTGCCAGTCAGTCAGCATCTTTTAAATGTCTTTGATATGTACGTTTACATATGGAAGTAATAAGCTGACATTTTACCTATTTACTATTCGCAATATTATGTTTCAGAGTGCTGAAATAAATGAACGAGGATGACAAATCCTCTTTCATATAGCTTTCATATTAAATGTAAAGGTAAAAAACTATAATAAAACGTCTATGCTCTAAAGTGTAATAATTCATTCATTATCACAGAGAATTTTTTGTCTGAAGATTGCTTTGAAATGAAGCTGCATTGTTTGAAATGCATTATAATATGGGTTAGAAAGACAAAAAATGTGTACTATGGATTTGATGGAGTATAGCATTCATTAAATCAATTTATTCGAATAGAAATGCCATGGCTGTAATGCAAGGATAAAGTGTTCCAATCAGGAAATTCCTTGCAGCATTGAAATGAGAGTAAGTGAATGACTCCTGGTCTGCTTGCAGCCAAAGCAAAAAAAATGTGCGTTTCAACACTCGCATTCGTTTCAAATTTCTGGCGAAAATTGGCCATGGTTCATTTTCCCTGGTATGTACAAATTACAATACAATAAAAGTCAACAATGGCGAATACAGAGAAGTCGGTACATATTATCATATATTATTAATACTCTTGATGTTGTTATTATTCTTATTGTTGCAGCATGGAAGTTTATATTCGGGTGATTATAGGATTTCAACCTAATAATGATACAGAGAGATGAACATATATAAACTGGCAGTATGTAACATTTTGCATTTTGAAGATTGCACATACGATACGATATGATCGAAAATTTTGTCGGTATGCTTATTGCACTGTGGCCTTTTGTTTTACATATAACAGAAGTATGCCACAGGGTGCTTTGCGATCAAATCAATAGTGAAGGGTAAAGTTGCCTACAGCTATTTTGAAATGCAAATGATAGGATTCAATTTGGCAAAGAAGAAAACGAAGAAAATAATACCGCATTCAAGCTGAAAATGCACATACATTGTTTTTTAATATCACTACACACATAATAAACCTGATTCAGAGTTGGGTATATTCTTTCTGTAATATTCGTGTCGTTTCATTTGGCATCATCATCGTCAGCACATCTTCATACCAAAAAAGAAGAGCCGAGTCACGAGAAGCCTTGTTCAAATGGCGAGGAGTATCTCTGGAGTTGAGAAAACTCAGATTCTTAGCTATTAGATAACTACCAAGGAAGAAAATGTCTGCTGAGATATCGTTTTTGTGTGAGAAATTCTACTATGAGTTTTCTGGTTGTATTTTATGACAAGTAAATATTCTCGTCAACTATTTCATTGCGGCATTTTATTGCGTACATAATAGCATTCTGAGTTGATGCAAAAACGAACGACATAAGTATAATTTAATACAGCTAGAATTCCGACAATATCTACCATTCAAGTATTACCAAGTGATGACAATGACACGCATGATAAGCCCAAAAGACGCAACATGAGACTCTGACAAAGCAGATTGCGCAACGTTTTAATCATGTGAGCCGTTGTTTTCATCGTTTTTAAAATTTTATTTCGTCTACTGAAACTTTGTAGCACGCTAGCATTTTATTCATCATGATCGATTCTTGCTCACCCAAAATCATTGCTGTTAACAGCATACTGTAGCCAAAAATTGCAAAGATAATTTGAGCAAAAAATATATAGTATTTTACCATGTCATGCGTTTTCGTAATAATGAACCAATGCATTGGCATCGATATACACAGTTTCGTCATGAATTGAGATTCAAACCAAGGCAGCCGTAGAATTTTTGTTTTGACATACTTTTCATAAAGTTTTTCATTCTTCACATTGTATACTAAAATCATTAACCATATTTCTAATGGCTTATCTTCTTTGTATTGTTTATGACTAAAATGTCTCAATTTTCTGCAATCTGCATGAGGCATCATCGTCGTCGTCAATCACAATTCTAGCCTAACAGCAAATTAGTGACATTTGACTTGCGTTGCTGCAAGCTGCAGCGTATCTAAAAATATCTATAAAATAATATTACCACACACCACAAACGCCTGCCTGCCGCAGTTTTATGCTTCTACCCATTAACGTTGATCATCAGAATAATTTTCAAAGCGAAACAAAAATCTTCTGCTTTAAAAATGATCCGAACAACATCTTGCATCAACTGTACATTCTCCTCTCTACCACCGTCATAATGCGCTTGATCAACTACATCCGTGTGCCATGCTGGTTTGCTTTAAGTAGCAACAATCACATTTTCTCACTAAGGATAACAATGTGAATTTTTATTTTTCACTATTTCATTTAAGAAATTGCGGTCGTACTTTGCTATACCTTTACTTTGTCGAGTAAATAAAATCTACAGTTTGTTAAATATAAAATATACGCCTAAAATAAGACGATTAGTAAGAGTGCTCTGGTGGTAACAAGGCTTAAATCTAGTTACTGTAGTGATGGGTTTTGCAGAAGGAATTGTTGTATATTAAATTTGAAACAGTTCATCCTAGTATCGTATATCATTCAAATTCAAACTTGGGAACGTAATTTATTCAATGAGACCATTCTTTAGCGTCCATGAATGTACATGTCTATTATTGTCATTCAGGCTAAATGAAAGTCACCCTAACCAACTTTAGTTAACACATTGAATTGAACATCAAAAAAGAAAAAGTTCCACAGATATATTTATGTACATAATATCTACTAGATGTATATGTAACAGAGAAATAATGTTTTATATCAAAGTGCACACCTAAAATCTGAAAACCTAATATTAAATGGCAAGTGTAAGTAGTGCCATTGTAAAGTATATTGTCAAACTTTGAAAGAGGAATTATTCGTAAGATAAGCGTATGCACATGACATAGTTGATATTTATTTGTATTATAAGCACTGGCTCAGAAGGGGGTCGTCAAAATACCCAAATCATGGATGAAAAAGCTATAAATAGTTAATTTATTTTACTTTAAAACTATTTTATTGCTTCCTATGCTTCTGATTCTTCGTTTTAACTATTTCCCACCTCCAATGAACAGTAATCACTAAAACTATAGGCTAAGTACACTTACTTGTAAAGAAAAGCAGTTAGAGTCCTTTGTAAAGCATACTATTGTTAAGAAAATAACTAATCATAACATGAACTAAAAATATGCAGCCGACTTTCTTGCTAAACGCCAATGAAAGTTGAAAGCGAATCTAGTAGAGAGGCAAAAGTGAATCATGAGTTTGGCATGATCATCGTCCTTCTTTGTAGCCCATAAAACTTAAGAAAGTGGACCTGCATGCTCCTTACTAAAAACTTGAATCCGATGCACAAACAAATTTCATGAATCAACGACCAATATATCACACATTCCGTTTTGTTTTGTAGTACTTGTGCTAAGTTATTTGATGGATTCAATTATTCCTTGACTTGATACATCAAAAGTTTGCCTTTACTTGATTTTGTTTTTAAAGCAATAATTACATACGAAGTGTGGGAAATACGAAATGCTATATGGGAAGGTAACAAAATCCACTAATTTGTTTTCACTCATTTGCCACTTTTCTGCCAATTTCACACCTTCAAATTAAGCAGCATAACATCCTCACAGCATGAAGTTGATGATCATGTCAAAAAATATCATCTGTCGGAATTGTTCTTTCATAGAAAATTCTAACACTTCAACGTCGGTACGCATATAAAAATCAGGGCTTGTGGTAGGCGTTGTATAATACCTATGCCCACATGCAATTTAAAAGTGTCTGCCCTTTTCCAATTTATCAAATATCGCTTGAATGAAAACAGTACCCTGTAATTGTTAATGTCATCAACTGTTGTGCCTGTGACACAGGCACCGTCGTTAGTCTGCATTGTATGGACTAATAACTATAGTACAACAAATTAAATTCGCATGCATTTTCTTTCTTTCTTGTTATAAAAACACAGGATGACTAGGTTACAATGTAAGTCAGAGCCAGTGGTACCAAAATCATATAGCACAACGGTTATAACATTATTATTATCATAAATGTTACCTGCACCTAACACATTTTTTCAAAATGTATAGTTTTAACCATACACGACATTGTATATTACTGATTCAATTCTCTGATGCCTTGCATTTTTATATGAAATTAATAATAATGATAAATTACGCTAATCGTAATATAACAAGTAGATGACAACGTGGGAGTCTAAACACATATTAAAAAGAAAGGATTATTAGCATGTGTTTATTGAGGACGTTTATAAGATTGAGATTATAAAATAAGAATAAAAACAATCCTTGTTTGCTGCTTCTAAAAAATTTGATGCAGGTTTATACATTATGGCAATCAAATTATCGAGTTTTGACATGTATAATAAGCTTATAATTTGCCAATATCTTTGAAAAAATAAAAAAAATAAATTCTACAAATTCATTATTGAAATTAGGATTTCTATAAAAACATATTTCAGCCACCAACAATAACGACGAGTTGTACGTTTGATCGGAAATTAAATATTGATTCTTTATGTTACAATTGGTTGCATGTGTAGACTTTTATAAACGGTTTAACGCATAATTATTTCATGCAAAGATTTCTAAACAATGTATGTTCTCCAAAATGAATAGCCGTAAACATTGAATGACATTTTAGCAACTATTTTGCAAGTGCAAATTATTCATACTTACTCCTTACTGGAAGCAATCACATAGAAGGCGTAATTGCAGCAAGTATTTACAACATACTACTAAATATAGGAAGAGATCTCTGCTTTTGAAAAGTGTTGCTGTCAACCTATTAGCAGATCTGTATGTAGCTTTTGGTATGTTGCGATCTGCGAATATAAGTGTAGCTTTTAATTTTGCAAGGTAAATGATCGGTCATGACGAATGTGATGGCTAACTTTCTTCATGTACTTGCTTTTAGTGTTTCGTGATGTTGTTTCTATCAGATCATCTCTGTAAGACACTGCCCAGTCATAAGTCATCACTGCCAACATATATTTACATGATGATGCAACTTGCTTACAATCATGTGTATGTTTTTTCCTTTGTATCAACATCAGCACGTATTATTACGATACCATTGTAGGTCACAGTATGCAAGTAGCAAGCACATCGCATCCCTATCCACGCACAAATTAATGAGAACAAGAACATGAACTTATGAAGAAGACGACGGAAATCAAGAAGAAGGGTAATAAAAGTGCAACGCCAGCAGCATGAAAAAAATAACATGAAATTACATACCTATGTAGGTTGTTTATATTATTGATTCTTGTCGTCACTACTCGTCGTTATAACTTGAACAATAATCTCCCACACATAAACGACAAAAGAAAAATTCAAATTTTTGACATATTGCAAATAAACCAATCAGCCTGCTAATAATAGGTTACCAACCAAGGAACGCGATATTGGTCAGTAGTAATCCATTAAAGGGATTTTTCATGTACTGTACTTAATTGTCATACGTATGAGTACTAAGCAATACTCAGTCACGGAACCAAAATAAAACTCATCGTGTTAGTTGACTGATAGTTAATCAGCTTTTCTCCTTTGTACTTTATACTCATTTTATATTCATTACTCTCATTCTATTGCTCTATTGCTATATGTACTCATTATTGCTCATTTTATATTATCGTCAAATTATGAGATTTTATTGCATTCTAAGAATGAAACATTCTCTTAGCCGACTTGAAGCGAGAATTTGTGTAATAATTTTCACTTACACTAGTGAGTCAAAGCGGTGCTTGTTTGACTGCAAAAACAACTAAGGAGTACTCGCTATTTACTGAATCGTAGTAATCTCCATTCCCAGTGCCGCCAAGGAAGAGTTTAAATGGAAATTAACAAACCTACTTCTTCATAAGGCAATCAAACGCTTTGAGCTACTACATCATAACTGTTGAAAATTATCGAGAACGTGATCGCTCATTCATACGTTACGCTAAACATTCATTGCTATTTCGCAGTCTTCTGTTTTGGTGGTGTTCATTCATGCAAATCTGTTTTTTGCATTTAAAAATGTTTAAAGATGATCACAGTGAATCTTCTCTTTATGTCATACATCATAAACCAGACGCGCAGAAAAGCTATTAATCTTCCAGTTTTTGCAATTTGGTCCTCTCATTTTCTGAAGAAGAAAGGATTGTGTGTATTTACAAGCGTTTAGAAGTCGTTTTATGACAAATGATAGCACATGCTGTGCATGCCTCCCAATGTTTGTGATCATGATAATGATGATGATAGGAAAGAAATTACCTAAAGTATAAAAACGCGGTTATGTAATTTGAACAAGTCATTCATAGCGTCATATAGTCAGGTTATTGTACTAGTCGGTAGAGAGAGAAACGACTGCATCATGTCAAGTCGACAAATTTAATTAACGAAAATAACCAAGTATCTATACAGATTTTAAAGAAACGCAATTGCGTAAGAAGACGTAGTCCCTATAGTATGCATCTTTGCACAATAAAAAACTATACATGAAACTACAAACGTTTTTGAAGAAAAAGACGCAAAGTGTTAAATCAAATCTGCATGAATGCATAATGAAATACCTCAAAAGTTCTCATTGAATAGCTCACATACATGTACATGTTGACATGTCACATTTTTAATTTAGTTTAACCCTCAAAAAGTATGCCTGATGTATTTTTTCAAAGTACAAACCAAACAGCAATTTAGTTTTGAAAAGTAAATTAAGCGTATAGTTTGAAGCCAAGTACATACATCATGACAACTTTGGATTTTACTGTCCTATCGTTATGAACTATCACCCACGCAAGAACTATTTATCATTGAGGCGAAATGAGAATAATGCAGCAACATCTTTGAAAAGTGTGTTGTTAGTCCAAAAGATGACAAATCGCAAGATACGAGTGCATGCTCATCATTACCGTCCACACTGTCGTGTTGTGCTCTCCGTCACACCATGTGTAGTCCCAATCAACAAAGACAATAACTGCTGAGATTTCTTTTTTGATTAAACTCCCTTGCAATTAAAGCTAATTATAAGGAAACTTGCGACTGCCTGACTAATTCTTTAATTGTTGCCCTGCATGTTTGACTGACTGAGGAGAATTTAATCAGTCAGTGGCTGAATCTGCTACCAAACGATCAACGATTAACATGTACTAGTAGAATGAACGTATTAAAGGAACCGCGGCATGCACAAGTATGGGGAAAGAGAAATAAATAAAACATTGGACAACATAAATTCAAAAGCCCACACCTAAAAATAAAATTTGATTTGAATAGAATTGTATGGCTATATAAATGTATGGCTGTATGAGATGGTGATTCTACTCACGTATTGATTAAGTGTAAACTTTTGTGGCTGATTGTGAGTTGGCAAAAATAATGCATTATTTTTAGAGATTATATCAATGCAGAGTACAAGCACCGTTATCCCTCAGTAGTGACAATGATGGTCGTGATTAAAATAGAATCAATGTGGTTATTATAGATAAGTGATCACTTTATAACCGTCATCGAAGAATGAGAAACACAATTGAGGTTAATAAGGGTATGTACACTTTGTCTACGCACTGCCTGGGAAGATGAGATTTTTATCTTTGAATGAGCTTATAAACTGCTTTGTCATGCATATAGAAAAAAATAAATTAACGGATTATGAATGAATGGTAACTTTATCAAGAAATAGCTGATGATTAATAAAATGGTTTGGTTTTTATTGAACAAGTTACGTCAACATGGACGACTTGAAAAAAGTGTCGCAGCGAGAGAATATGAATATAAGAATGACATGAAGTCATTAATCAACTCACATAATATTTCTAATAAATAGAGCTGACATATTTGCCTATCGTAGCAAACTGAATTCGTTTTTATATATTCTGTCAATGCATCTAACTTTCAACGGATGATATTACGATTAGAAAACTGTCATAACATTGTCAACTGTTTGCGTTCCTATTTATTAAGCCATTATTTGCAAAATCGAAAAATCACAGAGGGTGAAAAGCAGAGTAAGTAATTTGACAACGAACACTTTTTAAATTCCCGAATGGCAAGTTTGATTGGTCATCTAACATTTTACATATCATTTCTTCCATAAAGATGAATAATTATTAAAACATGACGTATTCTCAAACATCATTTGAATTTGGAAACGTCTTTGAGTAAAAATTGCAAGAAAAAAGGTTACTTTACGCAAACTTAAAGTAAAAGTGTGACAAGAGTTCTTACAACCGAATGCAGAGACTTTAAAAACCAAAGAAACTAGGAAACCAAAGAAGGAATACATAATCTACCATAGTAATAAAACCTGGCCCACGCATTTTAAATAGACCTTAAGATCATTACTTAGGTTCAGGAGATTTCTACATTTGGCAAAAAATTACTCTGGATACTATGTTGACATTAAAGTGAATAGTAGTTTCGTCATTGACAAGCGTAAAGTTTAAAAAATAAAAATTGGGTGTATCTTTGATTTCACAAAATTCTAAAAAGTAAATTTGCAACAATAACTCTTAAGAATAATAAATTGTCTCTGCAATATAATGTCTTCATTGTTTAACAAGAGTTTTAAATAAATTGATCACTATAATATTTCAAAACAACGTACAAAGACAATGGAAAATGAAAGCAAGTTATGCAGTAATGAAAGTGGTCACTTTCAAGATGAGCCAACGCATCATACATTCTGTCTACATAACAGCAGCAAATGTCGAAGCAACATTTTAGTGTTGAGTTGTGGTTAGTTTAGCAGGCAAAAACAAACTGTACACTATTGCGCTTTTTTGCAGATTGCGTGTTCGTGTTCTCAATCATATAGTCATGATCATCAAGATAATGTCTCTAGTACGATGTTCCCGTATGACAAATTTTTCAAACAAATTGCCATGCTATTGTGCATTTACCGTTTTTAAGGAGACAGATCTCCATCAATGTTAGTAATTTAGCTTTTTATTTAAAATGTACTGGGAGTTTTACTTAAAATAATACAACAAAGGGACGAGCATTTTTAGCTTTAGTCCCATTACCCATTATCTTCCTCTTCCTTCATCATTCAGCGTGACTTGTCAAATAATAGTATGATACGGAATAAACCATTTTGCATGGTTCTTTTTCCTTTTATTTTATGATTTTTGGGGCTATTTTTACATTCATTTAATGTCTCACCTAAACCACCTTCCCTTCTTCCGAGTTTTGGCCAACAACAATGTCATCATTAACGTAAGCTCTTTCCTTTTTCTTCGCTTTTTGATAAAAACCATGCCGAAATCATTTAGCATTTTTATTTCTCCTTTAGGAAAACAAAACCGTGATTACATTTCTCGAAATTGAGGCTAGTACTGCATTTGCACGGCTATCATTGTCTACTCACTCCATGTACTGCAGCGAATCTTTACGAAATGCAGTTTGATAATAAGAAAATCGAACCAAATACATACTTTTAAAATATGCAAGTCTACAAAACACTTTTACTTCTTTTGGCTGGCTCATCATGGTTCATCTTTTCATTTGAAAATTTCAACAGAAACATTACACGGTTCATCCCTTAAAAGAATTAACAGAGCAATAGTTGTAAAGATTTTCTGCATTGTGATGCTGAGAGTGAACCCAGCAAAAAGTTCTACAACAATAAAAAAATAACAAAGGAAGTAGAAAAAGGTAAAACACACGATGCAAATTTAAACAGCGAAGAAGAAATTAAGAGAAATAATATGTGTCACGCTTCGAATGAACGAACAAAGTGAGTTAGCGAACTAACGCCACGCATGTTCATTTTTCCTTGCAACACATTAGAATTAACAGAAGTCATTTCGGCAATAATGTTGCCAATGAATAGACTACTAAGATCTTAATTCATTCCTTTTGTTCAACGTCATCTTCATTATGCTTTCAATAAAGGCATAAAAGTAATCATCAGTTTTGTAGACAACCATTGTATTATATTACACGTTTTTATAGACAGGTGGTAAATGCCTAACAGATAGGAACAGTAGCGAAACGAAAGCCATATGGTGGTCATTGACTATTTCTGTGTTGAGGTGAATGAAATGTCCCTCCTCAACTGCTACTGTACAGTAATCTCAGCAGTTAGCTACTCATAAAGGATGCCACTCGACGTGCACAACAATAAAAAAGTGAATTTACCATTTTGTTTGTTGTAACGCTCTCATTACTCCGATGAGTAAATTATCCACGGCTTTCCAAAAACCCAGAATCAACCTTTTGACTTGCGAAGAGTAGATAGATAACACATTCCACCCCTAACGAGAAAATATATTGTGCATAAATTGCATTAGCAAAACATTTTACGCATTAACTCAAATCATATATATGTGTGCAACATGCATGGCGGAGGAGCAAGTAAACACGTGCTAAATGATAGCAACCGTATGTGTGTTACCTGCTGTCATTAGAGTTTTAGATTCGTTTTGCATCAGAGAGAATGAAGGGGAAAATCGAGGTATCCTCATCGCCACTTTTGAGTATTTTGCAACAAAGGGCATTACTACCTCATACTTTATAGCTGTAATGTTGTTGATTTGCGCATATTCTCAAGAAACCTCAAGTAAGTCCACCACTATTAAGGAATCAAGTAATTGAAACAATGATTGCGTGAGTTCTACCGAAGAAACATTAAACTGACGCTATGTTCGTTCGTCAACGTCAGACACACATATATTATGCACGCATAATTTAGAAGATTTCATTCTACCTAATCGCCACCATGAATCATAGGTATCACTCATGGAAAATTTGATTTTCTAACCAGATAAATAAAAATATCCATAGGTTCCTACTCGTATAGACTTGCGCAACTTTTAATAGCTGAAATCTGTTGTAGTAAAATTGATTTGAAGGATGTAGCGATGATGAATTATTATTACACGCATTGTTAGCGAGGGAGAGTCTCCCCGTTAGGTTGACTTATTCGCATTTTTCTTATAACCGTTCAGTTATTCAGTAGCCACTTACAACACCTGCTATAATGTCGTGCATACTCATGCGCACTTGAAAGAATTTTGTAAATGGAGTATATCTATTCTGCCATCAAAAAATAAATCTCACTTTCAAAAATAATTCAACAGTACATTTGATTCAACCCAAATTTGCATATTACACGATGATTTCATGTCTAGATTACTTTTCTGGTAGTTGGATGGAATGAACAGGAATATATTTTATGCGATGTGTAATCATTAATTGTACACCGTGCATCATGCAGTACAAGTCATTGGGATAATTCGTAGTAGTAAGAATTAAATTGAAATGACTGAAATATTGCTTGCAAATGCGAATAGATTCAATTAGTTTCACTTAACAATATGCACTTTTACATTAAAAACTGGTAATTAATAAAATTATTAAAGTGAGGATATGTTGTGACATCCGTGTACAATACCACAAAAGTCATTTTGAATAGTAGCCACACAAACCTCTTGTCAAAACATTTTATTCAAGTTTTACTTTTTGCTACTTATCGGATTCTGTTTTCATTTTCAATTTAAATTCACATTTGCTAAATGAAAAAAGTGAAGAAGCGCAATAAATATTGTAGGATTGTGTTTCTTACACAAAGTAAAAAAGAATCATTATTATTTTGCTGCGTTTTCACATGTAAAATGTAAATGTTGCTAATATATCATTACAATAATATGTGGTCCCAAATGCAAAGACAACATTCGTCATCGAAAAGGCAAGTTGCACTGACTGAAGACTGAATAAAAGCAAAAATAACAACACAAAATTCATATATTTACAGGGAAACTGTTTCAGTATTTAATTTGCCGTCATGCTACGTAACGGTACACGTAACAAAAGTTGCGCCGACGATGGTTACTAAAAGGCAAACTTAATTAAATATTATAGTGCTCAAGCAGATTTTTTGATGGTCAACAACATTGCAACAATAAATAGTGAAAAGCTTTTATTTTTGGGTGAAACCTTTTTCCACATCCTTGCAAATTATGAAAAGAAAGTTTTATATGTGCACAGGTTGTCAACATTTACTTCTTTACAGAAGTAGCTGTGTACAGAACTAATAACTGATGTACCTGAATATTGACGATATGCATTATACGTCATATATTCTTCTTCAGAAGTTCTCTGTATTTTGCCTGCTCAAAGAATGTAGTACATCATATAATGCGATATCAAAATGGACACTCATTGTCCATTCATCTCTACTATTCAGGAACTGGCCACTGTTTCTTGTCAGATTATTGACAAGCTTAGTGGAAAATCTCGACAGGTTATTTTTTCACTTTTAATGAAACTATGAACTTTTGAAGGATCTCACATATCATTATAATCACGCAAATGTGCTTGCATTATTAAGCATCTGTGCACAACGCCAGTGTGCCTTACCTTAATATTTCCATCACAAAACTGCTGTACTATCATTAACATTTTAGCACTCATCAATAATTATTGACAGACAAGCAAAAGTAAAAAGGTAATGATGAATAGGTAGGTACGTGAATTGAATGTTTACATGCATACTCTGCCTGCATGTGGTAAGAGCGGTAAACGTTTATTGTTATTTGCCTGTTATTACTTAATAATTTTGATCATTTTCTCCTTAAAATTAAAGTGCAAACAACAAAATCACGACTTGGTGTCAAACACGTTCCTAACAAACTACACACCATTGTAAAATCCTTAATAAGATGTATAGACACTTAATACAATAGAAATGTGTAATGTTTTCTGTTTTTATTATTTTAATAAAATAAAATAGAAAATAATAGCAAAAAGTACAAATGACTGAAATTTTGTCTTTCTTTTGAAATCTGGAGGTTGCTATGAAAATACATTCTACGTTGGTAGTGGATACGTTTGTCATGGGGTACTCAAAGATGACCCCGAGTTTTAAAGAAGATAACATATTATTTATTACTTTGTATGATATCTGAATGGTTGATGCATGGTTTGTAAAAACTATATTTACCTTGTGTTTTGGGTCGAACACGTTTAGCTTTCAAACCTTAACTTATGCTATGAAAGATGTGCAATCTAAATGGCATCGACACTAGTAGCTTTTAAGTGTTATTGGATCGTGTTGAGATTAAAACCCCAAGTGCCACTTCTGTTCTTACACTGTCATGAAAAAATAGCCAAACAATAAGTGATAATGACGATGTAACTCAAATAATTTGATATCTTACCAATTGACCATCGTTGCAAAACATATAACTCTAAATTGTACTTAACCCAGAGCCAAATAATGGACAATCAAAAATTCACGCCCAATGTATGAGCGGCAGTAATAAATGGAGATTTGATGATGATGATGATGGCCAGGAAAGATTAAAAAACATTTTTTTCTTTTGAGAAACGTGACCTTATTTGTTAGTGCAGCAATATGCAACAGGTTGTAGGATTCAAAATAAAAAATGTTCATATGTTTTTTATCTATAACCAATGATAACAGGGGTTTTTGCTTGTGTATGACGAAGTGCGATTATCAAATTTCATGCACACACGATTTCCGTCAACTGGTTAACATAAACTATAATATATGCTTGTCAGATGACAACTTGTTACGCGCTTTGAACACGTAGTAATTAGCCATTTTTTACAAAGTCTGTGATAAAAAATAACTCCAAAAAACCAGTCATTGCATTTTACCGCATTAAACAATATAAAGATGTACATTAAACAACTCAACAAATATTGTCCATCATCGTTTATACTAATACTATGTAAATAGTATGAGTTAATGTGTTTAAGATAAACTACAAAACGAAGCATTAAAATAATATAAATTGAAGAAACAGTACATCTTACACAATGAACTTTTATAATTCGGTTCAAAAGTCATTTTTTGCTTATTGCTTTCTATTTTTTTTATAAAAGTAACATTTTGCAAGCTCTTTGTTTTGCCAAACAATATATTTTACGAACAACGCAAAGGATACAAAAGGATAATGACGTTCCATCATTGTAATTAATATTTTGAACGATTTGATTACTGGATAATGATCATGATCATGGCATTACATCTGGATAATGGCTAGACAAGTGTTCATTTCACCTGTTTATAATCATCATCATCTTCATTAGGAAAATCTAGATCAACTTCTTGGTATACTATTCACTACTTCTTTTTGGGCAACACATCATAAATTCTCCCATATTTGATAAAAGTTATAAAAAATGAAATGAGATGAAGTGTGGCCTATAATTTGATATAGAATATATTTAGCTGCAAAATATATAATCACCATCTCCAGTTTATAATTCCCATAATTGTAAGAAAATATTTAGAGAGTTTACTTTTATCTTTTTCATCAACATACCTTATTCTGCACCACAACAATTTCATCATTCTCTCATTATCAATCATCATCTTTCTATTCCTCCAATTTTCATTTTATATCAAAGCAGGAGGTAAGTCAGCTAAGTTTTGTACTTGTAGCCAATGTTAGCCACACAACAATGAGGAAACAAGAAAAAATATAGGTGTACACAAGAATGATGACAGACATGTTATTTCTCCGTGATCAAACGTTCTTCCTATCATGATGATGTGCACAGGATTTTTTGCGAACATGAATCTGTTTTTGTAAAAATAAATCTTCACGGTCACATCATAAATATCATCAAAAGAGGAGAGCAATCTTCCTTTTATAATAACTGCTGTATTAGGCAAATGCTAATGTTATGCATTTTAAAAAGTGCTGGTAAGACACATAAATATTCTACCACCCCGATGGGACAGGCATGGCATCGTGTCATATTGGATTTCTTGTCTTGGAATAATTTAGGCTGTATACAAAATCTTGCACGTGACTAGAACCCGAGTACCTATTGTATTTTATAAAAGTATTTTGAAAAGTTTAGTGAATCCCAGCTAACGAATCCAACTGCAAATTTATTAAACGCACATTGTCCTGAAGACTAAACCTACCTTAAACGACAGTTATAATCATTAAATATATATTGTGTGAGCTTATAACGTGGAAAATACATGTAGAAAATGTACTACTACAGAACACAGATACATGTAGTATCACCGAATGCCATTTTTGTAGCGATACCTACGGACGTAGTGCCAACCTTTTACCAAGCCGTGTGGGTTGAATGCTCATTTTGAGCTGGTCCACTTGAAATGAGACAGATAGAATTTTGGTAAGTGCTGGTAATCATTGTATATATATAGAATGCCTACAATATTTGCGAAAGGTCTTAAATCACAGTTCATTGTTATTCAGGATAGCTTGGTAGGCGAAGAGACTGACGGATGACTGTAAATTTTTTGGAGATTATGATGACACCACAAGATGCTCCCAGACTTTAAGCCTACAGTGCACTTGTCAGATTTACCATGCTCAAAATGGACACAGAAAAAATGGTTCAAGACTAACCAACAACACCTTCATCATTACAATTTTTTCCTCCATCGAAAATGAATGAACTGAAGATCTTTTGAAACACACAAGCTTGGGACGAATGAACAATTTATCTCTGCCTCTTAATCGGATGCCCATCCGTCTTTTTGTTAATTTTTTTATTCTTTCTTAAATCTAGGTAAGACAGATGTTATAAGCCGTTCGGTGAATCTAACAATGTAATGTAGTGTGTCGTTTTCATAAGAATTTTACTAGTCAATGCATAGCAGAGTTCATCACTTTTTTGCCACGTTTGCCACGACACTCGATCAATTTTGTAAAGATGCGTACACAACCTTTCCCAACTCTTTGTATAACGGTTCTTTCTCATTCTATCTACTAGAATTTATATTTCTTTTACACTGACATATAGGTATTGCTTCAAATAACTCGTTTCATTGAATTTTGCACGGTCTCTACATTCATGCATCTCATTGTCATTTTTCACTAGAGACATGAAAAGAGTAAGCGCAGATCTAATCATTCATGTTATTTCCCCGATTTTTGTCGGTGTTGATATTTAGCTTGCATTTTTTATGAAATGGTGCATGTTAACTCAGAAATTTGTAGAAAAGTTAATAGCAAATCTTCTCATTAGTTGTTCGTACACACTCAAGCCCGAGGGGAAAAGAAAAACTGTAATTTCAAGTACAAATTCTTTTCCCGCATACATACAAATCACAAAAACTGTACCAAGGATGTTCAGTGTTTTGTACGTGCTTTATTTACAAGCCGAGAACTAGAGTCAAATATGTATGTCTTGTATACGAACATACTGAGAAACATTTTTGAATGCTAACGACCGTTTCTAATTTTGAATAAAATTACCTATAAGTGACAGCACATAAAGTAATGTGTCTAAAAACGAAGAAAAATAATTTTATCTTTCATTGTAAAATCATTATTGCAAACGTAATTTTTGCTGTGATTGGTTATCGGGAGCAAAAACAGAACAAACCATAAAGATAAGTTTGTAGAGATGAGGAATGAGCCATTAAGATAGAAAACCCAGGTAAACGATCATTGTGTTTAAAGAAAACATATTTAGCAACAGTTTGTCATAACCATAAACATGTCGATACAGTAGGAGGAGGCGGTCTAGACAAAAAACTGCTTAAAGTTTTCGAGTTGTTCCGCACTTAGCTTTTTTAGCTAACATCAATTGACCACATCATAATTTATTATAAAGATAATTACAATCATTATTTGGGGGATGAGGAGGAAACATTGATGATAAATGGTTATTGGCAAGTGCTAATATTGTTCATCATCACATTGCAAGCACATTGTTGTGCACACACGACACGCAAAGGATTAGAATAGACGACCGAAAAACTAAGACACAATCTATTGGATTTTCAATTATACACGCTTTCAATGTGTGAATAAAAGCACTAATAAGTCATAATATTATTATTAAGCATTGTGTGACTGATGATAATATAATGAAGTAGGAAGAAACAAAAATGAATTATTGGTTTTTACTCTCGCTCTTTATTTTTATGTTTAGTATGTCTCTTTTAGAATCGTAATATCGTCTTCCGTTTGCCTTACCGCCTCTTTTTTACTAACTGCATAAGAAATCGATGCTGCTAATAATAAATATTTGAAAGTGAAATTTATATTTTCAATCAATTCTATTACAGAAATTTACATACATGTGTGCTGTACAAGATTCTTAGTACTGTAAAGGGGATGATGACAGCCCCAGTGCAAAAGCTCACGAAATGCTATAGGACAGGAGACGTCTCATGCTCATCTCTTGGTCATATATACTCGTACAGTCGGG
Source organism: Entomobrya proxima (assembly GCA_029691765.1). Lineage (NCBI taxonomy): Eukaryota > Metazoa > Arthropoda > Collembola > Entomobryomorpha > Entomobryidae > Entomobrya > Entomobrya proxima. The sequence continues at coordinate 7,086,673 of CM056170.1, forward strand.
AAAAGGTTGTTACAATACTCTAATGAAACCTGCCATTGTTTATCTTCGAATTGAATCACGGTAAATTTTACGAGAATTGTGTTCAAAGAAATACCTCCTGTTGCAAGTGTTGTGTAATCGCAATGCTTACGGCAATCAAAAGTGATTCCCTAGGAGGACCAAGCAAAGGCTGATCTGTCAGTCAGGTTGCCTGGTGGTATGGTGTGGCGTTGGTTGCTTTGTACTGTTTTTGTGGCCAGTGGCCAGTAAAATGTAGTCAGTAATGAAATGGAAAGCTTAAGGAAATAGGTTGGTTGATCATGCAGAGTTTATTTAGGCTCACTTAAATGGCTCAGTGACTTTTGCTTTGCCATTTAATTTTTCAACTTGCACGGTTGCAATAATTTGTGTGATTTGCCGTATGCCCTGTTTTGTGTGAGATGCTGATGATAATATGCACATAAAAGCCAAGTATCATAGATCACGTAATAATTTATTGCAACCTTACACATTCTCTTTTGTTGCTCCAAGGGGATGATTCAGCCATCCCCATAACTCATCCATTCATTCATGACTACATGCAAAAAGTCCACTATGCCTGTTATTTTACTACTACGTATGGACACATAAACACGTAGCAAAGGAACAACGCATTATTTTAGCCGTTCGTGGTATGTGTAGATTTATTATGCAAAAATGTAAAGTGTGTGCAATGGCAAATGCTAAGGAAGGCGCAACAGAGATCTCAAAGGGGCGTCTGGCCAAACAAAGGATTCAGGTTGGTATAATCAGTAAAAATGATTATTATTATGGCAATCCCAGCTCTTTTTACTAAAGATCTTCATATCCCAGTGTGTATCACCAGTGAGAGGAGTTTTTGTTGATCTTTTTGTTAAGAAGAGATAACTTTTCAAGATTTCGACAAAAAAGGTAAAGTTTTATTGCAAGGGACATTGATGCATTTATTATTTACTTTCTCGTACAGTGTTTCGTTAGCGTATATACTTTTTAAAGTACTCTTTACATGCCACCACACAAGACAATACTTAAAAAGGCAATTTACAAAGCAGCCAAGAAACAAGATATGATCATGTTTATTTTAAAAGGATAACTTGAGGCTTAATGGTTTCTATAAACTTACCAGGAAAGGAGTCTGGAATGACAACACATGGACCATTCTCTTTGAGTTTTCCATTTTTCTGGATTTTTAGACATTTCCCCATGACTTTGACAGTCCGGTATTTCTTGTAGAGCAAAAGGGGTTGCGTGATGTCAACATCTGCCGGGAGAATGAGAGCTTTAAGAAGTGCCGCATCCTCGCTGTTTGTTATTCGAACAACACGCGGCAACTGGAACATGTTGATAAATTCCCGTAAAGGATATGTTTCCGGGCTCCAGGAAAGGAATCGGAACTTTGTGCTCCGTGTGCTTCCCGAGTCGGAGAGATTGCAGCCGCTTGAATTCAACATTTTGGCACTTCCGGAAAGTGACATAATTTACAGTAGGTAGAATGCTTAAATGATTAGGCTGTGAGAACCACGAAAGGTAGTGTTCGCGTAGCACGTATAGTTTGTTTGCAGATACAATAAGCAATTTTACATAAAATGATGACTTTGATGGTGCTTTACAATGTATTTCCACGGTTGAATGATGCGTGAAAACTGGGATATGGTTGTTTCATGAATTTTTCCCTTCGTTTAAATCGAGTTTTCGACTGTTGTACTCCGTCCGTCGGTTGTTTGTCTTCCGGTTTTTAAAAGGATTACCTCTTTTCCCCTCTGATATTATTGTGGCGTGTCAATGGTTTCGTACTTTACAAGCACACAGCTGCTGCAAGTTGGGTTTGTTAGAGGTTTGTTTTATTAGTGCTTTTGCTTCTCTTGTGCTTTTGCAGGACAACTTCCTGCCTCATTTCAACTTAACTTATGATAGCTACATACAATAACAAACGTTTTTCTCCCACGCGTTCAACTATTGTGCAGAACGTATCCAATATCTACTTATTCATTCGTATTATATAAAGGAACGAAGTGAAAAAATAGCTAAAGTGTATAATATTATGCCATTCCCCGACTCGTTAACCTTAATAATGAATGACGATCAGTATTAGTAGCGCAC